>KQ030545.1:5670-230393 GCA_000956045.1 Hirsutella minnesotensis 3608 | reverse complement strand
GGTGCGCGTCGCGAAGGACCGCCCGTCGCGCACCCGCTCCACGTGGAACAGGATCGGCACCGTGCCCGCGCCCGCCAGCAGGAAGTAGCAGTGGCACGAGTGCACCAGGAACGCGTCCGGCACCGTCTTCTGCGCCGCCGCCAGGCACTGCGCGATGACGGTCCCGCCGTAGATGCCCCGCGCGCCCGGCGGGTGCCAGGCCTTGCGCGTGTTGGTGAAGATGTCCTGCCGGTGCATCACGATCAGCGCTGGACGTGGCGAGGCCCGAGGCAGGGACACGAACCTTTCCGAGCACGCTCATCTCCGTCACCTCGAGCGTGTTCTCAATGGGCGCCTTGTTGGGGTCCCGCGGCGGCGGCGGCATCAAGGTTGCGCCCTCGTCTGATTCCATGGCGACCGCCTTTCGATCTGGTGCTGGTCCCGTGGTGGTGACGAGGCCGGCGGAGGGTGTCTCGGTCGTGCGGCTCCTTGCTTCCCCAACGGATCGTACCGACGCTGCGCGAATCAAGGTCAACCTCTGTTTGTATTGCCCTTCTGGACTCAGCTTCAAGTCGCCCGCAACGACGCCCAACGCGCACGTATTTACAGCTGTCCGGATGCGGCGTATAAGAGGCCAGGACTCGGGAGTTTAGACGGAGGATTCGGATTCTCAACGCTGGGAATCACGTCGACAAGGGTGAATGTTTTTCAGTCTGCTTCACGTATCTCGACAGGCAGAAGGGAGAGGAGAGGAAACTAAATATGTAAAGTCGAGGTCGTGCGACAGCCACTCCCAAAGGCTCCGATGGCTTGTGCCGAGGCTATTTCCTATCCGAGTGCCAGCGGCCCAGCGCGCTTCCCAGGGGGGGTCACAGCTCTCACACACACTCTCTCTCTCCACACACGCACTTGGGCCCGTGGCATCAATCCCGGTCCTTGTGGAATCTGTTCGGCCATTCCCCAGGGTGTCTCATCCCTTGGGGAAAAAGAAGGGGCACTATAGTAAAGCTTCCACATCATTTTAATTACCAATCCCTCGCCTTGCTCCCAAGAAACCCCAACGTGAAATGGCCGACTCGAGAGTTGCCCCGGGCTGCCGTCTCGGGACCCTTGCAAAGGCCGGCCCGGAATTCGAGGCATCGCTGCGGCCGTGCAGCAAGCGAGTGCGAGATTCCAGCTCATCCGCCGTCCGCAGCCAAGCAACACGTTGTTCTGCTGCTGTTCGAAATGGCCCAGAAGGGCATTCTGCGCCTGGACGGCCTTTGCGAATCTCGTAGCTGGGGAGCACCTGCAATCACCATCCAGTAGACTGATATGGAATTCACTTCAATTATACGGGAGAAAACGCCCAGCCTTTCCTTCATACACATTCAGGTCCCGTCTGCCATTTGTCGTCGAGAACCGCTCCGCAGTCGTTTCGCCGTCGGCCATTGACATCACGCCGCATGGCAGACCGGCCGCGCCGTGCCCGTTTCCCCCGCCGGCTGGACTCTATACCAGCAGGCCCCAAAAGAACAAAAAAGTAATCCATCGTGACAGTTCGCTACCGCTGAAAGCCATCCCTCTAGTCTTGAAACTCGCCAAAGGGCGACATTCCTCCACGTCATATCTAGATCTTGCGGCCTTTCCAAGAGGCCTGGTCGTCAAAAAAAAAGGGCGCATGGAAATCAGTGGCGGGTGGCGACAACTATGGCAAGTCAGCAATCTAGTCGTAGAGCGAGATGGGCGTGTCGGCTTACCACTAGGAATGATGATGATGAGCAGCAGGATGATGACACCGGCAATAATGCACATGCGCATCTTCATGTCCTTCCACCACATCTGTTTGCGCACACGGTTTGCGCCTCGACGAAAGCCTTGAGCCGAGACGGCCAGGTTGTCCGTCTTGTCTTGGAGCGCATCGAGACGTTCACCGCGCTGAGAGACCTTGTTGATGTTGTCGCGCATCACACCGACGGTGTCGTTGATTTGCTAGAAACCAAGTCAGCACATTTGGTCAATAGTGAATGTGAAAACTTTGAATAGAGCAGTAGAATGGTAAGAGAAAATGCCCTTGAATAGGTTCATGTGGCAAACGGTTCGTCGGGCTTCTCAACGAGCGATGCATTTTCGGCGGCAACAGTGTCCTTTGCATCCCTCGAGCAGATCTGTGACGGAGCCCGCTTCAATTGCCCATATTCGCACAAAGTCTGTACAGGGCTCGCCATCGCCAAAAAGTCGAATCGCAGCCTCGAGCGGCCTCGTCGCCAGCGTAGTCGTCGGGGCCAGACCAGGCAGCAGCGCACGGCGCCTCCACCCCATCAAAGCCCGGCAAGCAAAAACACAGCACAATCAAACAATCATCGTCAACGTACCTCTTGAAGGGCCTGCGTCCTGGCCGTGCCGCCAGGGGCCTGCTGCTGCTGTGCGCCAGCCTGGCCGCTGGGGATATAGGGGTCATAGGGGGCGTCCTGCTCAGGCATTGTGGCGGGAGGAGACGTGGTGACCCGACGGTAATAGCTGGTCTTGAGAGGAGGATGGGGATCGATGTAGCGGCGAGTTCAGCAGTGAATGCGCGAGCCAAGTAATCGGTTTGCGGCGTTGATCGTTTCGAGGTGTCGCGTTTGTTGATGGGAAAATTGGAAAACAGGACAGAGTTGGCTTTTGGATGGTGGTGCGGATGGAGAGATGGTTTTGCGTTGCTAGAGGAGGGCGAGACAAACGACATGGCACCCGGGGCACAGGCACAGTTAACATAGGGCGGGCGGGCGGACGGGGGGCCCAGCAACCAACCCCCCAGGGCCCTCCTTCTTCTCCCCCCTCCCATGGGGTTGCCCCAGGCGGTGGTGGTTGGCGCGGCCAAGGCTGACTGGGCAGGGCAGCTGATGCAGCGAGCTCGGAGGGGACGGAACTGAAACCTCCGGGCTCTCAGCCTCTCAATGCGCCCGTGCGGTACCCTGTACTTTGCGACCGTGGCCGCCGCTATTCCCCAGGGCTGTGCCGGCGGACAGTCTGCGTCCAAATGGCGTCGGCTACCACAAGAGACAGCCCGTCTGGCTACAAAATTATATTAATCCGAGCCCCTGGCTTGCTTTTCCTCCTCAGAGACCTCCCTCGGCCTCCCTTGGACTCTAGAGTGGCAAGGAGGGGGAATGAGTGCCCCCTTTGTCTCTCAGTCGGGTGACGCCAGTGGCCGATAATGGCCCGGCGTTAGGCAGAGACTGGGTACCGTGTACTTGGGATTTTTTAGGCGCCAGCACCATCACGTGATGCTGCGCCACGAACATGTCCAAGGCTAGGAGGCCAAGAGACTATTGTAGGTGGCTGTGATGGTGGCCTGGACCGACCACGCTATTTGTGTCGAACCCTTTGCATGGCAGGCCACCGCGATGAGAATTGAAAATGGCATTTGTGCTGCAATTTCTGATCGTGTAGCTCAACGCCGAACTGCGTCTGTACAGTGCAGTCGCCGCCGGTGCCTTAGACCTTGCCCTGGCTGCGAAACACAATTGGCCTGATTCGCGCGCGCCTCGTTGCAGGTTGGTTTCAGCCTGCATGGTACTTGACGCCAGTGCTCAAGACAAGGGCAGCGGGCTGCGAGTCTGTTTATGAAGCTCCCCGACTCGGCGTATGCCCGCCTCGCACCCGCACGCCCTCCGGCTTCGGCACTGTGGACTCGACTTCTCGGCGTCGGTCGTTGGCTCATGGCAGACCGACGACCCAGACCGGGCCTGGGCTATTTTTGGAAACATTGCGGCGTCTAGGGTAGGCTTTCCATGATGGTGAAATCACAGCGTTTCTGTGTGGTTTCCATAAAGTCGCTTCATTGACGGCCGCGAGCCGAACTGGTGGGCATCGTGATTTTAAGTACTACCTGGACGTGCTTCACACAGATGGCGATTGATACTCGTGCATTTGTCAGTCGACAATTCATCCGATATCTTGCAAAACCCTGCTCGGTGATTAGCTGGTCGAAAACAGCCCAAGTTGACGAGGCTTGCATTCTGACGGCTTACCTGTTGGGAGCTTCGGCGGTTGGGACGTCATGAAAAGCATCTGTCGAATCTCCATGGCAGTCTCTCGCGCGTTCATGATTCTTGCGGTGGGAGCTTTTGTGTCATGCCTGCAGGATGTCACCGTGAAAGCAACGACACAAAGGGCTCACATTCATCACGACGGTACGAGCATCTCCAGCCTGGCCCATGCGCTAGATTGGTGAATACGAAACGGTGTATCATTTCATCAAGAATATAGAATCTGGACCCGGCAGTCTACGAGAGTGAAGACTGCGCGTAGAGAGGTGGCAGCGCTCGGCGGCAAAATTGAGCTGCGTAGTCCCATGTCTTTACTCGCTTGGCATGGTGACGCGTCCCAGAGGCCGGGTCTACGCTGTGGAATGTCTCACCGTTCCCCATGCTCTACTCGAGTCTTGATTGAGCAGGCAGCGTAGGGTCCGGCAGCTCGGCATGTCGTGCAAGACGGGCGCGAGATGTCGTCAAAACAGCCGAGCAGCGAGGTCGTTCATGGGGAGGTTGTGCATCATGATGACCAATCCTGGGCGCCATCTTGATAAAAGCAGTGGCCTTGGACGAGGCTCGGCCCGCCAGCCATAATCACGGCCAGGTTCTCGGTTTGTACGGATGGGCCAAGCAGCTCGTAATCAATCCGCCTCCGCCATTGGGCAGATGAGGTGGAGCGCATTCACGTCATTGTGCTTCCAGACGCTCCTCTCCGGCTGCTCAAGAGCGTGGAGACGAAATGGGGGATCCGCCTCGATGGACAGGCAGTGCTTGTTGTTTCTGGCCTGATTTTTTCTTGCAAGGGAGGTGGCCGGAAGTCCAGCCTTCAAGATTTGCCCTTTGGTAATTGCCAGCATTCAGATGCGGAGATGCGGATGTGTAAGCAGATGCAAATGTGGAAACTGATGGCGTTTCTGTCGACAAGAGAGTCGCGAAACATTGGCAAGAGTCTGGAGACGCGTGCCGTTGTCATTCTCTCGGCGCCGATGGCATTTGTTGCCGTCGTGGAATGAGAGCGACGCGGGGAGCAGCCAGTCCACTATGAACCCGCCAGAATGGCAGTATCCGAAATGGACCTTGGCTATTTACAGCGCGTGCTCGGCCGGAGGGACTCCCGTAGCGTCGCCAGTGCTGTGCAGACAGGGCATAGCGGTCGCCAGGGAAGGTACCTTACGTTAGGCCTTACGTTAGGTACGTAAGTAGGTAGCCGTCGACCCCCGCCATGCCCGGGCGGTGCAGATTGCTGCCAAGGTGGAATGTTTGCGTCAATCCATGGATGGATCCGCCCCCCCCGGTCAATGCCCCTTGTACTTTTTCAGCATGGCTGCCCAGACGGGAACCGCAAATAAACAGTTCTTACCAAATACAGTACAGTATGAGAGCTCTCTGGACGCCGCTGTATAGGTTGCGATTGTTGCGTCTACGGGAAACGTCGAGGGCGAGCCGCGATGATGACGACACCATCAATGGCGGCACGAGGAACCAAGATGCACGGAGACGGAGACGCGGCATCCACTCGAGATGAACATGAGATGAGATCTGTATCGAGGCACAGGCAAATACGTACTTTGTGCTTCGTAAAGGTGGAAAGAACGCAATGGAGCGTCTTGCCGGCCCGCACATGCATGGCGCGGTCTAACCTTCCGAATGCAATTGCTTGTAATAATCCACCTCTGTCTCTCCCTCGCTCTCCTTGTCCATCACGTATCATGGACCACATGGAAAAGGCAAGGAAGAAAGTCAATCCTCACCCCCTCCCCCTCCTCTTGGCTCCCCACTCGCAAGCCATTCCATACCTCGCCCGTTCCTCAATGCGTCCTGCGCGCGCTTCGTACATTCATGGACGTGCATGCGGACGACAAAGAGGCGAGAGGGGAAAAAAGGTACATGCACAATACGTCCAGGTATAGCTTCATCCCACATCAGCTCCTCTCGGCTCTTTGGCTCCACTCGTGTACGCGCCCATCTCTTGGCTCTCGGCGCTTCCACCTTATCATTGACCCTCCGCGCTCCTCCTGGTCCTCGTGTCTCGTACAGACTTCCCCTCTCGTTCTTCTTTCATCCCAGGACTGTTGACTTACAGCCCGTTCTTTCGCTTCAACCTCGCTCGTCTCTCGTTCTTTTGCGCCTGCCCCGACTTTGACGGTGTCGAGGCGACGCGGGTTCTTGCTTTGCTTCATGGACCTCGCCCGGCTTGCTTTTCCTGACTGAGGTGCTCTCGGCTGCAGCTCGCCGTATCCATCGCCATGGTTCGCTTCCCAAGTGGGCTCGGCTCCCTGACTGCCGCCGCCGCTTTGCTGCTGTCGTACAGCTCGCCATGGGGTGCCGACGCCTATACACTGGATCCCAATTCGAGGGGTATGTCTCATTCTCGCCGTCCGTTTCCGCTTGCTCACAGATGCTGCAGACTCCATCAAGTCCGTTGCCAAGAATATGGCTGATGACATGCTTACCTTTTACGATGGAGACAAGCCCGGTGGCACGCCGGGCCTCCTACCGCAGCCTTATTACTGTATGTGCAACGGCAACTGTCCCCGTCTCGCCCAGAACACCGTCTGACCTTTTTACTCAGGGTGGGAGGCTGGTGCCATGCTGGGCGCCCTCATCGATTACTGGTACTATACTGCAGACTCATCATACAACGACCTCATTACCGAAGGTCTCCTCTTCCAGGTCGGCGAAAACGACGATTACATGCCTCGAAACCAGACGCTCACAGAAGGCAACGACGACCAGGGCTTTTGGGGTTTGGCCGTCATGTCAGCCGCCGAAAACAATTTTCCCAACCCTCCTCCGGACAAGCCGCAATGGCTCGGCCTCGCCCAGGCCGTCTTCAACACCCAGGCCGCACGTTGGGACACGGAGCACTGCGCGGGAGGCCTGAGATGGCAGATTTTCCACTGGAACAAGGGGTTCGACTACAAAAACTCCATTTCTCAAGCCTGTTTCTTCGCACTCGGAGCTCGTCTCGCCGTATACACGGGCAATTCATCATATGCCGATTGGGCGGAGAAGACTTGGGATTGGATGATCAATGTCAAGTTCATTGATGAATACTGGCGCGTTTTCGATGGCGCTCACATCGGCACCAACTGCACCAATATTGTTCCCTATCAATTCTCCTACAACGCTGGCGGCATGATCCTTGGCGCAGCTGCCATGTATAACTTTACCGAAGACCGCAAGTGGAAAGACCGCCTCGATAAGCTTCTCGAGGGCAGCAAGGTCTTCTTCACCGGACCCGAGAGCAACATCATGACCGAGGTGGCCTGCGAGCCCGTCGACCGTTGCAACCTGGATCAACAGTCCTTCAAGGCGTACCTTAGCCGTTGGCTCGCCGCCATCACCAAGTGGGCACCTCATACCTACGGAGTCGTCCTTCCGTATCTCAAGGCTTCAGCCGTGGCGGCCGCTAAACAGTGTGTCGGCGGCTCCAATGGCCGCATGTGCGGCCTCAAGTGGAACCAGGACAAGTACGACGGTACCACTGGCATCGGGCAGCAGATGGCTGCCATGGAAGTGACACTTTCCTGCATGATCAAGGACCGAGCCGGACCTGTCACGGCGCACACGGGTGGCACAAGCAAGGGCAAGCCGGGCGCCGGCGGCGACGACATTGGGCGGCAACACCCCAAGGGTCCCAACTACGGGCCCATTACCGCCGGCGACAAGGCCGGTGCCGCCATCCTCACCCTCTTTGTCATGATTGGCATGATGATTGGCATGTTCTGGATATTCCTCGATGAGTCGTCCAACCAGAGCCCCTTGGAGCAGGTCAAGGGAGCGGGCGGCGCCGCAGCCACTTCCATTGCCGCATTGGCTGCCGCCGGAGGTGCTGCAGCAATCATCCAGCGCTCGAGGGGTGCTGAGCCAGGCATTAACGAGAAGAAGGGTACCGTGGTCAGCATGACGGACGGGCGAGGCCAACGATCCGGCATCGACGAAAACAATAAGACGCTCGACATGACGACCATCAAGATTGGCAAGGTTCGAACAAGAGAAAGAGGGCCGCAGCCGCGACGCGTCTCAAGCATGCCCCTTGGCTGGCCGCACAATCCAAACCTGAGGTCCAATTCCGCCGCTGGGGTCAGTAGAGACGAGTTGGTGTCCTCTCGTCAAGGAGACCGACCGAGTCCCTCGGGGAGCGATACCTTTCCATCGCTATCTACCGTGTCTGCCGATCACGGTACGCCACGAAAGTAGATTCTGTTTGTTGGTGGTGTTTTCTGCATAGATATTAGCTGGCGTTTGTTGATTTTGGCGCAATTGGGCTGGTACGGGAATCATGCCGATTTGGTCATGCTCAAGGATTGGGACGGCGGAAACGGTCTCGGAAAAGGTCTTTGGCAAGCCTGTCATGACGCATTATTGGATTGTGTACGTGCCACCATGACACGACATAAAGTGTACATATATGATGAAGGTCCCACTGCCTCATGTCGGCCTGCGGGCGTGCAGTGCCGAGGCGGACGCTACGGCATTGTGACAGACAGGAATCAAGATTCCGATTGGCATAATTTGCCAAGAAGACGAGGCTGCATAATCTCGAGGTTACTGACGATGGTTGTTGTTGAAACTCTTTATAATCGCTTACACAGCCTGAACTCGATCAACTTGGCCTCAACTCTTGGCGCACTGAAAGTCCGGTCCCGTAGCGGCGCCACTTGGCACGGACTTCTCCTCGGAGGTCCATGATCTTGAGGTCCTGTTTGGTGAGGAAGACGGCGACAGCTGAGGCCGGCAATCGGGATTATGGATGTGGCGGACACCAATGCTCTTCCACAGACATGGACCAGCTTACACCGTCAACTGGCCGTGCAGTGCCTCTGCGGGATGCGTCGACGGCGGTGACGCCCGAGATTCGATCCCCGCAAGACCCCTGACCGCGGGCTTGTCCGAAGACATGTGGGGCCGTGAGTCCGGAGCGGAACCTGGCGGTGGGTCCTGCTGCGATACCTTGTGCCGGCCGCTCTGTACTTGCGCACTCCAACGACGACCAGGGCCTTGCGGTCGAGGCGCAGCGCTTGACGAAAAAGGGTAGATTCATGATGCGCATTCGCCAGTGATGCGTTGCCGTGCGAGGTCTCGGCTCGTGAGGTGCGGGCGCAGGCGCGGCGGCAATGGTATACGAGCGCCGTGCTTGAGAATCCTGACGTGGTGACGGATACCTAGACGTCATGGTTTCGTGACGGATACTTCTAGGACGGCGACGACATTGCTGCATCTGCAGTCTCTACTGCTCGCGCCTGCTTCTGCTACCTCTGCTGCCTGCTGCCTCAGCCTCTCGTGCCTGTCCGGTAGCCTCGTATACACAGTCGGCTCGCTCTTGGTCGGATCTTGGCCGTAAGCTGCAACGCAGCGAAGAATCACCCTGACAGGCGAGCCGTTAGGCATTCCAGTGGCCATGTATCTACTTTGAAATATACTCAACCAGGCTAGATGGCGTTGATGAATGGGCGCTGGAGTCCTGCGGCTCGCTCGAGTTCACGAAATCCAAACGGGCTACCGGCTGCTTGTTTCTCGTTGATCTTCCGAGTGGGACGATCGGTGATGATGTTGATTCTCTAGGCCGATAATCTTTTGTTCCTTGGCTGTTGCTGTATGCAGCGAGCATCACCCATGTCCAGCCTGACGTTTCTGGTGGTGTTCGGGAGCGCGGACGATATTCGCCTTGATTGTCATTATTGATACTGGTTATCGACAAGTCGCCCGATGCATTCATCGAGACGTCTTGGGTATATAGTAGATACAAAGATGACTGTTCTTGGGCTTGAAGCAGCCCGGCAAGCGAAGAGATGCTCGGTATCCATCGATTGTCGATGCCTGCCGCATTCCATAGGCGATGACACTGCACCGTCTTGCCCCAACTTATTTGGTGGCTAGGCCTAATTAGTAGAGCCCGTAGTTTTTAGGCGGTCCCAAATTACTCTGGTCAGCTCCAGCAAGCGACATTGACGTGTGTTGCTTTTTCAGCTGCATATAGGCCTCGAGACTGTCTCTTCAGGGGCTTCCCTCATTGGCCTAGAGACGGGACCCAGTGTCTTGCTTGGTCGACGTCTCAGCTGCTTTAGTGCGCCTGGGGGCTCTGGGGCAACTTTTAGCGCCCCCGGCACAATTGGAGGGTCCCGCAGCCCGCTCTACCCCAATTGCGGGCGCGAATCCGTCCAGTCTCTTCAATTGCCATCAGCGCAACGGCTTCATCCCTTTGCATCTCTGGCCATGATTCTCGGCTACTGCCCGAGACGAAATAACCCCGATTCAGCACCACGATAGTCCTCCAGAACCCGCGCAATCTCGCCGCCGCCCTCGACATCCCGCCGGCACCATGTCGCGCCACAGGCTGGGCACAAACATGGCCGATCGCGATGACGGCTCGCTCCTTTCGCCCATTGCTTACGACGACGACGCCTCGTCCCTCCACAGCCGCAGCGACCAGGACACCGACAGCGAAGATGACCAGCTGCAGCAGCGCGCCCGCAACAGCCGCGAGCTGCTTGCCCACGACCGCATTGTCTTGATGGAGGAGGAGGAGATGGACCGCCGGGGGAGCCTCTCGGCCGCCGCCGCCAGCTCGACAGAGGATCTCGGCTCCGAGAAGCGGAAAGCCCGCCGCGCAAGGCGCAAGCAGAAGCGCGAGAGGCTGGCCCGCGACGCCCGCGACGGCGAGGACGGCGAGCTCATGTACGAGATGGAAGAGGGCGGCATGAAGGACGGCAGCTCGTCGGGCGACAGCACCCCGCGCGACGGCAGCGCCGAGGTCGACCGTCGGCGGCTCAGCCTACTGACCAGTGCCCACGCCGAGCGCGGGCGCAGCTGGAGGCGGTCCATCATTATCCACCTCATCGCCATCACCGGCTTTGCCATACTGGTCTTGCTTGCCTGGAAACTCTCCAAGGCACACAGGTCGGGCGGCAAGAAGCAGCCGCTCGTCAGCAACGGAACTGCCCTCTTCGCGCCCACGTCCATCATCATCAGCCTCGACGGGTTCCGGGCCGACTTCTTGCAGCGAGGCATCACCCCGAGGCTCAACGCCTTTGTCAAGGAGGGCGTCTCGCCTCAGTACATGCGACCCTCTTTCCCGTCCGTCACGTTTCCAAACCATTATACGCTGGCGACTGGCCTATACCCCGAGAGCCATGGCGTCGTAAGCAACTCCTTCTGGGATCCCCAGCTGCAGGCCGAGTTCTACTATACGGATCCGAACCGCAGCTTGGATCCCAAGTGGTGGGGTGGAGAGCCGTTCTGGACAACTGCCGAAACGCAAGGCATCCGAACTGCCGTTCACATGTGGCCCGGCAGCGAAGTCAACGTTCTCAACGGGGCTCCCAGCTTCCTGGACAAATTCAACGGCAAGGAGAAGCTCTCTAACAAGGTGTCTAGGATACTGGAGTTCCTGGACATGCCGGGAAGAGAAGACTCGGCGGTTCACGTCAGCCAGATGCGGCCCCAGCTGATTGCGGCCTACGTTCCCAATGTCGACGCCGACGGCCACACGTTCGGTCCAAACAGCACCGAGACACGTTCTACCATCCAGCAAGTGGACCAGATGTTGGACGAGCTCTTCCAAGGTTTAGACCAGCGCAATCTGACCAACATTGTCAATGTCATTATAGTGTCGGACCACGGCATGGCGACTACGGATACGTCGCGGCTCCTTCAGCTCGAGGATTTGGTCAACACTTCCAAGATTGAGCATACTGACGGCTGGCCACTGTACGGCCTTCGTCCCAAGGACGACGGAGATTTGGATGACCTCTACCGGGGTCTCAAGGAAAAGTCCAAGTCGAACCCGAACTTTGACGTGTACCTCCGCGATGTTGACATGCCCGAGCGTTACCACTTTTCCAAGAACCCGCGCATCGCACCCCTGTGGATTGTGCCCAAGACCGGCTGGGCGATTGTCAAGCTCGACGAGTTCAACGTCGACGAAGGCAAGAAGAAGGGGCTTGTCTATCACCCACGAGGACTGCACGGATACGACCACGAGCATCCTCTGATGCGCGCCATTTTTGTTGCCCGCGGGCCGGCGTTCCCTCACCAGCCCAACAGCCGTGTCGAGCCTTTCCGTAAGCACCGCATCGCCCCCGACGTGAAGTTGTTTGCTAACTGGATACACTTGTCAGAAAACATCGAGGTGTACAACATATTGGCAGACTCGATTGGCATGACGCCAAAGCCAAACAATGGAACGCTTCGGTTGCCGCTCAAGACTGTTGGGCTACATCGGCCGGAAGACGTGCCGCCAGAGCCTGCCGACCCGCCGCCATCGCCCACGCCGCAGCCGTCAGAGCACCCGCATCGTCCCGTTGTTCACGAGGGAGAGCCACTCCCGACCCGGCCCTCGCGGCCGTCACGCCCTTCGTCGAGCCCCGAGCCAAGCGAGCATACGCACGGCGATGCCGGCGAGGCCGACAAGCCCGTCGAAGACAAGAAAGAGGGGGACTCAATGTTGGGGTCCATCAAGGATCAGGTGGAGGGCGCCTTGCACTGGTTCAAAGACAGCATCAGTCACATGTGGGATAAGATACGAGGCGGCAACGCCGCGCCTGAAAGATTTTGACATTTCTTTGCAGTCCTTGTTCGAGGCGTCGTGGCAGCCAATACGGCACATTTGTTTTATTTTCTTTGTTTAGATAGTTTCGGACCCGTGCCGAACCGGCAGTGCCATTTTGTATACTTGAGCCGGCGTTGGTAGGATGGTCTGAATTTCTGTATATAGAATAAAATTGGATTTTATCTGTAGAGTCTAGCGAATGTGTCGACTGGCGGCAAAAACCAATCCGGACGCGAGCAAGGGCTGAGCAAGCTTCCAGAAGCTGCGGGTTGCCGTGGCCTGCAGGTATGGAGAGCAGTGGAGCCGGTTCATCAGGGTTGCGTTGCATAAGGCCTGTGATGTCGACACGCTACGGAAAGTATGCATATTTGGTGCAGTGAGCTTGAGATGTGAAAGCCCTTTGCGCAAATGTTGGGAGCAGAGTATGGCGCAATGATGGCCTGTGAGTTTCTACGACAAGGTTGTTGGCGTTGAAGCTTTGGCTGCTGCTTCCGCGAGACGTGCCAACTGCAAGACCAGGCCCTGGCCACTGGCAACCGTAATTTAGCCTAGTCTATTTCTTACAGGGGGCAGCGTAGCGGCTACGGTGGCTTTGATCAAGATGCAAGGTGACGAAAGAGGTATCAATAGCCAGATTGAGCCTCAGGCCCCCAGAGTTGAATACCAACGTGTTCAATCTCACATGCGAAAGGATGGATTTGTTAGGTGCTCGATGCCATCTTGTTTCTGCACAAGGTAAAAACAGGCCCTCGCAGTTCAAAACTCTGAGCACCGCAGTCTGCATCATGCACCACCGAGGTATTTCTACACTTGCATCGCCGCTAAGCAGGTATTGCCTCTCAGCTCTGTTGCTGTAAAGTACGGGTCATCTCCAAAGTCCAAGGTCCCAAGACTTGCTCCCCCCCCTCTCCCCACGTCAAAGCCCACACTTGTAGCGCCGGCTCAAGTCACTCGTGCGGCTCTTCAGGCGCCGTCATCGCTTAGAAAAAAAGGAAGGAGCGGCGCTGTCCTTGGAAGACGCGTCGCGACCTTTTCTTTGGATCGTCGACAGGCTACCCGCAATTAAACCGCCGCCACATTTCTGTGACGACTTCCCAGTCACCCAAACGACTCTCGTTCATCACCTTCATCACTCATTATCTTGACGAGGCCCTTACTCAGCCGGTCGGCGCACGAGAAGCACTCGCAACTTCTGGCTTCAACGAGTCGCATACTCTCCTTCACCAACCGCAGCAATCGCCACCAGTTCGCAGGTGGGCCACTCAACGCGCCAGCAACACTCCGATTTGCATCACCATCGCTCGCCGAAAATCACGCCCAAAGGCACCACCACCACCCAGAAGCGCACGGCCGCACCAGGGCGCCTTGGCGATCCGTCACTCGGGGGCCGTCGCCCATTTGCGCGGCCGATATGGAGAGACTCCCGGACCGGGAGGCTCTGACGGACGAGCTGACGGTCCAGGAAGTCATTCTCGAATCACTCCAGGATGAGACGTTTGAAGGCGTCGAAGAGGAGCGCGACGAGGCGAGGCGTGAGATTGTGCGGCTTAAGAAGCTCCTGACCCAGACTCTGCCTACACAGCCCTCTCGCGAAAGCAGTGAGTCAATGATTTTTTGTTCCATGTTTCCTTCACTCTCCTCCCTGCATACGTGCCCATGCAGCTCGCACCAAATACGAGATGAGGCGTCGAGCAATGAACCACCAGCGCTTCATGGCTGCTGGCCAAGACTCCCCGCAAATCTGGTCTGAGCAGAGCCCGTGATGATACTCACGCTCCCGTTCATCACTTGCTGCCAGTCAGATGGCCAGGCCAAGTCTTGTGCCACCTCGTCGCAATATAAATCTCAAGCCATCTCCCTCGCCTGTCTCTCTCTTTGCAATGCTTGTCTCAAAGCAATCAAGCCTCTACTGCAGCTTTACCTTTCCCTTACTGGCCCTTGCTAGCTGCTTCTCATCATCACAATTCACTACCCTTGTCAGTCACGCAGCTTCTTCAGGGCTGTGAAGTTCTGTAAACTTTGTGCGCCTGACACCTGCTTGCCAGCCGCCTGCAGTGTACAACCCTGGTATCGTGGCGCACCTGCAATGGTGGATCAACTGCGAGATGCCTAGGTAGTTTTCCCGGCTTTATTGTTCGTCTTTTTTTTTATTCCTGTTCTTATCGAGCTGAACTCTTCCATCTCAACTCGCCGTCTTTTGCATCACTTGCCTTCTCCTACTGACGTCGATAATTAAGCGCAACCTGCCTTTGTTCCTTCGCCCTCGACTAGGCGCATCGAGTCACCGGCCTTTGCCACGCCTCGAGGATCTAGGATGAACAATGATGACTGGCTTGGCCCCAGCGCTCGCGCTTTGCCAAACAGAAAACGTCTGCATCAGCTGTCCTTCTCTAACGGCGGACCTACAGCAAAGGCTAGGCGTATCACCCCTTCACCTCAAGTGGATAGATTCTCGAGTCCCTCTTCTGAAAGGGCAGATAGCGTGGACATTATCGACCTTACTGGGTAATTGCAATTCTTCCTTCTTTCCACAGGTCGCGGGCTCCAGCCTAACGGTTACACAGGGAAGATGTCGATTTTGATGCAGAGCGCATTGCGGCACAGATCAAGCAGGAGAATCAGATCAAGCAGGAACTATCGGACAGGAATCTGGCCTGGCAGCTGTCAAGCCAGAATGGAGATTCGCCTCCTTCAACCAGCCCGGCGACAGATGGACCGCATTCTGACGTCTTCCGTAAGATGATGGGAAGCCAGACGCAAATGGCTAATCCCTATGAGACGGCCGGAGAAAGTTCCTCCTCGCGCAATCATGATCCCTTCGTTTCCCTCCCTGGGGCATACGATCCCAGCTGGGACAGGCCTTATGTTGGACCGCAAAACTCCTTCGGCGGTCCTCCGGGTACGCTGCCCTCTACGCCACAATATTATCCGAATGTCTCGCCTGGTCAGGTCCTGACCATGGGAGCTCGGCCTTCTCCACAGCATCCTGGTCACACATCAAATGGCTATGCGGCCCCTTTTTTCCCGCCGCCGCACCCTCCATTTCCGCCCATACAGTCGGCATCAAGTCTGTACGGCGTCCAGAGGCCACCGGGTCTACCCAGCTCAAACAATGCCAGCCTAGTTGACACCATCAACAGGACGAGTATGTATGACTACTCGACTCATGTAGATGCTGACGGCAACCCATTTTCCGAGAGACTATCCAGCTATCTCGAGCACGCATTTCACGACCCGAACGTCACGGAGAAGGAATTGAATGATTTGCTTGAAAACATTCGACCTGACATGGATCTACCGGACGAGCACCGCGACGGAACCCCGCCGGGACTGAAGAGCGCCCTCTATCCCCATCAACAGCTCGCAGTGGCGTGGATGAAGAAGATGGAAGAAGGGAGCAATAACGGAGGTATCTTGGCTGACGACATGGGGCTCGGCAAGACCATCTCTACCCTGGCCCTTATGTTATCAAGGCCCTCTACTAGTCGAACGAAGGTCAGTTTCTAGAGTCAGGATACCGCCGCAGTTGAATTTGCTAACTTGTAAAGACCAACTTGATCGTCGGGCCCCTTGCCCTCATTCGCCAATGGGAGGAGGAGATCCACAAAAAGACGAAGCTCCTACATCGCCTCTCGGTCTTTGTGTATCACAACAAAAAGACAACCACGGACGAACTCCTCCGATATGACGTTGTCCTGACAACTTACGGGACTTTAGCGGCAGAACTCAAGCGTTACCATCAATTCATCGAGCAGAATGGGAACCGCAACATCGACTTTAACGATAAGGCCAATGCCGTAAAGTTTCCTCTGCTTCATCCGAGTAAAGCGGTGTATTACAGGGTGATTCTTGACGAGGCGCAATGCATCAAAAATGATAAAACCAAGACTGCCAAGGCTTGCCATATGCTGCAATCTACCTACCGTTGGTGCCTCACGGGAACCCCAATGATGAATGGAGTTAAGGAACTCTTTTCTCTGGTCAGGTTCCTTCGCATCAAGCCCTACTGCGATTGGGGGAATTTTCGTCAGGTGAGCAAGCTACCGAACCTCCATTGCAACGTTACTGACCTCTTGCAGGCATTCGGGGTATTCATTGGCAAAACCGGCGATCCCAAGAGCGTTGCCATGAGTAGATTGCGAGCACTACTGAAAGCAATTATGCTCCGACGCAAGAAGGACTCCAAGCTTGATGGGAAGCCAATCCTTAACCTACCACCCAAGACTGAAAGTATTGTCTACGCCACGTTATCGGATGATGAAATGGCCTTTTACAAGCAGCTTGAGGAGAGATCTCAAGTTCTCTTCAGCAAGTATCTCCGAGAAAACTCTGTTGGCAAGAACTACACCAACATTCTCGTTCTCTTGCTCCGCATGCGCCAGGCATGCTGTCATCCTCACCTGAACCTGGATGTCGAGGATGCTATTTCCGACGCGGATATGATTGCCTCGGTCAAGGCCCTCGATGCCCGTACTGTTGAAAGAATCAAGGAGAGAATCACGGAAACGGAGGCTTTCGAATGCCCCATTTGCTTCGATGCGGTCCAGTCTCCATCTTTCTTCGTGCCCTGCGGCCACGATAGTTGCAAAGACTGCTTAACTCGACTTGTCGACGGGGCAGCGACAGAAAACTTGCAGGCAGGGCGTGAAAGCGACGCGGCCAAGTGTCCGGTTTGCCGAAGTTCTTTTGAAGCCAAGAAGTGTTTCTCTTATGAGGCATTTCGAAGTGTTCATATGAAAGAAACTATTGTCAAGACATCCGAGTCCGACGTCGAAGAGCTCGAAGACGATGATTCAGAGTCAGAGTCAGAAAATGGTGACGAAGCCGACGACGTGGACGAGAAGGGCAACCTGAAGGGCTTCATCGTGGACGACGACTTCTATGACTCGGACGAAGAGCGAGCAATCTCCCCGTCCAAGAGATCAAAAGTCAAAAAGGGCAAGAAGAGCAAAGGAAAGCAAAAGGCCTCAGACGTGAAGCCCTCGATGCTCAAGACTCTCCGAAAGGAAGCAGCAAAAAGCCGACCGGCGTACAAAAAATACATGCGTTACCTGACAAAGACGTGGATGCCGGCAGCCAAAGTCACGGAATGCATGAAGTTGCTCAAGTCAATTCAAGAAGGCGGCGAGTGGACAGACGAAAGGACAAGCGAGCGGAAAGCGGAGAAAACTATCATCTTTTCTCAATGGACTTTGCTTCTCGACCTGCTCCAGGTAGCCATGCATCACGAAAACTTCGATCATAAGCCCTTGCGGTACGACGGGTCCATGTCGAGCGACGAGCGTGTCAAGGCGGCCCGGGACTTCCGGGACAAAGCTAATGCCAAGGTCATGCTGGTGTCCCTGCGCGCTGGCAACGCGGGCCTCAATTTGACGTCTGCCAGCAACGTCATCATTATGGATCCTTTCTGGAACCCCTACATTGAGATGCAGGCCGTTGACCGAGCCTATCGCATCGGCCAGCAGCGGGAAGTCAAGGTCTATCGCATTCTGACCAAGCAGACTGTCGAGGACCGAATCATTGAGCTGCAAGAGCGCAAGAAGGAGATTGTCGAGGCAGCCTTGGACGAAACCGAGAGCATGAAGATTGGGCGTTTGAACGTCAATGAGCTCAGATTCCTCTTCAACACTAGAGACTAGAGACTGGAACGACGAAAGAAAAAAAAAAGGCCATGGGGTGGCTTGCTTTGGCTTGTTGAATTTGCTTTTCTACAACGAGGCATATCGATCTGCAGAAAGATTGGTCACGAGGATACGTGACAATGACGAAGGGTCTTTCGGCGATATCTGCAAAGCGAAGACGATGGTCCAGCGATGGTCTAGCGATGGCGTTGGAGAAGGATTGACGGATGGCTTTGGCATACTTGCAATGGCATGGCTCTGTGTTTAAAGAGATTCCAATAGCGCCGAGACCCATAGAGATAGATATCTTGGTGAAAAGTGAACAGTTGGCTTTCTTTTATTACCTTCACGTCGTGATTTGTGCGCGTACACGCTGCGGAACAGGAAGCAGATGATCATGGACTTCGTGATAGAGCAGTTACGGGGGTATATACTTGCTGAGTGGTACAACTCGAGCGCGGCCAAAATTACCGCAACGAGCGCACAGCCTCTGCGTCGACTGCCGCTTGCGCTGCCGCCGGCTCGCGCGCCTGTTCGAGATGGTCCTCCCAGGAGCCTCGGGCGTCGAGCTGCACGGCGAGGCGGTGCGCCTTGGAGGAGCGGTCGTGCCTCGTGGCCAGGAGCTCTTCGCGCTATGAAGGCGACTTGGCGACGACCTCGGCGACGACGCCAGCGAGGGGCCTGCGCTCACCGCCGGCGTCCGGTTCCGAGAGCCAGCGCCAGGCACGCTGATCGGGGTTCTGGTCGACGGCGACGGTGCTGTTGAGGCAGAGGGCGGCGCGAGCGTAGTCGTGCTGCTGCTGGACCGACAGGCGCATCTCGACGGTCTCGGTGGCGACGTCGCAGATGGACGTGCCGGCGACGCTCAGCGTCCACTGGTCGGGTCGGAGCGTCGAGACGGGGTCGGCGAGCAGGTGCCGCCACGCGACGCGCGCAATGGTCGTGTGCAGGTAGTCAGAGAGGCCGCTGAGGTCCGGATAGCCGTCTGCGTACGGGGCGGCGACGGCGTGGAGCGGAGATGATGGCGGGAGGGAGACGTGGTAAAAGGTGGTTGTCACGGGAAACGTGATTGTCCTGCTGCGGATGGTGAGGGTCGTGTCTGAGAGGATGGTAAAGTCGGTGTTGAACTCGAGAGGTTGCAGCATGCTGTGGACGAGTGTCTGGGCGCCCGAGGGCTGGTTAGCTCCGCCTCCGCCGGGACCGTTATCGGCCACGGAAAGCTCAGCAGTGCGAAGGGTAAAGGACGACGCGAAGCCGGCGGCGCGGAGCGACTTGGACATGCTGCCGACGAGCCGCGTGCACGACCGGATGCTGAGCAGCGACTTGATGCGAGCGAGGATCGGGCGGAGCAGCGCATACGTCTGCTGCCCTCGGGACCGCGCGACGTGTGGCGGCAAGGGGCGCGTCCGGATGAGCTCGTTGAACCTGTGCGCGTGGGTGAGGAGGATGTGCAGGCTTTCCGATATCGCCTCGGCGGCGCTGTTCTCCGGTAGTGCGTCGTTGGGTGCCGGGCACGATTCGAGAGCCAGCAGCTCCATGGTGATGGAAGTGGCCTGGTCGATGTGGCAGATGAGGCGCGAGCCCTCGAGGCGGACATCGTAGGCAGCCAGCGTACGCGCCTCCCGCATCAGCTCGTGCCAAAGCTCCTGCGAGAAGATGGTGTTTCGGGCCTCGAGAACACGCGCCTCGAGGCAAGGGTTGTCGTCGGAACGCCGTTTGGGAACTGACTGACCGACAACCTCGTCGCCCCTTCGGTACGTGACGACAAGGCCCTCAGAGACGCCGCCCAATCGGCCCAAGTCAAGCTCCACGGAACCGTCTTCACCCCTCCTCATGGCTGCGAGGCCGTTGCTTTTGAATTCCGGTGAAGCTGTCGCTGAGTCAGTCCCTGATTCCTCGAACGCAAAGGTGAGTTGGGCCGGTACCTTCAGAAAAACCGAAGCGTACGCCCAGTGTATGCCTCTCTTGCGGGACCCTGCACATGGACCAGCCTGCCTTTTTTACGGCCATGACATCCTCCCAATATTTGCTTTCAATCTCCACCTCCCTATCCAGCAGTGCGCTGGCTTCCTCGGCGGCGTCCCTGGTCTTGTTGATCTCCAGGAGGGTCCAGCCCGTGGCGACCTGCTCGAGATCTCTAGTCTTGGCCTCGATCGTATTGGGTTCGTCAAGCCTGTCTGCCCCGAGTGTGCCGATGCCGACCATTTCCCGAAGCTGTTGCGACAGGGTTAGGCTGGCCGTCGTGGGGTTTTGCTTGGAGAGGAGGAGGGAGAGGGAGTCGAGGGTGAGCATGGCTATGTTGCTGGCGATGCTTCATGGAACACAATTAGCATGGTGATACGACAAAGGACCATCTATTGAGGACGTACTCGACGTTCTTAAGAACCTCCATGCGCGCGACGGCCGGATCCTTTGCGGGAGCGTCGTCGTCGTCCCCCGCATCAGCCATGTCGACATCGTCATGGTCGATGATGGCGGCGTCGACATGACCACTGGCCTTGATCTCGTCCTGCAACTTGGCTTCGGTGACATCTCGAAAGCCGCCGGGTTGCGCGTTGACGCGCGCAATGAACTCGGCGAGGTTCTTTGGGTCCTTGTCGGCAACGGGAAAGGGTCTCAATGAGAGCGGCTGGCCGTCATTGGGCGCCATGTCTGGTATCGGCCGAGGTTTGATGAAGCGCGGTTGGCAGCTTCATGCGGTCGAAAGGGCAGCGAGCCGCGCATGAGGAGGATGGGAAGCCTTCAAGTGCTTTGCTCCCGCAATCTGAGCAAGCTGAAGAGGTCTGGACGAGACAATGAGCTCCGTAGTAGGTACATGGCAGCCTCGTGGGGCGTCGAGTGAGTCTGTGGCTGTGCGGGAGCTCGTCATGCGCCACATTCTCGGCGACCTGCACGGCTGCCAGTGATCCGTGGACGGAATGCCTACCTAAGCAGGGCCGCCCGTCCGCACTTGTCCGCCGAGGAGCACACACCCACGCTGGTAGGCTAATTAAGGTAGTTTTACTAGTAGCCTACCGACTTACCTACTTGCGCCGGCGTAACCGTGGCGGCAGCGTTTGCGAGTGGGGGATGAGACGGTGCGGGGGAAAGGACGTCGGACTGGTGGTACCGCGTGCCTTGCCGCTGCATCATGCCTACAGTACAGTATGCAGGTGATCAATACGTATTGTAGTAACTCACCCCAAGACTCGTTTTTGCTTCATAGCCGAGGCCGAGGCTGGGGCTTGAAAGTGTATCTCCATTCCCACAAGCATCGTGTCGTTGGACAAGAGGCCCTCATCGCATGCGACATCACCCTGCCTCTCGACACCTTGCGACTCCAACAACACCAAGGCATTCGAGATATTGTCGACACAGAGCCGTCACCATGACTGCAGAGTCCATATATCTCGTCTCCTCACTCCTCATCGGCGCATATCTGGGCTGGAGAATCGTCGAGACTGCCTCGTTGCGCCTCTTTGGCCATGCCGTCACCCCCTATGCCACGCATCGTCCGCCTCTGTGGCTCCTGGCCATCGGCTTCCCCCTGCTGTTCGTGTCTTGGCGACGATTTACCCATCTGCGCAAGATGCGCGCGCATAATACGCAACCAGCACTCGTCTTTCCTCACCGAGATCCCGTCTTTGGTCTCGACTACTTGTACTTGGCTCTGGCGGCAATACGCGCCAACGCAATCCTTGAGTTTTGGGAAGACCTCTTCGTCAAAGTTGGAAACACCTACTGGTTCAATGCTCTGGGTGGTTGGAAGCTCATGACTTGCGAGCCCGAAAACATCAAGACCATGCTGGCGACCGAGTTCGACTCTTGGCCCATCCAAGGATTGCGACACAAGCTCGCTCACATTGTTCTTGGGCCCCATGCCATCTTCTCTACAAATGGCCACGAGTGGACTCGCGCCAGGGCGCTGATCCGGCCCAGCTTTGTGCGAAATCAGATTGCCGACCTTGAGTGTACAGATCGTCATGTCGACGATTTCCTTAACCGGCTCTCGAGCGACAACCAGTCCAAAGTCAATCTGCAGGCCCTCTTCTACATGTTCACAATGGATGTTTCGACGGATTTCATGTAAGACTTGCTGCTTCAGTATTGATCCTGCCAATTTCTGACGGCTCGCGCCTAGGTTCGGCCGCTCAACCAACATGCTCGTCAGTCCAGGTGAAGACGCCGTGGCCTTTTGCAAGGCCTTTGACTACGCTCTCCTAGCTTCCGCCAGCCGTGCGCGACTGGGTTGGCTGCTGCGTGACAAGCTTCTCGATGAATCCGTTGCCCAATGCCGTGCATTCATTGGGCGCCATGTGGCTGCCTCACTCGCCCAAGACAAGGTCAAAGAGCGCCCCTACGTATTTATGAACGAGCTTGTCGACTCTGGGGCCACTCATGAGCAAATCACGGACCAGTTGATGGCCATAATCATTGGAGGTCGCGATACGAGTGCGAGTACCCTTAGCAGCCTCTTCTGGATGCTGGCTCGGCGGCCTGACGTGGTGAAAATACTTCGAGACGAGCTCGCCAGTCTCGAGGGGAGAAGGCCTACATGGGACGAGCTCAAGGGACTCAAGTATCTCAACAATGTTCTCAAAGAAGGTTCGTCATCTCTCATGTTCTCAAGTTCTTGCCTAATGACAAGCTAACTCGATGAAGCCTTGAGACTTTGGCCTCCCGTGCCTGCTAATACACGAACGGCGGGCAAGGATACTGTCCTTCCCAAAGGCGGCGGTCCCGACGGTCAATCGCCAGTCTTTGTGCCAAAGGGAACCGAATGTCGGTACAGCACGACCAGTCTTCATCGTCGCAAAGACATTTATGGCGAAGATGCCGAAGAATTTCGCCCCGAGCGATGGGACAATTTGCGCACTTCGTACGTTTTGCCAGTCCGCTCCCGAATATCTCGAGAGATCTTGAATGGCTGACGGAGGATTGCAGTTGGGAATATATTCCGTTTAGCGGCGGTCCGCGTATCTGTATCGGCCAGCAGTTTGCGCTGACCATGATGTCCTACCTCACAGCTTCTTTTTTTCAGGCTTATAAAACGATCGAGGCTTGCGACGATCTTCCCATGGCTCAGAAGGCGAGTACAACTATTAGTCTGGTCAACGGCTGCTGGGTGACGTTGACTCCGGCCTAAAGAGACCGTGCTGGAGATACTCGGGATCCCGTCAATAAAGCCAACGCCCCGATCAACGTGCGGATCTGCCAAAGTTTACGGTTGGACTGTGTTGACCAAAGGACAAACGCACAGACGAGCAAGAAAGGGTTGGATAGCAAGGAGGGCTGGTACCACACTTGTGCCAAATAACCTGCGATATCGAGCCTGCAAGCGCCAGGATGGATGATGATGACATTTGCGGTACTTTTTGGACAGCTCACTTCGCACAGCGCTTGACGTTCATCAGCTTTCACGATTTAGTTCAATCAAGCAGGTCAATGGATATTTTCAGACGAGCTTCAAGGACTGCAGAAACCAGCATGTGCGCCGACATTTGAATGAGGAGGCGAGCAGGACACGGATAGCACTCGAAACTCAACGGGCTCGACCAGGAATTCGACCATATCGCATGCCTCTTTATATCCTTGGACAATGGATACTGGTGCCCTCCGGAATAGGCGCGCGTACAGGTCCTGCTCAAGGAGACGATTCATGTGAGCTCGACGACAGGGCCGAGGAATTTCAAGGGAATCGTCGTGCTGAGTTGGGAAACTCATGAGACGCGGTCACGGCGCAACGTGTTTGTAGCGCAGGCAATGCAATCCATTGACATTGAAAGACGATTGCCTCGTCCTCTGCACTCTGGCTTGACGAGGACCGTCAATGACGCCCAGAAAACGCATATTCTCGAGTCTTGTCGAGGACTTGCACCGCCTTTGCCAAGCCATCATTGCCTTGAACGAATCTACCCATCTACATCTCCGTACAGGTAGCTACCCCTAGATGGGGACGGGAAGATGGGAAAATGCCATGCCGCAGATGACGCAGAAAGGGGCAAACAAGAGGTCACGTGCCGGGCATCTCGCTCCGGCAGCCAGCCCACAGCTCAACCCAATGCCAGTGGGTCCACGCCGTAGCAACAGTGACTTCCAGTGCACCCTTGGTTCGTCCCCCCCAGCTCTAGCGCCCCGAGCTTCGACCCATCGCGTCTCCCTTGCCGTCTTTTCTCGCCCGCCGCGCCCATCGCGATTCCCGTCTCCGCGCCGCACACATCACGACGCTGCCCTCTCCCCACGAGAGCAGAGAAGCAAAGCGAAGAAGACATGGCGTCGCGCTCGCCGGACAAAGGTGCGTCGTCGGCGTGGTTCCTCGCGTTTGCGCCGTGGCGTGTGGTTTCTTTGGCAATAGCTAATCTGGGGCTTCTCCCTCGTTGCAGATTGTCGTCGAGCGCCTGTCCAAGAATGTTCGCGAGGCCCACCTGCGCGAGATCTTTGGCTTCTACGGCCCCATTCAAGATCTCGACCTGCCTATAAACCGGACCTGTAAGCTTGCTTGTGTACGCTTCCTAGAGTCCTGAGAGCTTTGCTAACCCGGGATGGTCCCCTTTGTAGTCGGCACGAACCGCGGCACCGCCTACATCCTCTACGAGCATCGCGAGGACGCCGAAGACGCCATTGCCAACATGCACGAGGGGCAGATCGAGGGCGCCATCATCAACGTCTCGATTGTGCTGCCGCGCCGCATGTTTTCCCCGGAGCCGCCGCTGGCTCGACGAGGCGCCAACATCGATCCGCGGAACCAGATTGGCGGCCCGTCCCGCGGCGGGCGAGGTGGACGCGGCTTCTCCGGTGGCCACGGGTTCCATGGCGAGGGCCGCGGCGGACGTCGTCGACCTCCGTCCCCTGGCCGCTTCGGCGCTCGCCAGACGGGCTATCCGCCGTCTGAGCGTTCCCGCTCGCGTTCGCCCGTGCGATCTCCGCCCCGGGGCCCTCGCGGTCGCGGCTCCGACCACAAGCCACGTAGCTTCTCCCGCGACTCGCGCTCCCTGTCTCGATCGCGGTCGCCGCCGCCGCGACGGGGAGGCGGCAGCCGATACGACGACGGCCCGCGCCGTCGCAGCCGCAGCCGCAGCTACGACAGCTACGCGGCTCGCAATCGGTCCATTAGCCCTCGGCGGGACTACCGCTGATGACGCGGGTGACTGGGAATGGCCAAGGCCGGAAGTAGAATGGTTCGAGGGGATACGGCCTGGCGCTGGCTCTGCGAGGGTCGCGCCTGTAATTATGAGTAGGTGAAGACGGAAGCGCTCCATTCACCCCGTTGATGTTGACCCATCAAGCAGGACATGAACCAGATGATTCTGGCGCAAAGGCACGTCGGATATGCTTGGCCAGGTAGCCTATGCCAACGTCGCCGGAATATGAGGATACGGGCTTTGCTATGGACCGCCAAGATCGTTGCATTGGGTTATTTACCTCGCAGCCCGAATCACTCTCCAAGAGTTCGACAGTGTTGACATAGACCTGCCGCAACGAAGCTGTAAATTGACGGATGTAGGGCTCTTTCTTGTTCTATCAAGGGCGTGATAGTTTGGGCAAACGATGCATGCGAAAGGCCAAGATCTCTTTTTCCGCTCTCGAGAAGCATCATTCGCCGTGGACTTGCAGCGAAATCACGTCTGACGAGCGTGCGAATATCCGCCCATGAACTCGTCAGCGGATGCTCAGATAGGTCCGCTACAGTGATGATGCAAAGTGATTTCTCACGCCAAGCGTCTCGTCCATCTCGCAACCTTGCCTCGGCTCATTCCATGCGCCTCCAAGTGTTGCACCCGAGCTGGTGACCTGATCCGGAGCAGGCGCGCGCAGTCACGAGCGTCTTGGCCGATGAGACGATGCCGGCGACTCGCTTTCTTTGCAGGAAAATGTGTGTCCGCCGAGTCTGGGCAGTCACGCATACGACGACGGTGTCCCAGGGCGTTTAGGCGATTCGGATCCAATATATGAGGTGCAACACATCTGCATCGCCCCAGTGCCACTCATCGTGGCCTACTGAGAGGGGAGCAAGGCAGAACAAGTCGGCCAAGGAGCATCTCGATGCCTCGAATCATGGCCGGAGATCTCTCGTCATCGAGAGACCTTGAGACTCACAAGCAGCAGTTCAAGGAGCATTGTGAATCAGGCCTCAGCGGCAAGGATCAGGGACTCATCGCTGACCGTGCAAGCCATGGCTCTTCAGGCGCCATCTGGCACATACCAGGGCAGTGCAATGCGCTCCCACTCGAAGCCATCATGCTATCTCGTTTGTCGCCTGCTTCTCCCAGGGGTCTCGGCAAAGGTTTGCTGCACCCGCACGCAACCCGTCGGATACTTCTTGGCCTCAGCAATGTCGCGCGCTGAAGAAGTGAGTCTCATCCCCTCCCTCTCCCCCCCCCAGGAGTCGAGGCTCGCCGTCACGCCACATTAATATAGCCGTCTCTCCTGAGCTCGAAGAACATGGCGCCATGACGGGTGACAGACTTTGTGTCACTGAGGGTAGACGCTCCTGTACGATACATCATCCTCAACCCGGAAATTGTGGCTGCTCTCTGGTCGCGGATCTTCTCAGCATCAGCCGCGCCATGAGGAACTCCACGTGTCAAGCAACAGGACGTGCTACAGGGCTACGAATCACGTCTTTCTTTTGTACCTTGATCTATCTCTGGAGCTGTCGAACCCGATGGGCTTCCATCACGGGTTGCAGATGGCAGGATGAGCCGATGAGCCGCTGCAAAAACGACACCGCTCCTGGGTGTTCCATTGGCTCGTGCTACTGCAGTCAGACCGGGTTGGCAGCCATAGGACCGTAGAGCCGCCGTTAGTGACTTTTTCGACTCTGAACATTGTTCACGAATGTTACGGAGAGTCTGAATGGTCCATTCCGTTGCTTGTCGTGAAGACGGGCCATGAGGGAGAGGTGACGTGCAGCTCGAAACTTGGCGATCATACGGCAAGCTCACTGGAGATGGCGATTGTGTTGTAAGTATAGCCTCGACTGACGTCGGGACCGATCTTTGGGAAGTAAATTGAGCGCGTGCCCCAAAGACGGCGAGAATACGGCTGCGGTCTGGTTCTCTGGAGCATTCTTTGCAGAATTCGTGTTTCAAGCTGCAGGAGCTGCATTAGCCGCCTCGGACATGAGATGCTTGCTTCTGGCTCTGGGCAACAGTCGCATTGGCTCAGCACGTTGCGAAGAATTCATAGTGATCCGAACAACCGGTGCAGCTCGTATCGACTGGGCCAGAGGGCGACCTGCGACCATGGATGCTCCATCCGTCACTGTCCACCTAACCATGCAATCAGCATGAAGATCCGATATCTTCGTATCCTGAAGAAGTGGCAACCGCGAATGGTATAATGCGATGCGAAGCCTTCTGATGTGGCAGGGCATAAGTGCGAGAAGCAGAGCATCGGTCTTTGTTATCGACGGCTATTGCTTCGATGGACCAGACGAAAGAGCATTGTCTGCCTGGGGGATTGTTTAGCATGCAAAGAAGAATACGCAGAATCTCAATCTGCAGTTACCTTTGAGTCTTGACGATGGCCAGCCGCCCGATGCTTACTGCCAGAAGCAATGAATGATCTGGGCAAATGCGCTGGAAGATGGTGTCCTCCCGTGTCAGAGAAGAGGGGCGTGCTTCTAAAAGGACTACTTCGTATACTGTACCACACTGTACGGACCCCGCCCGTTGGCCCTAGAGGTCTTTCAACGGGCAGGCGCGTTGTCGTGCTAGACGGGTCTGAGCAGGCAGGCAGGCAGGTAGGCGGGCAAGCAGCCAAGACTCGATTCGTGTATTGACTCACTCATTGAGAAGGCAACGGCCAAGGCACGGCGCACCTTCCATCATGGCGCGTTCGCGATTCAGCCACAACGGCTGCTTGAGATTTTCCTTCTTTTTGCTTCTTATTGTTGCTCGTCCTCGCCAACCATTGCGTCTCCCTGGATGCCAAGTCCTCTGAGCTCCGCGCTGCATGGCCCATCGCTGCCGGCCAACCTTGATCCAAGTCGTGATGACACTGACAACTGGCCGCACTGCAGCTTCGGTGTCCGGCAAATATTTGTGCTTCTCGTTTTGCAGTTCGGCTGCCCAATTCATGCCTCGGCTGAGGGTGATTTCGAAACGTTCGTCTGTCAAGATGTCTAACGCGCATTGCTGCTGCTGATGGTGTCTGCGCCCGGGTATCGGCAAGAACAGTCATGCCTCTCGCGAGCACCGAGATTCGGACTTTGAGTAAAGGTCACCATCCTCTCCGATGCTACGAAGCACGTATGTAAGGGACGGCAAGCAATCCCTTGGCTACAAAAGACTGTCCAGAAAGATGTCCAGAAAGATGCTTAGACAAGATGCAGCCTGCGGTGCGCCACGAGCCCACGAGCCTGCCTCTGCGGCACCGAGCGGTGCTCCAAACACCAGCCGCTACTCGCCGACTACTACTTTGCACGTCACACGCATGCGCGGAACATTGGTGCTCGTGCTCTCGCGCTGCCAGCCAGGATCTTTTTCGCATCGACACGCTAACAGACGCGAACAAGCGAGCGCCACCCGGCGGCGTTGGCTCCCACCCCTGTCTCTGTTCAGAGCAGCCAGTGGACTCACCAGTGACCACAGCCCTGCAAGGGTCCGTCGTCCAACACAATTGCTGCCTCCACCGCACGCCTGTCCCATTGAGTGAAGCCGACGGGGCACTCCCGGCGACTGCGCCTGCTTGCAGCACACGCTGTCCGGATAACGCACTCAAAAGGCATACAGTAAGTGACTGTATGCCAAATCGAGTACGACGTGTCCATGGGGGTTCTCGTACTTGATCCTTGCACCGCTTCTACGAAGTACGGATGAGAGGATGGATACCATGTGATGCCTCGTGCGTTCTACCCTCTGCCCTGGAGGGCGAGGCACCGCGTAGTTGGGTGATGCTGCTGCTGCTGATTGAGAGCCAGACCCCTGGCCTCCCCGAATATTGACGCCGTCGGCAACTTGGGGGCCTGTCCTCTTATTGCAACTGCACGCCAAGTGCCCGTCCCGTTGCATTGCTGGACCTCCTCGGAGCGCTGGAGGGTTTGTACGACGGGCCGGCCCTGAGTGTCTCTTTCTTGAGCATACTACAAAGTACCTCGAACGTCATTTGACGTTTTCGCCAGTTCCTGCGGCCCTGCAGCTCGTCTTCCACAACTTCCTCCAAACGTGATTGTTCTACAACGCCCGTCACCTTCTCTTGCTTGGAATTGCATCGGTCCGGCTTCGATCTTGTAATTTTGCTCGATTCGGTACAGCAGCAGCAAAAATTCATACGCCTTTCACTTGGGTCAAGCTCGAGGGCGATCCAATCATTTGGCCTCTAAAGTCGCATCATCAGTCTCGGTTTAGGCCCAACTATTGTATCAACTTGGCAGCTCCCGAGCGTATTTTCCTACATTCAAAGCAGAACCTCGGCTCGGCGCCTTGCGTTCTGCCCGGATCGCACTCAAATTTAATTAATCAACTGGTCAGCTCCCAGAGATGGACCAAGAAGCGTATTCGAACGGCTATTTTGGCCGACCACTCGTCCCCTCAGTCGCTACCTCGGCCAACATGACGCCCCTGCGTCCCGGCACACCCAACACAGAAGGCAGCCGCAATGCCTTTGCCGACAACGACACAGCATCGTCACATCGACACGGCGTCAGTACGAATCCTTTTGGCAGTCCGGATGGGTCTAGGCCGGTTTCGAGCTACGGATCCACGAGCGCGCTGGAACAACGTTTTGAAGAGCGTTCACAGCGCTTCTTTCACTCCCGCAGAGTCAAGAAGGGCGAAGTCGAGAAGCCATGGCTGGACAAGAAAGACCCGAAAGAGAAATGGGTCACCATCCTCCCCATATTAGGTATTTTTATAGGCCTCGCCATATCTGGCTTCCTGGTATGGGACGGTATCCGAAGCGTTGTTCGCCACAAGTACTGCCCCGTCATGGACGACAGTTTTCATAACGGTTTCGACACGAACATCTGGACCAAGGAAGTCGCCGTAGGGGGCTTTGGGTACGTTTTTCCGTTCGCCCGTCTCACCTCGTCATCTCGAAACCTCGCACAGCGCTGACTCTAAGCAGTAATGGTGAATTCCAGCAGACGACCGGTAACGACGAGAACGTCTTTGTTCAGGACGGCCATCTTGTCATCAAGGCGACACTGCAGGATGCCGACAAGGTTGAAAAGAACAATGTCATCAATCTATTGAAGGATGGCACCTGCACGTCCAAAGACTGGTACAGCTGCGTGGCCGCGACGAACACCACAAGCGGCAACTCGAGCGTTGTACCGCCTACGAAGTCGGGTCGCATCAACACCAAGAAGGGCGCCAAGATCCGTTACGGGCGCGTAGAAGTGACTGCGAAATTGCCAGAAGGCGATTGGTTATGGCCCGCCATCTGGATGATGCCCGCAAAAGATACGTACGGGCCCTGGCCGTCCTCGGGCGAAATCGACATCATGGAGTCGCGAGGCAACAACTGGACCTACGCGCAAGGCGGGAACGACATCATCTCTTCGGCACTGCATTGGGGTCCCGACCCTGCCAATGATGCCTGGTGGAAGACCAACAACAAGCACAAGGCCCTGCATACAACCTACAGCAAGGGCTTCAACACCTTTGGGCTTGAGTGGTCACAAAAGTATCTCTTCACATACGTCAACAGCCGGCTCTTGCAGGTCCTCTACTCCAACTTCGACAAGCCCATGTGGAAGCGTGGAGGTTTCCCCGAGTCCAACTCCAACGGATCGCGGATCATTGATGTCTGGAGCCAAACGGGTCGAGACAACACACCCTTTGACCAAGAGTTTTATCTCGTCATCAACCTTGCCGTCGGGGGCACAAACGGCTGGTTCGAGGACAGCAAGTCGGGCAAACCATGGCTCGATCGCTCAGCAAGTGCCAAGAAGGACTTTTGGAAGGCGCGAGATAGTTGGCTGCCGACGTGGAAGCAACCTCAGCTCGAGGTTAGCCGTGTCGTCATGTTGCAGCAATGCGATGGCAATGAGGAGCTGTAGGATACATGTCTTTTGGCTATCTGGGCATGATCCTAGGGCGCGCACGTTGGGGCCAGGGGACATGTACCGGCTGATTGTATATCATGCTTTATTTCCTTTGCAAGATTTCTCTTGATTGCTTCGGCCTGTTCCTCTGTTGACGACGTTGAGACTTGGACGAGAAGCTGGCAAGAAAGCAAAGCTCCTTTGGATACGGAACTGGGCATGAGTCCCTATCGAAAGCCGGCGTTGGGGTAAGCTTGAACTAGATGAGTTCTTGATTCACACGGGTTCTTGATTTTGGAATAGGCCAAGAGCAACTGCACAAAGTATTCACCAGACACTCTAAGTGTAAAGGGGTTGCACGGATACTAAATTCATGAAGACAGATGGACCAGATGAGATTACGCAAAGTAGCAAATATTGAACTGAGAGGCGATGGCGAAGCGGCGAACCCTCTTGCGCGTCTCTGCAGCCCGACGACCGATGTGCCCATAGCGCCGTCTTCCTGAGCAAAAAGTACGGAAATCGCCCATGCTGAGATACCATCGAGGCCATTGTGTGTGCCACGGGGAATCGGGGCGGGCGGGCGTTCATGTAACGTAGCCGTTTGGCTGCGGCTCTCGTGTATGTCTAAGACAATGACGCCAAGTGCGCAGGCGCGACGTGGCATGTGTATTTCTTGGAGATGGCGGCGCCCGAGAGACCAGACTAATGGCCCGAGATGGCTTGGCTCCATGCCGCGAATCGGGGCCGAGGTCGTGGTTTGGTGCATGGTTGAGATGGAGTCGTCGGCGGCAGTTCAGCACTCGCATTGCATTTTGTCGGACAGAACCACTTTTGGCATCGTCTGCGGCGGCGGTTGTTGCTTCTCCTGGGGGGATTCAATACGATATTGCCCTCTGCAGGTTCCAAGATTTGACCGGGCTGCGTATTGTCCCCCATTGGCCCTTTTGTCACGATGGCTGGCCGTGATGGAGGGGGAAGAGGGGCGTGGCTTGAGGGGGGGTGGCTGGGGTGGGTCGAGACACTGTGGAAAGGGTTCCGTCAGCGGGGGCAGCCGCCGTCCGCGTTCCCGTAAGTTAAAATGGGGCCGCGCTACGGCTAGCGGCCGTTGAAGCACGTCGATACGACACGCAGAAAACAGCCTTCCCCCCTTCGGAGGAGAGGACATGCGGTTCTGCATCGTATATCGGACGTCAATTTGATCGGAACCCACACGGATGGAGACTAATCACAGCCTGCTGGCCCGCGGCTCTGACGTAAAGGTAGCTGGTCGCAAAGAAAAAAGCATCAAGACCACGGGCAACTACGCAAGTTCCTTGGTTGGCTCGTTGGATGCGGGTTTCCGCTTCGGGGGCCGCAGTTTGAACGCTGGAGTCATCGGCCAACTCCTCACCTGGGCAATCTGGCCCCTGCCGTGCCATCGCAACCCGAATAGACTGGCTCAACGCGACTCCGAGTATGCAGTTTCTCGTGGCTGTCGCCGCCACGGTTTAGTACAGCAACAAATGTACTGTATAGTACAATTGGTGTAGCGAGTGATTCGATTACGCGCGCTTAGTCGAGGCGTCGAGTGGTAGGACACCCAATTTCCGTTCCCGTTATTATCTTCATAGGCTCGTACGACGTGATGTATCGCCCTGGGCAGGCCGCGACCCCGGAGCAATAGCACGGGGCGCAAGCTCGGCTCCCGGAAAGCAGCTCTCCTGCGCCCCCAGCACCCCTTGTCCTCTCGCTAAAGTCTGTGTGAGTCGCGGGCGCGTCAGGAAATTATCTGTATGCCGGGGGCCACGTGAGCCGTGCTTTAGCAAAGTAATGGGGCAGGGCAAACGCGAGAGGCGTGAGAGCGCCCTGCGTCCAATTTGCGTGAGACGACGGGCGTCGATGGAATGGTTCATTGAGAGATAACTGCTGTTGCGGCGAAAGAAGGGCCCGAGCGCTGCCAGATGCGTCGGTCCATGTTGTCGTGGCCCAATGGCGACAGTGCAGCCGTACTGAGTAGTGGTCGGTTGGCGATCCGAGACATGAGACGCTTGTCGCGAGCAAAATCCAGATCCATCGATCCGGTCCATGTACATTTACAGTATTCCATGTTGAGAAGGGCAAGTCCCTATGATGATCCCAGTCCAGTAAGTAGGTGCTGGCCAAAATCATCCGTGAACTCGTACAAACGAGAGCTCGGTGCAACGAGAGCTCGGTGCAACGAAAGTCCCAAGCGCCAAAGTCATCGCTCAACACTTTTGATAGCAGAGTCTGGTGAAGTTCGAAGGACCATCCTCAGCGTGCTAAGAGAAGTAGCAGCATTGTACTGTATTTGGCTGCGCGTAAGCCACCTCACCGGGCCGGCTCCCTCCATTTCCCTGTCCATCTGCCATCTGCTTCACGGGGTCATCCGGAGCAGGGGACGGCACAAGTACCTGGCAGCGAGCATGATTGGAAGAGGGGTGGGAGAGATGGTGACACGAAGGGCATTGCCCCAAAAATAGCACATCGGTCTGATATGGCGGACAGGGGCTCCAGGAGAGCGAGGCCGTTCCTGGGATAGCGGCATCGAGAGCATAGCCGTACGTGCTCCCGTTGTGGAAATCGGGATTCATAGTACTTTGCAGGACTTGCCGCCTGAAAGTGAATCCCCTCGCGGCTCGCGCTCGGTATGCGAAGCCTTCCAATGGCTTCACCAGGAGGTGCGTGAGACGGGCAAAGAGCAATTGAACGAGCAATGCCTCCGAAACCCATGCTCCGAGAACTAGTCATACGCTTTCTTCATCATCTCACCTGATCGGCCCGAGGGCCGGCGCCTTTTTTCGTTTGGCTGGGCATATTCCCCAGGAAATTGATTTGTTGTCAGACTTGCTTTGCGTGATGCTTTCTTTTTCTTCGGCTGCTCAATGTCGCCGCCGCTGTCTCTCAGGCCATTTTCTTTTTGCCAGCACATATCACAGGGTCCATGCCTGCTCTTGCCTTGACTTCAGGCTTGCTTCTGTTCGTCACTGTTTAGTTTCGTTTCAGGCATTGCTTTTCGTCAGTCCTGCAGCACCCCGCATGTTCGGCCCGCCATGGACAGCTTGGGCAATCCTTGGGAGATTTATCGTTCGATCGGGATATATCTCGTACACTTGTTCCAGCGAAAGCCGTCCGAGAGTGCGTCGCGCGAGCGTGCCAATGTCTGAGATGAGTACGAAGCTTGATTGTTGCACGCTGCCATTTTGCATCTGGCCTGTCGTGCTTTGCTGAGAGAGGATTTGATCGCGTGCATCATCGCATCTCGCAACGTGCCAACGCCATTCTGTTTTTTTCTGCTGAGCCCGGACCACGCATGTCTGGGCGGATAACGTGCATCTGATGCTCAGATACAGTACGGTACCAAAAGTTTGCGAACGCTAGCCTAAGTATAAATACTACCTACTTATTATAAAGCTTATAATAAAAATTATACTATATTAATAAGCATAAGGGTTATTAATCTATATAGTAATATAATTAAGATAAGTAATTATTAAATTACTTATTAAAAAATAATTATTTAGTATTTATTAAATAATAAAAAGTACTACCCTATACTAATCCTACTTAAGTACTTTAAAGTAGTATTAAATAGTAATAACTTAATATAAAAACTTAAAAATAATTGTTCTTTATAATAAAATACTTAAATACTTATATAAAAATATTTTCAACAATTTTCCATTTTATTTAAATAGTATAATTAGCTATTAAAGATAAAACTTAAGAATTAAAGCTAGAAAGTTAATTCTTATAGAAGGCTATAGCGGGGCTATAGCGGGGTTAGTGTCACGACCCTGCGCGCCAGCGTAGAACCGCCAGCGTAGAACCGCCAGCGCAGAGCCTCACCAGTGACACGTGCACAAGTAGCATCACGTGCCCACGTGCGACCTCGTGCATAATAAGGGCCAGCTCGATCGTGTAGTCTAGTCTTTCTTTGCTCCTTAGCTTTGAGTCTTCGTTCATAGTGCCAATACATCTTTATAGCCGTCAAGGCTCGTATGTGCCTGGCCGTAACAGTTAGAGGTACTTTTAAAATATACCTTTATTTTTAAAATACTATTCCTTTATAATTATATAATAATTATAAATAAAATCTTAATATTTATACTTATTAAGCTTTTTTCTTTATATAATATATTTTATTTCTATTTATATAGCTTAGTAAGTTAGTTTTTTGTCTATATAAAAAGTATGAGTTTTGGTGTATACCCCGCTAGCGTTCGCAGACTTTTGGTCACGTTCTGTATATTGTGCGGTGAGCATATGCATGTTCGCGTGTGGCTCCGTCGTCTTGGGAAATGCGACAGAACGCCGCCACAACGCCCGTCCACGTCGTGTAGAGAGAGCAAGGACAGCAGACGAGCCAAGAATGCAAGCAGAGTCGCTATCCGGCGGACCATTCTTGATCAATGGTAGAGCAGAGATGACGTGTTTGAATCCCGGCAATTGGGGATCGAATAAGTGCTGAGCGCGCAAGTAGTAGATGGCGACCTTGCTCTCCGCACCCACTTTCTCTGCGCAGAATAGATGGCTTGCATATCTTGGACAAGTCGTAGCGCTGTACCAAGTACGAAGCATTTGATACCCACGATAGATTACCGGCTTTTGCGAGTTTGTGTCGGGGTCGTAGCCAGGTAAGCGCTGTGCGTATGCTGTATCCCACTGCAGCGAGAGGCTGCAGAGCCGCTCATGGACGGAGGCACTCATTGGAAGCACACACAGAATGCTTGAAAGGACCAAGGTCCCATAGCGGACCAAGCACTGCTGTATGTAGATCGATTCGAGGTTGGATTCAACGGCCGAGAGATTGAGCCAACGCTGCGGGGTGGCGGATCGTGGAGCCTCAACAATTGCATGGTGGGCCTATTGAAGGCAGCGGGTATACCGCCTCCGAAGGATCTTTGCAAGCTGGGCGATTCTTTGCCGTATTCTGATGGAGTTATTGTGTTGGTGATGGAGACTGTCGCTAGGTGCATCGAAAAAGACGTGCTGCCTCAGTGGAGGTACTGTATTCGTACAGAGGGTGTGAAGTTAGAGCGCTGCCAAGCCCTAATCAAGCACACGGTTGGACTTCGTACTGTGCGGACTCGATGCCAGGCCGGGGTCCGGTCCGGCTCGAGCCACGCCCCCTTGGAGAGAAAAACCACACAAAGACTCGTCTCTTTCCCAATACGGAAGGTTGGACAGGACAACTGCTTGCTTAGCTTAGCACCGCGAGCATGAATGGTCTGCAGATTTTACCTGATCAAAAATTCGCCTTTCGCCAGCAGAGCATCATCTCGAGACCAAAGCTGTAATGCACGGCAGGATGCGCCGTCGTCAGCCTTGTCGGATCACAAAGAGACATGAACGAGCCAGACGGCCCCCCCCTCTTCCACGGTATGTCCTTTCCAGCCGGCGCTGTTGCAAATGTAACCTCATTCTCCTCCAGCTGCTGCCCGTCACCGCTCGGCCACACCACGATCTGGGCCTGACCTAGACCCATGCCGCCGTCGCCCTGCCCGCGGCCAACAAGCCTCCCTCCCTCGCAGGCGCCGTCAGCCATGCACACAGCTTTTGCCTCTTGTCTCTGCGCCGGGCGTCGACTTTGACTGACTGGCTCAGCAGCACAAGGGCATCAAGCCTCGCTCTCCCATGACGCCGGACTTGTCTCTCGCGCAATCAACTCCACTTCCCGGCGTCTCTTGGCTGCCCAAGCACACTGGGCCGTACGTAAATCGTGCAGCAAACAGTGGGACCACGCGTTGCTCACGACTTGACAAGTTCGTGATGGTTTCCTCATGGGAAGAAGCACGCAAAAACCATGTACCGGAAACGATAGATACGCACGGCTATTCCGGTATACACAGCCAGCGACCATGCCGGTTCAACATCACGACCCGTCTTCCCACCGCTCTCGGGCTTGCAGACGCCAAACAAGGTCCCTGCCTACTATCAACGGGGTGTGAAATGGCCGCTCGAAAACGTGGCCGGTGACCAGGATGGGTCTCTAGCAACACGCCTCGCACCCCCATCCCCAGCCAAGTAAATCCTCCTCCACCGTCCATATGGACACAAAATGCTGCGCTGCATGGAGGGCTGTCGCCTGGCGTCAAATATGCCCGTCTTTTCCGAACCAGCTTTCTCTGCGTCGTCGCCCGCAGAAGCTGGCCCATGCCATGTCTTGGGCTTGGCAGCTTTTTCGTGTCCCGTATAATATTGCTCCTCTATCGTCCGCGTTCGTGTATCATCCTGGCTCGCCAGATGCCTCGCGCCGTCCTCCACTTTCCCCCGCCCCTCTCTGGATCTAGTCGAGACGCGACTATATTCGTCCTTTGTTCAGAATCCTTCTTTGTTCCCAATCGTACCAAGCGCAGTGCAGGGGAATCCCTACAAGGGTGCAGTGGCGTCCTCGGCGTTGGCAAACCGCGGGGCCCGTATCCGTACTTGGCTCAGAGCTAGCCCTCGGTTTCGACCACACTCTTGACTTATCCCTGACGGTTCCCGCTTCTCAAGGCCCCGAGAGAGGCCGAGCAGTGACCATCCATCACGTCTTGTAAGTCGATTTAGCCATCACACTGGCTTTGCGACCTTCGCGTCCTGCCCTGTCCTGACATTCCCCTACGCCTTGCCTCCCTCTTCTCCCTCTCTGTGCTGTCGACGCCATACCTTGTCGTTCGCTACTGAGACGGTCAAACAAGCCAAGGTTTCGATTTGGCAATCGTCGTTCGCTCGCTTAGACTGTGCTTGCGCGGTTGTCCCTGGGCTCTTGTCATTCGCTCCGTCACCCGGCTCAATCCCGACTTCTAGGTCTATTCATTCACCTCATCGTCCTCATTGTGCGACGACCGAGCCTAGAACAAGCTGGTTCCTGCATCCCAAGTTCGCTTCCGAAAATAGTAATTTGCTTCACGGGTCTCATCGCGTCTCCATAGTATGTCTTGCGCTTCGGTTGTGCGAGTTCTTGAGGGCTTGCCTGAGGCTGACAAACACAAGAGGCATCGAAACTCGGTTCCAAGGCATTCACCTCCTGGGCCTTTAAGGCTTCCAGCCTCCTGAACTTGGTCGGCCTCTTCTTTCAGAACCTCAAGGTCCCGCATTTTTCTCCTTGAGCCTCCACGCCAACACCAGGTCGCCGGCTCACGCGCCATAATGGGCCTTGGAGGCTACTTCAAGGCTTCCAGGCCTGAGCACGCGCCGGCCGCAGAAGACGCCTCTTCGGCCGAGCAGCACCATGGTCATTCTGCTCCTTCAGATAAACATTCATTTTCTTCGCATAATGGCAACGATATCGAACTTCAGCCTCCTACTCCTCGCTTTCACTCTAGGCCGCAATCCACCTCTGGTCGTTCAACCCCGTCAACCCAGGGTTCCATGTTTCTCGACGACATCAAGCATGAGGTTATGGTGAACTACCTGTACCAACAACAATGCTCGCAACTCTGGGTAAGCGATGGGTCTGGCGAGACCGAGGGAGTAATTCTGCGGAAAGCGCGTGGCCACTACATGGCATGCCCGTCTCAGCTCGGCGGCACCCCTTTTGCCTTGGCTTGCGCCGCCATGAATTTGCAAGTAAGTTTTCGACAGTCTTCTATACGTGCAAAGCCACTGATTCGTGTGGTTTAGTGCGCAATGACGGTCAATTCCCGGGTCATCAAGACTTTCTTACAGTGGTCCCCTGATGCGCTCGACGTGCCCCTGATGAATGGCCTGCGAGTTCAAATTCTTCCCACATTGGAGGATTTACCGCGAGCACGCAAGCACCAGTTCGCTGCCTTTGTTGCATCGGAAGGTCTCCTAGTCGTCTGGGACGATGATCCTCTGAATCTGGTTCAGCGTGCCAAGGCGATAGAATCGGAGCTCATGGAGCTGGTCTGGAAAGCTGGCAACAGCGACGAAGACGAAGACGAAAAGCGTGCCGGTGGTGTTGCGGAGGTCGAGATCGACGAGGAAAGCGGCGAAATCAAACCCGAAAAGCGGCCCATTCATCTGCAAAACACGATTCTGGTTTCCTTGACGCTCATCCTGGTCGTCGTCTCGCTCGGTGCGGCCTGGAGGCAGTTGGCCATTGAAGTCTCGGTTGACGGTAACTACACTCGCCTGGCGCTCGTTGTCCTGTGTCCCGTTCAAATATTCTTCACCCTATTCTTCGCGCAGGTCATTGTGGGCTGCTTGGCTCAGATCTTTGGACCCGTACGCCAACTCACCGTCAACTCCAAGTTTTACTCGGCTCGCCCTCCGCCGCGACTGCAGACGCCCATCCTTCCTCATGTCACGATCCAGTGCCCCGTTTACAAGGAGGGCTTGCACGGCGTCATCGTTCCCACTGTCAAGTCCATCAAGCAGGCCATGTCCACCTACGAGCTCCAAGGCGGTTCGGCAAACATGTTCATCAACGACGATGGGCTGCAGCTCATTTCAGAGGAGGATCGACACGCTCGAATTGAGTTTTATGCAGACAACAGTATCGGCTGGGTGGCCCGCCCTCGACATGGAGAGAATGGGTTCCAGCGCAAGGGCAAGTTCAAAAAGGCATCCAACATGAATTTCGCCCTCATGGTATCCTGCAAGGTCGAGGAGAGGCTGCAGGCCATCAACCGACCGCCCGACTGGAGTCAACACGATGAGGCACAGGCGTACGAGCAAGTCCTCAAGGATGTCCTTGAGGAGGATGGCCGCGCCTGGGCCGATGGTAACATACGAGTGGGCGATTACATCCTTCTCATCGACTCAGATACCCGTGTGCCAGCCGACTGTCTCCTTGACGCGGTATCTGAAATGGAGCAATCTCCCGACGTGGGCATTATGCAGTTCTCCTCCGGCGTCATGCAGGTTGTCCATACTTACTTTGAGAACGGCATCACCTTCTTCACCAACCTCATCTACTCGGCCATTCGGTATACAGTCTCCAACGGTGACGTCGCGCCTTTTGTCGGCCACAACGCCATTCTACGCTGGTCTGCCATCCAACAGGTGTCGTATCAAGATGAAGACGGCTACGACAAATTTTGGTCCGAGAGCCACGTATCAGAAGACTTTGACATGTCATTGCGTCTGCAGTGCAACGGCTACATTATCCGGCTCGCTGCATGGGCCGGTGAGGGTTTCAAGGAAGGTGTGTCGCTGACCGTCTACGACGAATTGGCCCGCTGGGAAAAGTACGCCTACGGCTGCAACGAGCTTCTATTCCACCCGATTCGGACATGGCTTTGGCGCGGACCCTTCACTCCTCTATTCCGCCGCTTCCTATTCTCCAACATCCGCTTTACATCAAAGATTACCGTCATCTCATATATCGGCACATATTATGCCATCGGGGCCGCGTGGATCATGACGTCCGCCAACTACTTCCTCATGGGCTGGTTTAACGGGTATCTCGACAAGTACTACGTCGACTCGTGGCAGGTTTGGTTCTCCATCATCATCGTCTTCAACGGTCTCGGCAACATTGCCCTCGCTCTGATGCGGTATCGCGTGGGCGAGCGTAGCCTGCTATACGCCATTTTCGAGAACTTCAAGTGGACCTTCATGTTGGCCATCTTCCTCGGCGGTCTTTCGCTACACGTCAGCCAGGCCCTGTTGGCGCACATGTTTGAGATTGACATGACGTGGGGAGCTACAAGCAAGGAAGCCGAGTTTTCAAACTTCTTCATCGAGGTGCCAAAGGTGCTAAAGAAGGCAAGTGACGCCTCTGTCTCCAACCATTTCCAAGCATCTCTAACGATTAACCTACAGTTCAAATTCTCGATGCTGTTCGCCCTGCTCTTCATCATTGGCATGATTATCCTAGCCGTTGCGCCTTTCGTGCCGCACGACTGGCGCATCACCGACTTTGTCGCCATCCTTCCCATGGCCACCGTCTCTGCCAGCCATTTCCTACTTCCGCTCGCACTCAACCCGGCCCTCATGACCTTTTCGTGGTAGAAGGGTTGCATATCGACGGCACTTTACACAATTACGGTGCAGACCACCAGCGCGCAAAATTGCACATAGACATTGAACTTTTCCGCTTCCTGCCCGTCGTAGCTCATCCAAAGCTTCACTATTCTCGATTAGACTTTACTCACATCAGCCTCTTCGACTGCCAAGACTCGTCGTGGCCAGCGGTCGACGATTTAACAGGGCATGTTTTTACGCGCTTCTTCTCAGTCATTTTTTTTTGGCATTTTGACGTACATAATACCGAGAGACGGCGCGGCTTGGACCTTAGTATCTGAGTTTCGCTCCGTGTAGGAGTTTGGTTTCGCACAAGCGACACATGTTGGAGGAAAGACGTGTTTCTCTTCCTTTACTCATCATCGGTCCCGTGATTGGGTCGAAATATGCTATTCCGAGAAGATGGCGAGAGGACAAGTTTCGAACTCGGGGTTCAAGGTGTGGGCAGCAGGTTTGCCGAGTCGAAGGATGTAAAATACAAGGCCTCATTTTTCTGTACCATGGTTACCAGCCATTCCACTTGCAGCGGCATTCGGGACGCTCGGCTGAGCATCTCGAGCGCCCAAGCCACAGCCTCTCGTCCTCTTCACACGCCCTTCGTCCCACCTGACCCAAGAGGTGCAGACGGCGCCTTCAATGAGACCCGATTCCGAACCTCACGTGCAGTCGTGACGGGGCCCCCTTTGGCAATCGTCTCGCGGGGATCTCTGCGTCCGACAGATTTCCACATTTTCAATCGCTGGCAGAGAAGTCGGCGGCATCGTGCAGAGAGCGTGCGTTGGCTCTGGTCAACCGCGCTCGAGGATGTCCGGGTGTGGATGCTTGGCGTGTACCGTGTGCAACGGGGTTGAACCTGGGCGACTTGGGGGCCCTGACGAAGCATCTAGTCAGGGCGGATGCTTCAAGGACGACGAGACATGAAAACAAGAAACTTCCAAGGGATCCCTGAGAAATGACCAATAGGGCACCGGGGAAAGAGATTGGAAATGCCATCGTGTATTCTATCGAGTCTCAACCTCTTGCTTTTCATCTCTATCGTCTCTTTTTTTCGCAGCATTAAGCCTCACTCGTGCCAGTCTATTTGAAAAATAATCCCAATAAATGCAGAAACGCCTCCGTCTAGTGCAAAGTCTCCTTCATGATTGATTGTGCTTCCCTTTGTTTTTCTTCGTCCAACACATCGTGCCTTAATCACAGTCCTGTTGGAAGCCGACCGTAAACGCATCTCAGCCATGAAACCGTCCATGATGACTCGTTGCTGGGACACTCGTCCATTGCTTCGTTTCTCCTCCTCGGCTCGCGCGCACTATCCAAAGGCGCGATCCTGCAAAATTCCCCTTGATGAATTCACCTCAGTGCGGGAAAAAAATGCCCAAGGGCTTAATTGTCCTCATCGTCGGTATCCGGCGGGTGAGGCGTTCCCTTGGGACTGTTGAGCCACTCAATGTGCCTGAGCCTGCGTCGCACCTCGCGCTCCTTGAGCTCCTTCTTCGTCATCTTCTTCTTCTTCCTGGCCTTGAACTTGAGCTCGCCATTATCCTCGACGCCAGAGTTGACGGCACTGCTGACGACGGAGCTCGCGGCTGTGCTGGTCACGCCGCTGCCGGGACGGCTGTCCTCGAAGCGGTCGAGACTGACGGCTGCGGTGCCGCGGAGCGCGACGCGTCCGTCGGCAACGTGCCACTGCTCGGAGCAGAGGGCGCCCACAAACTCCTCGTTGTGGGAAATGAGAATGACGCCGCCCTTGAAGTCGCGAATGGCAACGGCAAGACCGCCGAGCGAGTCACGATCCAAGAAATTGGTAGGCTCGTCAAGCACGAGAAGATGGGGGTTGTTCCACATGGCGCCGGCAATGACCACCTTGACCTTCTGCCCACCAGACAGCGAGCCAATCTCGTTGTGGTTGGCAATTTCCGGGTCAAGACCCAAGTCATCAAAGTGCTTGGAAATGATCGAGGGCTGGAGCTCACGGTAACCGAGACCTTCACGCGAAGCCTCGTGGTCATCAAACTCCTGGACAAGCTTATCAAAGCCAAGCTCAAGAAGGGTGTCTCGAGAGATCATGGTATTGTGCTTGGGGAGAAGACCACGCCATTTCCTAAAAGAAGACGGGTTAGCAAAGCTCTAGTATGCAGAGTCGGTGGCTTTCTTACACTTCGTATTGGAACGTCTTCTTGTACTTTTGACGACCAACGAGAGACTCTATCTGTCGTGCCGACTTGCCATCCTTGAGATCGACCCATTTGTCCATTTGTTCTCGATCCTTGTCTGACAAGATACGGGTTTGCTTCATGTGGACTTCACGATCGTCTCCGTGAGCATAACGCCACTGAAGATACTGGTTCGGCGTCTTCTCCAAATGCATCTCGACGTGCTCCAGGGCGTGCTGCTTGATGTAGCCGATACGCAGGTTGGGATGTTTCTCAACCTTGCCCACAGTGGGAATGGTCTCGCCAGTGAGAAGCTTGATGAGAGTTGACTTGCCCGCTCCGTTGGGTCCAATAATGGCAACGCGCGACGACAAGGTGAGCTGACAAGAGACCTCCTGCAGCGAGGGCTTAGGGGCGTTGGGATACGTGTAGGAGACGTTGCTCATGCGGATAATGGCGCGAGTCTGAGACTTGACACCAGTCAAGATGCCCGGGGGTGGGAACTTGAATTGGACTTGTGACGCCGAGAGTGTGTAGTAGCTCTTGGCCTCGGGTCGAATCTTGACAAAGTTTGCGAGATTGCCCTTGAAGCATGCCAGCTTCTTGTTGGGCTCGTAGTGGTAGATATCAGTCGTGACGTTATCCAGGAAACCAGAGTCGTGGGATACGATAAGACTGGTGATCTCAGTATGCGACTTGAGATAGTTTTCCAGCCAGGCAATGTTGGTAACATCGAGATGGTTGGTCGGTTCGTCAAGCAGAAGGACATCTGCCTTTTGCAGCATGGCACGAGCAAGAGCCAACTTCATCTTCCAACCACCAGACAGAGATCCAACCTTTTGCGACTGGCGACCCTCGGGCCCAGAAGTAAAGCCAAACTCGGAGAGAACTTCTGAGATGCGCTCGGTGCCCTGGGGGGCAATTGTAGGATCCTTGGAAACGAACTCGAGGATGCTGATATCTGCGTCCTCGCCTTGGTTATGCTCCACGTAGCAGGTGCGGAGAACATCTTGCGGAGGGAATCCTTCGAGCTTGCCGTTCGCAATGCTCCTCATCAGAGTAGACTTGCCGGCACCATTGCGACCGCACAGGCCATAACGGTGACCCTTGAGAAGTCGCAAATTGGTATGCGAAAGCAGCAACATGCCGCCATAGGCCAGTGAGAAATCGGCATTGACAATCTCCACCTCACCATCATCTTCCTTTTCGGGAACGCCGTACAGGCGATGGTCCTCGGCAATGTAGTGCTCCTGCACTGCGTCTGCCACCTTTTGGTGCGCGCCAGACTGTTGCGCCACGGACTGCAGGTACGGGGCGATGCGAGCGGAGATGCGATTGACGAAGCGATAGTTGACGTCGGTGGCAACCATTTCAGAGACGTACGGCCGGGCAGTTTTCCAAAGATCGGCGTCATTCACAAGACCGCCGTTCTTCTTGATCTGCTCATCGATAATCTTGGCCACATCATCGGGAGTGGTACGCGCAATAATGTCCTTGTCGTTGCCCATGGCCTTTTCCATGGTGTTCAGGGCCCGATTCGCCAGTTCACGAACCTCGGGAAGGGAAGCTCGGTCACAGACACCCTTGACACCGGGCATGAGCTTGGGCAGAAAAGTTCTGGCCTCGATGGGATCGTGGACGAGCTTGGTGAGATTTTCGACAATGACGACGGTCTGACGCAAAACCTCTTGAGCAGTATTGGGCGAGTTGAGGGAACGCTCGAGGAAGGGGGTGAGGAGGGCCAGGACAGGAGAGGTGACGACGGCGACGAAGGTCGTCTGCGAAAGAGCGTGAATGGCCTTTTGCAGCGTCTGAGCTGATGGGTGCTGCATGGTGTCGACGAGAAGGGGTATCCTTGGAGCGACGTCGTCGTTGGATAGCAGCGTGGTGAGCGAGTTCATGGTCAGAACAGCCTGCTTCTCGACCTCGGCCTTGAGGTCGTGCATGCCGTTCTCGACAATTGGGATGAGCCCAGCCAGCTTGGCGCCCATTGCCTCGCGAAGCACGTCCTTGTCGGCAGCCTCCTCCTTTGTGGTCCCGATGGACATTTGCGCCTTGTCGGCCATTTTCTGCAGCATCTTGTAGGCGCCGACGGTACCCTGCCACTTGCCCGTCTTCTTGGCCAGGTACTTGGACAAGACGGGCAGTAGGCCGGTGACGAGGGCCTCTGGGCTCAAGTTATTGAAGAGGGCATCGAGGCCGTACTGGGCGGCCTCGCGGACGACGGCACCCTTGTCGGCCAGGGCGTCCAGCGCGCATGGCAAGAGACCGTCATCTTGGCAGAGGAAGACGACTTCGCTGATGGGTTGCTTCGGGGGGAAGCGCTCGAGGATGGCACCGAGGAGGTTCTGTGCGCTCTCGCGCTTGAGCCCGTTCTTCTTGTCGGCCGCGGCTTTTTTCACCTCGGCGAGGATGCCGTACTGCTGCAGGCCGGCGCAGCCGACCGAGTTGAGGAGCAGTTCGCAGACGCCGTAGCTGGCGTCGACCGACGCCGCAGAGGTCTGGGCCGTGAAGATTGTGTTGATGAAGGCCGAAACGTCTTGTTGCGACGGCGGGGGAGAGGCCTCTTGCGACACCATGGTCGGCGGCGTGACGGGGTGAGGCATGGCGTCCCAGTCTGCTCCTTGTCTGCCTCTGGAAATGGGGACGTCTCGTGGGGGAGAAGAGTTGGCGAGCCGCTTGGGCAGGGACGCGGGAAATGGGTGCGGGCTCCGTATATCCTGTAAATCCGACAGAGAAGAGCGGACGTCGGGAAGGGCGAGGAGGAGGGAGATGGAAATTCCAGACTGGGCCCCAGTAGCAGTAGTACAGGCACAGCCGGTATGCTCTTGCTGACATGCCCCTCTAAAACGCCCGCTATGAACCCAAGCCAGGCCCAAAAGTTTTTTTTCCCCTCGACCCCCTTATCTGACCTCCTTATCGTCTGCATGTGCTAGGTGCCGGGTACGTACCTATCCACACTGGCTGACTCGGCTCCCCTAACTCAACCTGCACTCCAAACGTCATTACACTTTTCTCACATTGCTGCACAAAGTCCAAGGGAATGGTACACCGTATTCGTACATTTGTATGAAGAATGCTTCACTTGATGTTATCCAACATTGTAATTCAGCATTGATGCCCAATCTGTCTGTATATGCTTTGTATACTCGACCTTAGATTATGATAACCAACTTGATCTGCGTCGTAACTCGCATCTCTACGGCCACTAGGCATCCAGAGAGCCAACTTTATCCGAGCCGCTTTTCAGGCCTCGCGCAAGCTAAGCACCGTAAATCTGGGTTGCACACTACGAACCAAGAAGCTAGCAAGGTGCTCCAAGAGTTTCATTACTACCATGTCTCAAGCGTCTGCCCTACTGGCCTGCGCCCTCCCGTCGCCTCCTCCAGACTATGTACATGATAACCACCGCGTGAGAGAGACAAGGACAAAAAGGTAAAAGAAAGGCGACCGATCCGCAGTGGGTATACTAATTGAAAAGCATTACAAAGTCTTTTGAGAACCTGATAAAGATGAGCCACCCCGAGTCCGTAAAAGCGTTGTTAAAAATCCGAGAGAAGAATGCAGTAAAACAACCACCCAGTCCACGAGGCGGGTGAAAGAAAGGGGTACCAAAGTGAATCGAAAATTACAAGATTAGTACATGCGAGCGACTCATCGCTGCTCTCGGAGGGCTACGGGGCCTTGAAAGCCACGTGCCGAGCCGGGCTGGACAGGATCCATCTCGAGGCCCTGCGAGTTCTTGCGCGCCCGCTGGCTTCGTCGGATACCGAGTCGCTGGTCGCCCTGCTGATAGCCGTTTTTGAAGCGATAGTACGTCGGCGGCCGCGGGCGGCAGAGAACTGCCACGAAGTTCTTGAGGATGCTGCCTTGGCTGAACGTGCGATATCGTTCCTTCTTGATGAACTTGTGGGAGTTCATGTACTCGCGCGTTGTTTCCCCTCGGCCCATGAGGAAAAGGTGATAGCCCATCAGAGCGGCGGGATAGATAAACTCGATGAAGCCAAGGATAGCAAGGGCGAACGGTACGCGGAAGTGGTCGATGGCTTGGCCAAAGGTGATGCTCTCGCGGTTCATGTGGATGAGGATCTGCGCCAAGCTGGTAGCGATGAGGTACGCGGAGAGAATAGTCGCCGACGTTACAAAAGTGAAGAAGAAGCGATAGTTGCGCTTCCCGACGCAGTTGTTGAGCCACACGCAATGGTGATCATGGTTCTCTATGCAGTTATCACACAAGCGGCAATGATGGGCCCGAGGCGGGCGCCAGATGTTGCAGGTCCGACAATGCTTGACGGGGACTTCCATGGCAGCAGCAGTGCCCTCGGCCGACTTTATTAGCGTCCAGTCATTGGTAGGAGGGCCCACGCGCAACGGGTCGTCATTCTCGGAAACGGGAGGAAACCGGTGGAGGTTTCGGGGGAGAATCTATAAAAGTCAGCATTGATATGGTAGCACGACTCGGGTTCAAGGCGCTGCTTACCCCGGGATCCGACACAGAGGCGTGCAGAAATGACGACACGCAAATGTACGAAAGATAGGCAAAGATGATGGGAATTGCGGGTGAGATGTTGTGCCACAGCCAAGGCGCCTCGAAGATGTAGAAGAGGATACACGGGACGACGACAAAGAGCCCGGTCGCAACATTGACGGGTCGGTGTTTCGTATTCTGCCAGCGTCCGCCAAAGCAGAATATGGTATTGCCATCAAAGTACTGATGGACCCGGCCCTGCCCTTTAGCCCTGGATTTTTGCTCGGATTGAGTCTGCGGTCGGCCTTGGGAATCGACTGGTCGCAGTCGGGGTGACGAGTTGGTGGATGTCAGCTTCTCTGCCCCTTCGGTATCGCGGTTGCGTCCCTGTTCGCTTCTCGCAGGGAGCAGGAAGCTTGACCGGAACGAGCGCGACGACTTCATGGGGCTCGGAAGGTTGCCCAATTCCCGCGTGCTCTTGTCGATATTGACCTTCAAGGGGTTGCGCGCATCGGAACCTCGGCGCAGCGGCCGGTCGCTACCCGACTGACTGCCGTTCTGGCGGTGTCCATGGGAGACGCTCGTGTTCCTCGTGACGCGATCGAAACTCTCCAGCCCCGACGTTCCCTGGCCTAGTGAAGTAACCCGCGTGTTGCTGCCAGGCTCTTGCTTCTGGTATGCTGGCGCGGAGCTCTGCGCAAGGGACGTGTCGAGAACGACGCTCCCGCCGAGATCTGTCGCGGCGTCATCGAGATCCTGTAGTTGCTGTTGGGGTTGCGGTGGTTGAACAATGGAAGTCGCTCTCGACGCGCCAGATCTCTGTGCCTGTAGCTTTTGCGAGCTCATGGGTCGGAAGAAGGCATTGGACGTAAGGGACGGGACGTGCGTTTTGGTCGTCAAGCTCGGTGCTCGCCCCGTGGAAGTGTTGCTCATGCTCGTAATGCTTCCTCGCTTGGCGGACGGAGCAGACGTGTAGCTTTTCCGTCTCGACTGGGATGGGCCGGGCGCCTTGGAGGAAACTCCTGTGCGCGCCGTCTCGGGTCTTGAACCGGCATCGGTACCCTTGGGCTGGGCGATTGAGGGTTGTTGTTGTTGTCGCGCATCGGCGCAATCTTCGCTTCCAATGTCCGTCATGCGTGACGACACGACGCTCGCTGATGCCGCATGACGACCGGGTTGTAGGGAGCTGCCAGCCTCGCCTGATGCAGGCGCCGGCTGAGCTTCTGCTTCGATTTTGTCCGTGGTCATGATACCAGCAGCCCGCTCGGGAGGCTATGACATAGTCTGCGAGCGTACTCGAAATGTTGGAGCGAGGTTGTCGTCGAGGGAGGGCGCTTGATCTGGCTTGCTGGCTTCGTACGCAGCCGACTGCACCAGGGAGCCTGGGACCCCCGCGTGGAGGTGGTGCCGTCAGTCAGTTCTTGAGGCGGAGCCGACGAGAATCGCCAAGGAACGTGTCTCGCACTCGGTTGATCGGCGCTCGGCGGGCGCGACAAATCGATCTGTTGGGAAAGGCTTCCGAAGGGAAAAGAGACTAGGGCGGCGCGGGCGAAGGGGATGGCCGAGTTGCTGGAAGGGGCCGCCGTGAAAGGAGAGCCGCCAGATTGGAAAGGGAAAAGGTCGAAAGACCAGGACGAGATTAAAATTCGGGGTCTCGGTGAAGAAGGCGACGGGGCGTCGGGCTAGGAAATCAAGGAGGGAAGTTCAAGTTGCATAAAAAAAGTCGACACAAAAGGAACGAACCGCGGTGGCGGAAAATAGAGTCGGGCGACTGGCGGCCTCGAAAAGGCCAAGGAATTGACGGCAGAGGGACGCGAGAAGAAAAAAAAAAGGTGAGCGGGCTTAGACGAGGGAGGGGCTTAGAGCAGAGGCTTGAGGCCGTCTCTTATTGCTTTCTTTTGTTTTTCCAGCTTTCGCCAGTCTCTTTGCCCTCGTCTCCGCTTATTACTGGTCCTGGTGCTGAGCTGTGTGCCGCGGCCGAGTCGCTGCACTTGGCTGGTGCGCGCGAGGCCTTACGATCAGAGGGCAAGAAGGAGAAGAGAGAAGAAAAGAGGCAATGCGTCGCGGGACCCGAGAGAGCAGTGAGGCGGGTGCAAGCTTTGATCCGACCTGCGGGATACATTACTTGAGGTACATGATTGTACATGAGAGCACTGATGGCGGGATTGATTGCACATGGGGCCACCCATGTAAGGGGCTAATTGGCCCGCAAGGCCCAGCCGGACGTGACGGCCCTGCACTGACCGACGACGACAGCGGCATCAGGTCTGTAATGCACCAAGACGTGCCATGGCTTGATTACGCGCTTGTTTGTACGTGCGTGCAGTGCACCGCTGGAGCAATGCGCCGAGATTGTGCCTCTTGATCCTGGCTGCCAAAGCTTGCAAGACGTCCCTCTGCAATGACGCATCCAGTACGTACAGGTACTTGTGTACACGTGCCCGTGAATCCAAGACATCCCCGGACGAGCTGTCAAGAGAACTGCCGACGGTCACTTTGACCGGCTCCTCGTGGCCCAGGACTCGAGGGGCTTCGACGAGGACGCATAGACCAGTCTTTGTCCAGTGCAGATGCGCATCGGTGCACGCCGATGAGTCGGCCGATTTGTCTGCTTATACATACATTTTTCCTGCGCGCACAAGAAGGGCAGGGACCCTTCGGCGTCCCCGAGGAGCCACATCGTGAGCGCGTGCTGCTGGGGCCAACGTCCCCGGGCATTCGCGGTGCATGCACCAGGGAGCACCTGCCGTCACAAATCGTCATGCGAAAGCTAATCTGAGCGCCGTCATGCCCTTCCCCACTTCTCCACATTGCGTTTGCAAAAGCGTGATCTCGCACGTGACTCAATTCATTCCCCCAAACCGGCCAATCACAGGGCGCGAATCAGCTCGGCCGGCCATCATGCGAGAATCTTGATAACGTCAGTCCGGCTGCCAGACAGCTCCCTCTGCAAGGCAAACCTCGCACCTCGACGCCGACATCATCAAGCAAACCCCGAACCACTGCCCGCAATGGCTTCGCACGTCACCCGCCGCTTCCTCTCCACCACGGTCCGCCGGCTCCAGGCCAACAGCCAGGCCGAGCTCAAGCGCGAGACCAAGCGCAACCCGGAGCTCATGGTGCGTCCCGACCTCGGCCTCGACCTCGGCTCCGCAGACCACGGCGCGGCCGACGCCACTTTGATTCCGCGCCTGTATCTATTTTGCGGGCCGGACCTTGACTGACCTGTTTGATTTTTGCCTTTCCAATCAGATCCTCGGCGGCGTCATGGTCGCTGCTCTCGGCGGCGCCGGCTTCTACTTCGGTAAGTCGAGCGCAAGGCCCCGGGTTTCTCTAGGCGCGCACCGGGAAATTGGCCACTGACCTCGTTCTGCGCCTCCTCGACAGGCCGATCCCCGACAATGTCCACCTCCGAGAATCCCGTACACATCGCCAAGGGCGGCATGCCGTGGGAGGGCGACTCCCAGGGCAAATACAAGTACCACCCCGGCGGCGACCCCAGCAAGGAGCCGCGCGACGCCCCCAGCGCGCTCAACGTGGTCATCGTCCCCAACGTCACCCTGCCCAAGGAGCTGCACGACAAGTACAACAAGTGGGGCAAGGACGGCTACCCGTAAGGCGAAGACGAGCACACGAGTTGGCATTGGGGGGCAAAGAAGGGCTGGCATCCAGCCGTGGCCGAGCAATAGACTGAGCGACGACAGTAAACCAGGGATATGAGCGCAGCTTGCGCAGTGTAGAACAAGATTACGTGTAGCTTGCGCACAGGACTTGAGACGAGCTTAACTTGCATCATCCAGAATCTGCTCTCCTGTGTGACCGCAAGCTTCAACGTCCGGCACACGGGCGAAAAACCAACATCAGAATGAATGCTCACGGTTGAACCCGCTAGCTCTTCGCTATGGTATCCTAGAAAACCCAAAGATGCACACGTTATCACATGACACATTCTCGTCCATGATTGTCATCCCCCATCACACATTCTACACGGCGTTAATCGACCATTGACACATTTGCATCATGTCGTGTCACCCGCCGTTACGGTCCCTGAGCCAGCATGCTGACCTCCTCGCTCGTGAAGCCAAAGAGGAAGAGCAGATCCAGGAGGCTGTCGCCATTGAGACGCGCATCCGCCTCCATCTGCACCCGCGGCTTGGCGTTCCAGGCGACGCCCAGCCCAGCCTTTTCCATCATGAGGAGATCATTGGCGCCGTCGCCCACGGCCACGACTTGGGATAGATGGATGTTTTCCTTGGCGGCAATCTCGACGAGGAGGTCGCGCTTGCGCTCCTTGCCGACGATGGTGCCCTTGGCCTCGCCAGTCAGCTTGCCGTCTTGAACGACAACCTCGTTGGCATATGCATAGTCGATGCCGAGACGGCGGGCGAACCAGTCGGTGAGGGGCTGGAAGCCGCCGGAGAGCACGGCCGTCTTGACACCCAACCGCTTGAGGGCCTTGATGAGGTCGGCAGCGCCTGGCGTTGCGTTGAGCACGGGTTGAAGATCCTCAAACAGCGATGCCTCGACTCCCTTGAGAAGCGCGAGGCGCTCACGGAAAGAGGCCTCGAATTCCAGCTCGCCGTGCATGGCTCGCTCCGTGATTTCGGCAACACGCGCCGACAGATTGGGCGGATCCTTGACGGTTTCGGCCAGGAGCTCAATGACCTCTTGGGTAATGAGCGTGCTGTCCATGTCAAAGACGACCAGGCGAGGGTGCCTCCTCCAGACCAGGTCAGGCTGCAGGACAACGTCGACATTCCACTCCCTCTCGAAGCGATAAATCATCTCATGCTTGCGCAGGTCAGACAGGCTCAAGTACTTGGGAGACGGGACGGGCGTCAGCGTCAGCTCGACGACGCGGGGGTGCTCCTGGTTGTCGAGGCAGCGGTGGGAGGAGTGCGGCTGATCGGCGTCGCTGGACTGGGGAAAGGTGGACATGAGGTGCAGGAAGGACGTGATGCACAGGGGCGAGATGTAGGAGCCGTAGAGATGGTCGAGCTGCTCCGACTCCTGGGTCGGGGGCTCGAGGGGAAAGGACTCAATGTCGGCGGTCGGAGCCATGTTGGCCGGCAGCGACTCGTGGCTGTCGGCCAGTGCGGGCGAGGGAGACGACTGAGAGGCCTTTGCGGGCGCCTTGTAGATGAGGGTGGCGACGAGGCGATCGCTCTTGCGGCCCAAGGCCGGGGCGCAGTTTGGGTGCGAGAAGCTGTGGCTGACGCCGCTGTCCACCACGGTCGGCGGGTTGTCCTCGGAGGGGATGCCGTTGAAGGGCATGATGGGCTTGGGCGACTGCGACAGGCCGGGCGACTGGCGCACCTCGGCGACGACGGTGTCGATGCCGTGGTGCGACTCGGGCTGCCGCGGCGGAGGGCGATACTGCTGGTGGTCGCTCAGGTAGGAGCTGCTCCGCATCGACGTCTTGAGCTGCGGGCGCCCGGCGGCGGCGGCAGAGGGCCTCGCGGTGTCGGCCATGGTTGCGCGTGGGCGGAGAGTCGACGGGGCGTCGTGATGGTGTCGAGGCTTCGAGTTTCTTTTGCGTGCCCGAGCAGCCCACAGCGGGTCCGAGGAAGCGACGAGAGGTTGCGCGCGCGTCTCAGTGGGTCCAGCTCGTGTGCCTTGTTCTCTTCCTTCTTCACTCCTGCTCCTCGCTTTCTTGGCCCTGGAGGAACACGCGACGGCACGAGCAGATTTGATGTTGGGGCGATGAGTGCAAGAAGGCGTACGGCCAGAATGAGTGAAGCACAAGAGAAGTTTGCGCGTTGGGGTAAGGGACCAGCAAAACGGCATATCCCCCGCCCTCAGCCATCAACAAGGGTCCTTGAGGGGACTCGGCATGAAGTTCCCCGCCGGGTGTTTGGAGCCCGGCTGGCGGTTAGGCGCATTACCTACCGCCCTCCCGTCTCGTAGCGCGCGTTCGGCAGGATGAGGTCACTGCTTGCAGCATCTCGGGTGCACGCGCCCAAGAATTTCCCAACGCTTTCCTCACTCTGAGCACACGTGACACGGCTGGAGCCTTGTCATCCTCCAGTCTGGTGAGTCTCTGCATCGTCAACACAAAGACCACGACCTCGGAGACGAGAGTCTTGCCGTCTTGGACGAGACGCCGGCGCCCATGAATACAGCGCCCAGTCCAATATGCGATACAGCTGCGCGACGTGACTCGTGAAGGGTCTTCAAACAGCCACTGACTCGCAATTTGCCGTAACGGTCATCGGCGCCCTAGGGTAGCGGGACTGGGCGAGGTCGTCACAAATGCGCATTGAAAAGGCAACACCACGAAATATCACGAACGGTGCTCCACGAGTCGCACCAATGGCATCTTAGCCTGTGGCCTGATCAGGTAAGGCAGCCAAATAAAGGCATTTAACAAAGTTGCGGAGTAGGTGGGAATCAAATGGTGCGCCACGCCCATCGCCACGGACTCGTTGCGCCGCGCCACAGCCGCCTTGGCAGTTTTCGCGTCTGCGAAGCAGCACTCAGCTAAAACGTCTGGTGCACAGGCCGACCTCCCGTGTCCGCCCCGACGAGCCGAACGTACGCCAAAGGAAATCCCACAGACGCCTGCCCTCTACGCGCAACATACCGACTTGTACCGCGCCCGGCCACTGCGGGAGCGGAGCATTCCGACATGACGTGCTCTCGCTACAATCTCGCGAGCTGACCAGCCTATCCCGATTTCCAAGCCGTTGCCTTGTTTCGGGCCTAGGACTCTGTGGCACCTCCACGGCCAACACTTCGCCATGTCGATCCGATGCCTCCCTTTCCAGGCAATGAACAGAGCCCCCTGCCTGTCAGCGTTCCTTTCGAGGTTCCTGGGCTCTTTCTATTTCAGAAAATATGGAGTTGATGGTGTCGTGGAGTCCGGACTTAAGGGAGCACATGAGATCATCCACCATGACGGGCAGAGGCTGTTTTGGTCGTTCAAGCACCCACAGAGGGCTGACCGCCTCGACTGCCTGACCACTTGAGAGATGCCGCCCGTCTTCAGTCTGAAGTACTCGACGGACGCACACAAACACTGGCTGGCCATGTACCAGGCACGGGCAGCATGCCGATGCCACAGCCGTTGCCCCAGGAGCCATTCCGAGACCCGGGCACCTTGTCTGCTTGCTCATCATGTCCGTCGCGCGACGAAGCCGCGGGCCCTCGCATGTCCCTCTTGCACCCGATGACGAGCTCCGTCGTTGTTTTTGGCTCCTCGTAAGTGCCCGACGTTCGAGTTACGATGCAACGTGCGTCTCTCAATGCGAAACCTAAACACCATGCGGAGCCGGTCCGGCCAATCACAGCCGCGGACCCGTCATCGCGGAAGCATTGGCGTCGATGTCGTGATCGCTCCCAGACCCAAGTCCCAAACGTCCGCAGAGGCGCCCCCCTTCGCAAGGATGCGCTTGCGCAATGCGGAGACGACGTACTCGGGCCAGCGCTGCCAACAGGCATTATCTCGCTGCCATTCCGTGATTTGCAGCGGTCGTCTGGGCTTGTTGGCGCACATTGCCAGTCCGTCCCTGAGTAATTACTAAGTCAGGGAGGGATACTTTCCATCTCGTCATCTGTTGTTCTCTCCCCCCTTCCCCTTCCAAAACGACGACTGTCCTAAGTCTGTAGTCAGCTCTCTCCGTCTTTGAAATCAAGCTCATCGTTCCCCGTACCTGCATATATTCATCATCTCTGCTCAAAAGCCCAGGTCACCGCTTTGTGTAGCAAGGGACAATACTCTTCTGCAACTTCACGTTAGCACCCGGGTAAACGATTTGCGTTTCAAACTCATAAAAGGGGACATTCAAAAAGGGCACCAATCTTCACACGAAGGAAAAGCCATCTATAGCTGGAGCTCCCTGCAAAGGACCGGTGATTGAGACTCACCTCGCTCACTCCCACGCCAGAATTCCTCATCTCGACGTCGACCAAAATGGCGCAGAATACCGCTTCCGCAGTCGACGATCATCTCGACCATACCGACGTCGAGTCGGGGTACGTGTCTGGCCAGTCTGATTATTCGCCTTCGCCCAAGAGGACTCGCCCTAATGTGACTCTCACGAAAGAGCACATTGACTACCTCAACGAGCAGATGGAGCCCATGCACCCCATGGACATTCTCCGCTTCTGCAAGGTCATGTTTCCCAACCTATACCAATCGACGGCGTTCGGCCTGACTGGCCTCGCCACGATCGACATGCTCTCCAAGATTCAGAAAGAGAGCCCAAAGTCCAAGGCTGTCGAGCTCATCTTCCTCGACACCCTGTACCATTTCCGGGAGACACACGACCTGGTCGACCGCATCCGAGGACGATATCCAAATGTACCGGTGCACATTTTCAAACCTCAAGGCGCCGAGACGGCCGAGGAGCTCGAGGAGACGTACGGCAAGGAGCTGTGGAATGTCTCTGGCGAAATGTACGATTGGGTCGTCAAGGTCGAGCCCCTGCAGCGAGCATACGACCAGCTCAAGGTTGCCGCCGTCCTCAACGGACGTCGTCGGTCTCAAGGCGCAGCTCGAGGGTCGATTCCAATTATCGAGCTCGACGACGAGAGGGGCATCATCAAAATCAACCCTATGGCCACATGGACCTTTGCCCAGGTCGACGAGTACATCAAGGCCAACGACGTGCCTTATAATACCCTCCTCGACCAAGGTTACAAATCCATTGGCGATTGGCACTCGACAAGTCCCGTCAAAGAAGGCGAGGATGAGCGCGCCGGTCGATGGAAGGGCCAGTCCAAGACGGAGTGCGGCATCCACAATAGAAAGGCTAGATACGCGCAGTTTGCTGGCGAAGTGGCCAAGAAGGAGGAGTCGGGCACCCAAGTTGTCGCGCCCGTCTCATAGTCGGGACTCGAGCACGGACAGGAGCCTGCCGGTCTGGGCTCGCGAAAGAAGAGCAAGGCAGCTTTGGCGGCAATGTGGATTCCGCTGCCGACTGCCAATGACGCAATGATTCGTCGGCATATTTCAATGGGCGCTTTTGGAGTCTTCTTTTATTTCAGCGAGCAGATCTTGGTGTTTCCGTAGTCTCTTTTTTGGTTCTGGTGATGGATACTGCCGGCATTGTCGAAAAGGATAAAAGCTGGCTGTTGCGATCTCGAGCGGCGCATTCGCAAGTGTACTGTAGATAGCTGATGGAGCGAGTGCTAGAACATAAGAGACGCACTAGACATGAAACATGTGCACATGCCGCATCGTCTGCTGCGTCCGTCGATGGCCGAGTTATTGGATCTGCTGTCAAAGAGTCGTGACGTTGGAAGAGCCTCTACCTAGTCGTACGTCGTGGAGGCCGCAAATTGCCCCGCGCGGGGGAGGAGCTGATTACCATCTCGGCACTCGCAGCACTCGAAGTGAAAGTTTGCCAAGACCCGCGCGTTTCTGCCAGTAACAAAGGAGATTCCATCTCAATTGCCGCGCACCACCGCTGCTACCCTCTTTGAACCTCATCCGCATCGGAGCGCCGCGCACCGTCACATTCGCAGCGTCCACCCAAATCTCTTCCCGGCCGCATGGCCGCGCCGGCGATGCAGCAGCAGAGCCGCCGCCGGTATCTGCCCGCGCCGTCGGCGGCCTTTTGCGACAAAAAGGCCCGGATCCTGCAGCAGCTCGACTTGCCGGACGCGGAGTACTCGGACGCCTCGCCCAAGGGCTCCGTCGACGCGGGGATCCGCCACCTGATTGACGAGATCAACCGCGCCGACGGCTTCGTCACGACGAGCAGCTGCGCCGGCAGGGTGAGCGTCTTCCTCGAGGGGCGTAGGGCGCACGCGAGCGAGGCCGAGGATGAGGATGAGCGGCGGCAGCAGCGTGCGGGAGTGGGCGGCAAGGGAGCGGGAGGGACGTGGCTCTACGTGTCCCACGATCCCGTCCCTGGCGATGCCGGGGAAGGTCGCTGCTCCTGGGTTGATGCTCTCGGGTTCAGCGAAACGGGCTTAGACCAGAGTTATTGTCATGGGGAATCGGGGCAGAGATTGATACACTTTAAATTCGAGCCCATGGTATGCTTGCTGGACCTCTCGTCTCGCCCGTGTGCCAACGTGCCCAGACTAACATGCCCGCATCGAGATCCTCCACGTCCTCACCGCCTCCTCGGCACACGCCCAGGCCCTCCTCCGCTCCGGCCTGCAAGCCGGCTTCCGCGAATCGGGGGCCGTCAACGTGACGCCGGCGGGCGACGCGCCGCTCGCCACGCCCATGGTCGCCATCCGCTCCATGGGGCTCGGCCTCGAGTCCCTCATCGGGTACGAGACGGGCGACGGGCGGCGCGGCTGGTTCGTCCCCGCGCGGCATCTCGAGACCCTGCGCGCCGTCGCCAACGAGCGCTTTGCGGAAAACGCCCGGCGCATCGAGAGGTTCCGCGCCGCCTTCCTCGACGCCGTCAGCGAGCCCCGGCCGCCCAGGGGCTGCGATGGTGCGGAATGGGAGGACGCTGCGGCCAGGAGAGAGAGGATGCGGGCCGAGGGCCTGAGGAAGAAGGCTGCTCTTGCTGCTGTGAGCGGTGGTGAGGATACTGCCGAGAGCTTCGACTTGGCGGTTGATATCTCGGCCCTTGACATGGCGTGACCACGGCGCCCTGGTCGGAAAGATGGGAAGAGCCCGTTGCTGATCAGCATGGACGTCATGCGCGATGATGTGATGGCACTCGAATATACCCCTGAGTGATGAAGGCGACAGGACGGAAGGTAGAAGGATACTCACGACATGTCAAAAAGGCGCCAGGAGAAGAGAGACGTTTCCCCTCTTCATATGGCGATAGTCGTCAAGAATCTTCTATAAGCTTTTCTCCACGCTCGACGCTCATATACATGATTTTCAACCTTTGTCTGCGCCGAATCGAACGATGCGCAACGTTGTTCGCTTCGGCGAAACGGCAGTTGAACGTTCGGCGCCACCGAACTGCTCACACATGGTATATCAAGACTTTCGCCTGCTAGCCGTTTCACGATATCACCCTGTCCACCCAGCCCTTCTCCAGCTTCTTGACCTCGGCCTTGAAGTTCTCCACCTCTTGCCAGCAGTCGAGCGGCCGGCGGTCGTTTTCGCGCAGGCAGCGGACGACCTCGCCGCGCGCCTTCTCGACGCTGTCCGGCACGGGGCGCAGCTGCTTGCGGCCCTCGAGCTTGTGCCGCAGCTCCTCGACCTCCTTGCCCAGGGTGAAGCGGCTAGGCCCCGCGTCGTCGTGGTCGGCGGGCTGCGAGGCAATCTTTTGGTGCGCGGCCTCGAGGGCTTCGGATTCGCGCCGTTGCAGCTTCTTGAGCTCCTCGGCGACGCGCGCCTGGACGTGCTTCTCAATCAGCTTGGCGCGCGATGCGTCCGTCTGTCATTGTACAAGCGTCAGTCGCTGGCAGATTCAAGGACGCTCAGGTGCGCATGGGGGAAAGAGGGTCACGTCGTCGACGGTCCATGGACGCCCCAAGGGGGGCAGATGACCAAGGGGTTGGGAGGTTCGGGGATGGGTGAGCCGATATGCATACTTCAGGACTAGACTGCAGCGACTCGAGGACATCGAGGGAGACATTCGGCGGGCCTGCGCTGTATTCCTCCCCACCGTCGCGAGTCGTCAGCCGTGGTTTGTCTCTTTTGAGGGGACGGTTTTCGAGACTGCATCTCGCCTGGCTGAAGGGGACAGGTCATTTCGTGGATCACTCACGCTTTCCACTCGTAGCCGCCGCGGGCGTCTGGTTTTGAGTTGCCGTTACCCATCGTGGCGGGCTCAATGGCGGTGGGTTCGGAGGGCAGAGGACTCGCCAACGTCCCGGTCGGTCGTGATGAGCTCGGCGCTGCGGGTGGAAATTTCCGGCTACAGTTCGGCTGCTGCCCTCCTGCGTCACCGGCCGGTGGGGGCCCAGATCCGCCGCCGCCATCCCCAGAAGCCAGCCCAGAAGAATTAGGGTGGCTGCCTGAGGCCATCATTCCGCGCCAAGGGAGCCGCTTGTACTTTGTACCGCCAACAAGCCCCCTCGTGGATGCCATCATCACCAAGCCCTTCTGTGGCTGGGCTAATATTGTGGCAGGAAACCACGAAGCTGCGCGACCTCTTTGTCGACACCGACGTCAGGGAGCATTCAATCTGGCTACGCAAACGACTGGCTGCGACATTGTTCGCAATATGGGCGACAGAGGGTCTTTCAGGGTCAGGGTCGAGACTATTGTCAGCCGCGAGACACGGATTGGCGGCAGAGGGGCACGATATTGAGAATGCAATATTGGCCCCCTCTGCAACGACTCAATGGGCGTTTACTTGGGGTCATGTCTACGATGCACAATGGCGTGAAACGTTGCACCATCACATCGTCATCGGTACCGCGCATTGCTTTCGCATCTCAAATATGTTTGAATCGCGCCAAGAAAACGACCAGTGTTGGACGCATTGATGAGTGAGGGTGTGATTACTTGTGCTGGACATGGCCCGCCCCCGAGACACAAGGGTTCAAGAAGAGGGTTCTTGACGATATCCTTGGAAACAAAATGGAGCGCCCAAGCAGCTTCGCATCCCAAGAGAGCGAGTACTGGGGAAACAGTAACGAGGAAGCCCAACTCACAGCGGCGCAGCACGCTTGCAAGTGATTGATGGCACAAGCGGGCTTTTGACCGTCATGGAAATTCGATGGGGCAAAAAGCGAAATGATTTGTCCACTTGGCGTGAAGCCGACATCCGGCCACGAGTCGTGCCCTCGACGCGCTCCCAATTGGCCACGAGCACAATCTTGACAGCCCTGCGTGACTGACCGACTCGCCGTTGGCCGCCCAGGCCCTTTCGGAGCACGCGCTTGGCGGCTGCGATGATGATGTCGGCCAACCATGTTATTGTGAGCTAGTAATTCGCAAACGAGACAATGTGGTCAGGCCATGTCCCAGACAATCTCGCATCAACAGACTGCAGATGGCCGGGTTCGGTCGTCGACTCCAAGGCCGAAGAGGTGGCATGAAACGGCGCACGAGGCCCGCTATGCGTGTTGCGAGCACACAAGCGGGCGCAGCAGGGAGGGTTAAATCTCGTGCCGTCGAACCGAGAGGATCAAACGTTCTGGCGTCCGAGAGACGAGACCTGTCAAATGAATGGGTGGATGACGGAATCTGTGCTCGCTTGGCCGTGTGCGGCCCCTTGGCTCTTGGTACCGGCAGCCACCTGTGACGACGCTTGTCCGCAGGGTCGGGCTATGCGGCTATGCCAGCGCGTATTTGGGCCTCGGGTGGGGAAAAGAACGGCCCCGTGCCGGCCATCTCCGGGCTGGAGAGCCGAGAAGTCGTGATTTGCGCCTACCTGAAGAAGGACTCGGGCCCGCGGCATCGTGTTGCTGGCTGCGGGGGAGAGGAGAATAGGCTAAGCCGACAGTGCCGGTTAGCGGCCCGGCTGTCATTTGATAGTCGTTGCAGGTGCCCGGTACGTAGCGCGTTAGCCTGCAGCGACTTCGTATTGTGCTGCTTGATTCATTGGCGCCTGAGCATCGGCGGCCTCATCAGGAAAGACCAAACTGCCCATCACAGCCATCCAAGCCACCGAGAAGTACCGTCAATGCGGCAGTTTACCGTATTTCACCAAGATGCAGTTGACGTTGGCGAGCGCAGCTCAAAACGGGCACCGAGCCTATGCGAGATTTGCCCTACCAGCCTGCGAGGAAAGCAACGCTGCCATGAGCCTACCCTACGCTGCCAGCTGCCAGCTGCCAGGGCTGCCATGCTGCTCACGTATCCACATCCCTCGCCTCGCCTCCCAGTCTCCCAGAACCTGGTCGATCCCCTGGTCGCCCAGCAGCCGGGATGCCCGCTGTGGCTGGTTTCAGAAGAGCGGCGCCAGCCCCTCCAAGCCCGCTATTCGCCCACCAAAGGCCACCAAGGTCCAGTGGAATGGCTACTGTGTCGGCTTGTGTCCGGATTACGGACGTCTGCATGCAGCTCGCGGCCAGAGCTGGAAATCCATCGCCCCTTGCAAGGCCTCGCTGCTGTCTGCTTCTTGGTTTCTTCTGTCGTTTTCTCCTGTCTCCCTCGCCCCCCCGTCCGAGCTCACAATCGTGCGGGCCGGCCAACCTGGATCTGGGACAAGCTGACGGGCTAGGCGGCCTCTCGCTCGCCCTTGCCCAGCGTAATGCATCATGCTCTCACTCTCGCTGCGGGCTATTTCTAGCGACCGATGAGTGCCTGCATGCCGACTGCTCCGCACATACGGCAGTAAGATGGATACTGCGCGGGCCGCGCGGCTCAGCAGAATGTCAAAGCTGCACTGCAAGGGAAAGGGAGGGGTGAGGAAAGCAAATGGACACGAGGAAAAAAGACCCGCTTCCGACGGTCGGTTGCCACGCAGCCATGGTAGCATTGCTCTTCATTGCCAATTACCAGGTAGATACCAGATACCCATCAGGTGGATTATCCATTGCCAACACTGGCCGGCGGCTCCTATTGTGCTTTCCGAGCCCTTGTCCTCCGAACTCCCAGATGGAACACGGCCGACCTGACGTCTTGCTCCCTTTGACACACCCATGTGTGGGGGCGCCCGGCGACGCTTTAATACTGCAAAGAATCCTCCGAACAATGGGTGTGTTTCTTTGGTCCGTCAACATCAAGCTCTGCGTACCAATCGACATTCTTGCGACGCGTGCCATGCGTGTTCAAGCGTGGTTCACTTTGGGGCGCCGGACCGAACAGCGTGTCTGATTACCTCGGTTGGCCCCGCCAGAGGGGGTACGAGTATTGGATGATCGGCGGTCAAGCGGGGAGGTAGGCCGGCTGTGCAGAGTACGGCCGAAGGCGCCTCCCATCCGGCCCGCGCAGAGGTACCGGCGACCCAGCAGAGCCTTGCGCCCCGCAGTCCGCACAAGACGGTTGGCAGAGGATGCTCTGGTACCTGGCAGCGATCGTTGGTTGATCGGCGCGTCTGTTCCTCGACAAGGTACCCTGCTACTTTGATTGGCTGGCAGTGGACCGACAAGAGGGCCGCTACTGCACCCTCCCCGTCCCTGCCTGCCTGTCTGCAGGGGTAGACCGGGATGCGGGTGCCAAAAGGACGGCCTTGATGGCGAGACGATTCGCGGCGGGCCACTGAGGGCTGGAGGCTTGCCCTGCTCCTGCTCGACACTTCCCTGCTGTCCATGGGTGCTTGTTGCCCGCCTCGCGCCTACTCACCACCACCGTCATGCTGTGCAGTAACAGGAGCGCCTGAACCGGCCCCTTTTTATCGGTTTGCTATTCGACCAATGTTCTTCCCCCCCCCTTCCCGAAACCACTTTTCCCCAGGGCCGTGCCCAACTATCGACCTGTGATTTTCGTCTCCTCTCCTGCCTCCTTCTCCAACCTCCAGGCGCTTTTGATTTTGGCCCAGGGGCGCGTGCGGTTTCCTCGCCGTCGGCCATCAACGTCTTTTTTTGGTGGTGCCCGCTCCGAGGTCGCGCCTGCCCGCCTGCCTGCCCGCCTGCCACCTGTCACGACGAGCCTTCCTTGCCAGCTCTCTTTTTTTCGGCCAGCGCACCCCCCCTTTTTTCCCGGCTCATCGCCCACCCCCTCCCTTTTTGGGGGCCTTTTCTATCCACGACTTCTTCCTTTTGGCGTGTTCCGCGCACCGCATCATTCGCATTCCTCTTCTCTTTGACATACTCTGTTCGCCTAGTCTGTCAACGGCCCGCCAACGCTTTGACATTTCTCTCTGCGGCCGGTCGACCGACGCCTTGCAACGTAAACAAACGCCCCGTCTAAGTGTTTCAATCTGATTCACTGAACATCGGCCGAACCAAACACACGCCTTACGAGCCTTGCACGCCTTGCACACCTTTTCATCCCATCCGGCGCCTACGATCCTGGGGGGCTACAGGCATACTTGAAACCCTGGCCGCCAGCTACCAAAACAAGAAAAAAAAAACAGCGACAAAAATACCTCTCTTAATCCTCGACGGCCCTCGCCTCTACCTTTCCCTCCTGGTCAAACCATCACGTCTTCGTTTCATCGACACTCGCTTGTTGTTGCGCCCTTTCCGGTACTCTTCTCACACGACGACCGCGACGGCAGGTTTCCTGGCCACTCACCATCCCCCACAACGCGTCACCTTACCGGCATCAGCGCTTGGAGCTTGGCCGGTGCACCCGTATTCTCCAACGGACCCCCGTTCATAACCCGTCAGCGCCGCCTGTCTGCATACTCGGCCTCGCACTCGACCCGCCTGCCAAGTTTTCACTGCTTCGACCGCCCATCGAACGTCACGGCCCGTACACCACCTGGTCCAGGATATCTTCCGACACGATCTCGTTTTTTCGAAACAGGGACCCTTCCATCCATTTCATCTCGGTATACGAAGTACCTTGTCAGCATAGCGCCCTTGTCACATTTTAGCCATGATGGCAAGCTCGAGCGTCTAGTTGCACAATCAGGTATCCCCTCTTTCTATCCGGGCGCCAAGTGGTCCGCCGTTCAGACAAAAGCGAACAGGCCCCTTCCCCACACTGGACCGGAGCGACCGTCGCTGAAGCTCCGGGCACGGACAGCCCTACGAGGCGATTAGTACAATAGAGGATTCTTCCTCCATTTCTACTTCGCCAGTTTAAATCTTCTTCGATCCCATTACACTTGGTGGCGCTGGTTCGCCATCTCTCCCGCCAAAACCATGGACGCGACGCGGACATTAGAGATTCGAGATGCCAAGGGCTCTCATCACGAACAGGTACAACCCAGTTCGACCATTGCCCCGTATTACACGGCGCTAAATGGAGTTAATCAGCCCCTGAACATGCTCTTCAGAGATGCTCTCTGGTGGACTCTGGGCATCATGGCTCTCATCGTGCTGAGCATCCGAATCTTGGAGATTCTCTGGGCAAAGCTTCGACAGGTCTCGGCCATGTCACAACCTCGCGACAAGCAAGGTTACTGGAAAATCTCGCAGTGGAACTGGATGCCCTCGCTCAAAAAACACCTAACCTACGCGCCGCTCTTCAGCAAGCGCCACAACCGTGAGTTTCGCCTGTCGTCAGCTGTGAATGTCGGCACCCTGCCGTCGAGACTTCACTCGTTACTGCTCCTGGTTTTCGTTGGCACCAACATTGCCTACATGTTCATCCTCAACTGGTCCGTCGAGAACAAGTACGCCATCTGCGCCGAGCTGCGAGGTCGATCCGGCACCCTTGCTGTTGTCAACATGATCCCACTAATCATCTTCGCCGGCCGCAATAACCCGCTGATCTCTATGCTCAAGATCAGTTTTGATACTTACAATCTGCTCCATCGATGGATGGGGCGCATCGTCGTTGCAGAGGTTGTCCTTCATACAGTCGCGTGGGCGATTCCTGCCGTGTCCGACAAGGGCTGGAAGGTAGTCATGGGCAAGATCACCAAGAGCATGTTTATCGGATCGGGCTTCTTCGGAGGCTCCGCCATGGTGCTCATTCTACTGCTTTCACTCTCGCCAATTCGTCACGCTTTCTACGAAACCTTTCTCAACGTCCACATTATCCTCGCCATCGTCGCCATCGGAGGCACGTGGATTCACTGCGCTTCTGCCGGAGCAGATCTGCCTCCCCTGAAGTGGGCCATCGCGGTTGCCGCTCTATGGATCGCTGACAGAGTCGCTCGAATCCTCCGTCTGGTCATGATGAATTGGTCTAAGAGGGGGTTTACCGAAGCATTTTGCGAGGCTCTCCCCGGCGAGGTCACCCGTGTCACTCTAACACTTCCTCGATACGTCAACATTCAGCCAGGGACACACGCATATCTACGATTCTGGGGCGTTCGGGCGTGGGAAAGCCACCCGTTCTCCATTGCGTGGGTAGACCACGAGGCCAATACCTCACTGCCTACAACAGAAAAGGAGCCTCTCACTGCGCTCGATCGGCAGACATCGTCAACCTCGGTATCTTTCATCATTGGCGCCCAAACCGGTGTGACTCGCATGCTCTATCAACAAGCGTGTCACGCACCCAAGGGCCTCCACATCAAGGCCGCCATGGAGGGACCGTACGCAGGCCATCACAACCTCGACTCATACGGCCATGTCGTCTTGTTCGCCGGGTCGACTGGTATCACTCATCAGATCTCACATGTCCGACACTTGCTTGAGGGCTACAATGAAGGCATGGTCGCCACAAGGAGACTAACCCTGGTTTGGATTATCCGGACATACGAGACCCTAGAGTGGGTGCGTCCCTACATGGACATGATTTTGCGGATACCAAACCGCAAAGACATTCTGCGCATCCAGGTGTTTGTCACACGGCCGCAAAACCCGCGCGATATCGTCAGCGCCAGTTCTACCGTCAAGATGTTCCCTGGTCGCCCCAACATTCCGCTACTCCTGTATAAGGAGGTACAGGATCAAATCGGTGCCATGTCCGTCAGTGTCTGCGGACCCGGCGGTCTTGCGGACGATGTTCGTGGCGCCGTAAGGGCGGTTCAAGGGGATTCTGTCGTTGACTTTATCGAAGAAAGCTTCACGTGGTGATTTAGGAGGCAGCCTTGGATCTTTGTCCGTACTTTTTCTCTTCTGCACATTCGGGCTGTATATATCCACAACTGGACGACGAGCATAGGCGTCGCTTGCCCAAGGTGGTCCTTGTTTTCTATGTTGTTTTTACCCTCCTTTTTTATCATGTGGTGGAAGGGCACCGATGACACTTGTATAGAAATGCCGCAGAGCACAGCACATTCAGCCAAACATAGCGACGCATCCCATGAGTAGCATTCTTGCGCAGCAGCGCCAAAAAGATGGTTGAACCTGAATACTTTGTTGCGACTCCCGTGATTGCCTTGCCGCTGTGTTGAAGTCTGGAGAAACTTGCCTATTGTGAACAAGTCATGCTAACGACCAAGGGCATTGTTACGCCTGTCGACCTGGATTAGCTGCCAATGGATAAACTGTTTGCTCATGGAGTCACGACACGAGGGCTCACCCAAGACCCCGTATAGCCCCGATCAATGGCGTCACTTGCTTGTACCTCTTCGAGACCCTTTTCTTTTCACAGAGCCTGAAACGGGTACTTTCTTTTTCGCTCCCCTCCCAGAAGCCATGACGAGCGACTCTCACTACTTTCAGCCCTGACTAGGCTGAATCCTCCCCCACGGCGATCGCCCGACCTGATCGGCCCGTGCTTGCGCAGCAGCACCCGAGCCCGCCCGGTATGCTCACTGATGCTCTCCCCCTGCCCCCATGGCCTCGGCGCCGTGGTTTACGACTCGTCGATCTCGCGCCCCCGAGCCAACTTGCTCTTTCGTATTCCAGCCATCCTAGTTGCAACAAGGGCAGCGGCGGGAAGGGGAGGGGAATAGGGGGCGAGCTGGCGAGCGAGTTTTCTCGTGAACTCGGGCCGGGGGGGGTGAAACGGAGATAGTTGCTGCGCCCTCTGGCCGCAGCCCAAGGCCCTGAGGGGGGGCGTGGACGATGGTGTCTGTGTCGGCAGGGTTTTTGTTCTTGGACTTTGGGGCGCGCCATGATGCCGCTGGGCGTTCGTGTTTCTTTTTTAGATGGCGTGGCGGGCATCGTCGGGTCAGGGGGCTTTGGGAAACGAGCCGGGACCATTGGATTAGTGCTTGCTCTGGCCGCTCTCGAAACACGAGAGGCTGTATGGCTGTAGCCAGGTCGACTCCAGCAGTCTGGCATAAGCGAACTAATCGATGTACGAGGTCAAGCAGGACGGAAATAGGACGTTTCGAAACGTCGTCTTGAACGAAGCTACCTTACCTCGTGTGCATCCGTAGTTCGTACGAATACACCGAGTTACATGAACTTCCTTCCTCCAAAGCAACGCTTTCTATGCTTCGCTTCACGGCTTCGTCCAATAATGCACAAGAAATGACTGGACCAGGAACAAACAAGGGTCGAGAAAACGAGTCCCGTCCAACGGCGACCGAGGGCCTCGTCGTGCGAGTGACGGGCCGGCCGGCATGCGCCTGGTCCGACGAGGAGCAGGACCATTGAATGCATACATGGCCTGCTTCATGCGGGCCGTCAGGCAACTACCACAGGGGCCGACAAGCGCCCGCGGCCGAAGCACACTGGGCCAAGGGGACACCTCACGCGCCGACCGACGTGCTCTGGCCGGCACGCAGGGCGCCTTCTAGCGCAGGAATAGACGGCGCACTCTGCGCGTCCCCGGCGTCCACGGGCGGTACCTCGAAACCCAGCTCAAACTCGTCCGCTCCCTCAACGTCCTGGAAGCCCTCCTCGACGGTCCAGGGGTGACTTGCGTCGCGCGCCTGCAGCGCCTCGCAGGCCCTGCCCACGACGAGGAGTCCTGGCGGGCGGCTGCCCTCGGCCTCGATGGCCTGGGCCACATGCGCGAGCGTAGTTCGGATGACGCGTTGGTCAGGACAGCTGGCGCGCTCGACGACGGCACATGGCATCCAAAGCGGCCACAAGGCGCGGGACTTGTCTGCAGATGCATGGGGATCCGCCTCCGCCTCCGCGTTCGTCCCAGACTCGGCGGCAGACTCGAGGTGTGTCGTGAGTTCTCGCACGAGGCCCTCGATGCGATGCAGCGCCATGAGGAACACCACGGTCCGACTGGCAACGTACTCGGGTGGTGCAGGCGGTTTGCCCTTCTTGCCGGTACCCGTGCAGATGAGGACCTGATCGGCCACGTCCCTCTGCGTTACGGGCACATTGGCAAACATGGGCGCGCTCAGAGCGCTCGTGACGCCTGGCAGAACCGTTACGCGGTCGACGAGCCCCTTGGCGCGGAACCAGTTGACCTCCTCACCACCGCGGCCATAGAGGAAAGGGTCGCCTTGCTTTAGGCGCAGGACGGTCTTGCCAGCGCGGACCCCCTCGAGAGCGGCCTCGAGGAGCTCCTCTTGCGCGCGGTCCGCATTGCCGGGGAACTTGCGCGCAATGTGGACGGGTGTGCGTCGTGGAATTAGGTCGAGAACGGGCGAGGGGACGAGCTTGTCTGCCAATATCACGTCTGCCCGTTCTATGGCGCGCAGGGTCGCACGAGTGAGCAGGGACGGGTGGCCAGGGCCACTGCCAGCCAGAATGAGTTTGCCTCGTCTGGCCTTGTAGCAGGGAGCGCCCCCATCATCCTTTTCGACGGCGGCGCTGCTGGAGCCGGGGTAAGCGGTTAGCAAGCGGTCCACGTCGTCGTCTCCGATGCTGGCGAGCCTCTTGAGCGGCCAGTACTCGCAGACCTGGCTGAGCCAGCGTATTCTCCTATTTCGCACGTCCTCTTCCGTAACGAGCTTATTGAAGAGCGCGCCCTGGTCGACAGAATCGTCGAGGTCGCCCAGGGCCACGCAGTCGTCCTCGTGTATACGCCTTCGTACGTCACCCAGACGCGCGCAGGCCTGGCCGAGACCCTTTGGCAGCGACGAGGCGATATCGCGACGGATGCGCGCGGCAAGTTTGCAGCCGCGACCGTTGGTAGTGACGCCGACCTGCAGCGGCCCGTCGGTGTGGACGGAGAGCAGCGCAAAGGTGCACAGGGCCGGGGCGTCGACGACGTTGATGGGGATGCGGTTCTTGCGGCAGAGCTGGGCGACGTGGGCGGCCAAGGGTTCCCGCGGACTGCTCGTCACGAAGACTGCATCGACGATGCCCTCGACCTCTTGGCGACCCAGCCTGAACAGGTCGCCGTCCTCAAAGGCCTTGCGCTCCCACCGCACGACGCCGTCGTCGATCTTGGTCTGTAGACTATAATGCAGGTCGGCCGTGTCCGGGGTGACGAGGATCGGTAAAGCGCCGGCGGCGAGAGACTGGGAGCAGCGGCTGGCAGCGAGCGAGTTGCAGCCAATGACAAGATGTACGTTGCCGCGACAGTTGAGGCCGGCGAGCATGGCGTTGGAGACGCCGGCCGTCGGACTAGTTTCGCCCGGGGCAGCCATCGATGAGCTGAAGGAGGCGAATGAGCTCGCAAGGAACCTTTACAGGGTGGTTGCCTCTTCGTAGTCGTGCCTGAGCCTCGCTGGCCAAAGTCGCAAATATCTGGCCTTGTTGAGATGCTTTCAAGATGGCATTCGAGGGCGGCGCACCACAATGGGATTCACGGAGCAGGAGTATACAACGAGCAAAGGTGAGGCGACGGCAACGAGAGCCGAATAGCTATCGAGACTTGACGAGTCATTCCCGGACGGGTGCCCCATTATCATTGCGTGCTCGTCAGCAAAAGGCTGCCAACTTATTTAGTCACTGCGAAAGCGCAGATGCGATTCCGCAATTGCCCATCCGAGGCCCCGGTTTTCGCGCACTTGCCAATCCGCCCCTAATCTGACGCCATCTGGCAAGGCCCCACCGAGCGCCTTCCTCCCCGTCGGCCCCGCCCCCAGACCGATAGCGATGGGGCCGATTGCTGAGGTATCTGCTATCGCCGACCAATCACGCTCGCCGCATCTACAATTCAACCCCTCGCCAGGTCCGGGTCGTCGGGCTGTGCTACAAACTTCGCGTGGACGGAAAGGTGATGGGGAACGAGACCGATCAGTTCGCTTACATCGCGTCGCCTTCTATATCTTTCTCTTTTCTTTCTTTTCTCTCTTCTTTCACCAGTTGAGACCATTACAGTTATCGCCAAGAAATCAAATTCATTCCCCCCCCCGCGAGTCGGCGTGAATCGCATCGGCCGCCTTCTCCGCGATCATGTAAATTGGCAAAACGATAAAATATCCTGGAATCTTCGGGAAGATGCTTGCATCAACCACTCGAAGACCATCGACTCCTCGCACGCGAAATCTAGAATCCAACACTGCCATTCGGTCATTGTCACCTCCTATTGGACAAGTACAGGACGCGTGGTGACCCCAAGCCTCTTTCTCCACCCAGGCCTTCATTTGCTCTGTCGTATTGACTCGAGGTCCAGGCCATACCTCTTTGAAGCCCCTGGGAAGATTTGGAATATCCTTAACAGCTTGGCGAGCCGCGAACATGCCTTCAACCATAGCTTTAGAGTCTAGAGCACCTTCGCCGGCGTTATTCGTTCCAGTATCAAAGGAGTTGAAAGTGATGACCGGAGTGTCTCGCGGGTCTCTTGTACGAAGGAGTACTGTTCCTGCCGAATTCCTTGTGTGCGCCTTAAGAATAACCCACGACCAATGCCGGGAGTCTTTAGAAGCTGCATCGGCATATCCCACATAATAGCCTGTAAACGAGATTGGCCCGCCCGCTAGGAAAAGATCCGGCGTCTTATCTACAGACACAGAGGAGCGCTTAAGCATTGATACCGCTAACCCGTTTGCCGTATAGCCGCCTCGGGAGGGGATAGATTTCTTATTCTTCCAAGCTTCTAGGCAAGGGTCAGGGTATGACCTCATCCATGTGCACTTTGCAGTTAATTTAAAGTCATCCGGAGCTTTGGCGATAACAGTTGTTTCGTACCGGTCTTGCATATTAGTACCAACTCCTGGCAGGTCCTTGATAATAGGAATATCGAATCTTCGTAGTTCGGCAGTCGGACCGATACCGCTAAGTTTAAGAATTTGGGGGGTGTTAAACGCTCCAGCTGACAAAATAACCTCCCTCTGCGCAGTAATGTTGCCCGTCGGCGTGAGAGGCTGATCCCGATCTCTAGACGCCCGTGGGTCAGCTCGGTAAATGCTTTCACCTCGCACATATTCAACCCCAATAGCTCGAGGTCGACCTTGATTCTGGAAAACGACCTTCGTGACAAAGGCACTAAGAAGGATATCGAGCTGATGCTTTGGCTGACCCTTTGAGTCCTTTTTCTCCATTATATCCATAATAAAGTCACGAGGGCCGGACCGGTAACCGTCATGGATCGATGAAGGAACTTGAAAAACTCCGGTTCGCCGATCTCGATCTGCCGCACCAGAATTCAAATCGAGAATGAAAATACTCTCAAGGCCTTTAACGGTAGTTACAATCTTCCCAACTCCTTGGCCTACGGAAGCTGCGGCTCCGACAATTATATTAAGAATTTTAAAATCCCGAGCAACAAGAAGTAAGTTAGTAACGCTAGTTGTTAGCCAGCCGTTGTAGCCATGGCCGCCGATTGACGCATGTAAGTACCTATTGCGCTCGAGTCTCTGGAATAACTTCTTCATCTTGGTCGGGGCCCAGCTTTTATCTCCAGTTAAGTCGACAATAGTCTGCCAGTCGGCCTCATCTGGCAAAACGATAATCTGAGCGTTATGAGATGTGCAGCCGCCAAAGGTTCCGGCTCGTGGATAGAGAATACCATACGGCGTTGAACCCTCAGGCGGGCTGTTGCCGACGTAAAGCTCTCCGGATTGAGTATACCATGTCATTTTAGAATCCTGCTGTTGTCTCCGCTCTTCATTGAAATGATTGACGAAATATTGCCAAGTCATTGGTATATGCTCCGTAGCCAGCAGATTCAGGCCCGGTGTATTATATTGATAAGTATCCGTTTGATCATCGCCTGCGTCGACGAGCAGGACACTGTGACCGTACGATGCCAGCCGCGCAGCTAGTGGCCCGCCACCTGCTCCAGAGCCAACAATAACATACTCGTATTTCTTGGTCGGATCAAGAGAGCTCAGGAAAGCGCTAGTCTCCAGTTCTGCCGTTAGCGTTGCTCTCTGTTATAACAGCTGTAGAATTAATCTACTTACGCGTGTGTCGATGAAGAAAGCAAAATATACAACAATGCGTTGAGAAGCGTGTGAAAGCGAGAATCCATGATGGAAGTAGTGTACTCCGGCTGGATATTCACAAAGAGGTTGAAAGTATTGAAGCGGTGAAGGGCCTGAAAAGGTATTATTTGCCTATTGGATTCCACATTTCCTAACCTGGCTTCAAACTGACATTTGACCTATGCTATGGCGTGTAATAGGAAGCACGAGTAACTTGTCCCACGAATTTCTATAGGCCCAACTATTCAGCAAAGCGTTATATTCCAGGCTAGCTTAGCGCTAGAGACATAATAGCTCGACACATTCCAATTCTCTTTTCTCCGAAAATGAAAGCTTACCTAGGGTTCTGGATTGGAATGACAGTTCATCCAACCTCTCCTTGACAAAACGAACCGGATTAACTGCTGACAAGCGAAGCTCTCGTCTCTTGATGCAGCGTTTGTCGGGCGTCTTGGTGGATGTCGTGGCCGAACACTGCGATTTCCCTCCGGCCTTCACCGTCCATCAGCTGTGAAAACTGCCAAGGCACGGTCTGCTTCAAAGTAGGCGACCTAACAATATCGCCTACGTTGCACACCTTGACGCTTGGGAAATTTGCAGCATGATTGCATGTTGCGACAGTTTATCCCCAATGGATGCGATGAGTGACCCTACGAATGCGCTTCCCAAAAAGGCCATCCAAGCCAGGCACCTGGCTCATATGTCGCCGGTTTGGTAATCCATCATTCGCAGGTTGCAAGACGCACAAATTCGGCCGCTGAGTCGCACGTCCAAGCTGCATCATCTTCGCTGCTCCCCTCGCTCCGCTTTGCAATTTTCACAACGCCGCGAATGGGCCCGCGGTAAGCCCCGTAGTTGAAAGTTGTACCTGGGACTGACGTGTCAGTCTTTAATTGAATGATATCATGAGCTCGTATGGCCAGGACGATACGACTCATTCATTGGAGCTTTCAACGAGAATTAACCTCGCCAAACCGTAGGAAGTATCTGCGCCAAACCACGCGCATCTCTCCGGGGCTCACAGCGCCATTCGTCTTGATCCGGAGGCTGCGGAGGAAATAACCACAATAGAACCGTCACCACAACGGGGGGCGTTTCCCGGGCCCCAAAATCACCTTGGCATGATGGAAGGAGAGTCTTGTTCTCAACGGCGTGCTGTCGGATTTTGTGGGTGTGATGATTAAATCTGACCTTCAGGCTAAGGTGAGTCCTGACAAATTCCTTGGACGGCAGTAGTGGCGGGTTTAGTTGTTTCAGAAAGTGTTTGGTATCAGGACATGTGGTCTATGTTGCCTGAAGTCGGTTGCTTGAGGGGAAAGCTGCAAGCTTTGTTGTCCTTGCCATCTCAAAACTTCACCATTTCCATCAAGCGGTTGGGTAGAGGTTGATCAGAAGGGTCCTTTGCCTTGGAAGCTTCGAGGCGAGCTACATCTTCGTAATGGTGCACTCCATCGAGGAGAAGACTCGCCTTTCGTCAGGACGCAGCCTGAGTGTGTTGGCGATCCGACGAGTCTCGACCTGAAAGCGACGCTGAGCCGGACCTGACGGTGAAACCGATCAACGAGGTTACCTCGTCTGGAATGTTCACACTGGACGGACCGCCGGATGTCGCGGATGTCGACAAATTGCGATTTACCTGCACCATCGTCGGTGAAGGTGCCGGGAACGGCCACAGGGGCCCGAGAACGTGGGTTGGGTCCTTGACGGAGGGTCAGCGAGGACATGTTGATAGTTCGGAGCCGTATATCCACGTTCGCCGGGGAGACGACTTTGCCGACGCGTTTGAAACCTTGTTCTTCGCGAAGACGTTTCCCACGCTACTACCATTCGGCGTTGGGGGCCCACGGCTGGTTGAAGAAGCCAGCTTGGAGTCGGGAAGGAGTCCTGCCGGTATGTTCGGAGCAGAGGCGGCGGCGCGGGACCTCGTATCGTCTCGAAATATGAGCCTTTGGATGTGGGCTAACATTGTGTTGCGACGCCATGGCGGCCGATTCGCGACACACCACGTTTTCGCATTTCTCGTGTTCAACATGGGCGTGCGGTCGAGGAACCGTCGTGTAAGCATGCTGAGCGTGACAAGGAGGGATTTCCGCAAGGTGGAGCGCACCGTACGGTCCTTGACAGCGGACAGGCTTAGTCGATTCCATAACCCTGTTTCGCGTAGATATTCGAGCAACTCGCTTGCCAAGTAATAGTCTGGAGTATGGATAACCGAGATAATTATCTTTGTCCGATCCCTGGTGCCGAAGTCCCCTCTGTCCCATTCCACGTGAGCCCTTTTCAGAGCGCGAATGTAATCGTTGGTCCCCGATATCAGTGCTGTATCCTTATCGAATGGAATTCCGCGAAATGCAACGCGGTATCTTCGTAGGTGTCATGGACCCATGTTGGGTCCCCGGTCACAATGTTGCCGTCTGCGTCCTGTCTTCCCTTGGCTTGTCGCTCAAAGTCTTGAAAAACCAACGAGGTCGACGACTTGCTGACTTTCGGGAGGAACCGAGGCGTGACTGAATATCGTCACGGGGGGGCAAGTCCTTGAGAAGCCGCGTGGTCGTAGTCATTAAGGCTATGGTAACCTCCGTTTGGGTGCTCATTGCATCAATGGCAGCGCACACGGCACCGAGCACGGCCTGGTCTGTTTTCATTGCCATGGTTGTGAGATGTGTGTCTTTACATTGTAGTAAAAATGGGTGAGTACCTTTGTAAGTATGGCAGTGGGTGAGAGCTGCTTTACAGTTGCAGACTGGTTCCGTGAATATGTATGTGCAACGGTTCGACCGAAGAATGCATCCGGCCAGGCGTCATGTCCAATTTTCCCCATAGAATCTTCTGGACACATCTGGTCGGCCAAAAATGGGAGTTCCGAATGTCGTTCGGAGACCTCGATAAATAAACGCCCCTGGGAAGACTCACATTTACAATCAGCGGCACGGGCGTTTGGAGGCCTTCGATCACTTCGTCATGAAGCATTGTTTTTGTGCTCCCATCCTGTCGTCGTTTGCGACGTACTACGTTCCCTGAAGGACCAGAGAGCGCGTGTGCGCTTTCGTCTGGAGCATGCATTGCCCTCTGTGTGGGAGGCGGACACGAGTCCGACGCGTGACGAATGACCCTCGCCAACCTTGTCAAGAAGCTGCAGCTGCCGTTTGCACTGCGAAGCGGCCGATGATGAAGAAGTAGCGTCTTTCAATCGACAGGTCTTTGTCCGACAAGGCCGACTGATAAAACTCATCCTGTTTCCTCTCCTCTGTCGCAGGTGTGCGGTTCGCTGGCCAGGCGAAAGAGGGCCGGCAAATACACGTTATAAGGCACACGACCTCTGCGGTTATTTCCTCCTTGTCAGTCCCGTCGTCTGTCTCCCGCCTTGGGTTCATCAAGTTCCCGCTCAAACTCGTCATCCATCTGTTGTGAGATCAGATCCTCTGCTTGCTCTTCAGCCTCGAGCAGCTCATGGAGCAACTCCCTCTTCTTGCCACCTTTCTGTCTTCGCTCCCGAGGACCGTTCTTGTCCTTGAAGGACGATCGCTTCCCATCCATGGGATACTCGGCTTTGCCCGACCTCTTTCCTACGCCAGCGGCCGCCCGACTTTCCGGACCTAGTCCAGCTCGAACTGCGCGCGGAGCGCGTGTCTTGGCGCCCAGAGCCCACAAGTCTCCCCACTGCGACTTGCGAGCATCGTGGTACGCGAGCTTACCGAAGCTCTTGGGGACCGTCCACCGCTCAATCCTCCCTTCGGCCGTGCACATGTCCATGGTGACGTGACGCGTTCGCTTCAAGGGTCGTAGGACCATTCTGGGGAGCGACTGCATATCAGGTGGTTGTTCAGCATCCTCGTAGCCTTTAAAGGCCTCACGCGTCGCTTCTTTGCCACTCATGGACGCATTCCTCGGGACTCCCCGACGAAAAGCCACGTAGCTGAACTCGACATCGCCCCTTCCACGAGCTCTTTGGCCAAGCACATCGCTATAGAAGCCTGGCTGCACGAAGCGTTGGTGAAAGCGGCAATAGTCTTTGCGGCTACTGCTCTCTCCCGGCTCCTTGTACATTGGACATGCGCCTTGATTCGTGCACGGCGCAATGATATGTCCAGGCTCACGCTCGCGTTGATACGCCGGGTTGAAACCCTGAGATTCCAAGTTCAACCTGCCAGACTGGGGCAGAAGGAATTGGTTGAGGATCGTATCGCGGACATGTGCCATGGCCTCGAAGCCGCGAGGGTGGGCCTTTTCGATGACGATGAGGATTCCACTGTCTTTGTTGAGAGTGCTCCAAAGGTTGTTCAGCACAGCCTGGCGCCGATGACCAGCCTCTTCCTTCAGGAAAAGATGCGACGCAATGACAATGTCAAACTGTTTGCGTGGTTGAGGGGTCGATCCAGCATCGAGGTGCTCACCCTGCGTTGCTCCCGAGTGTTCGTAATCCGGGATGCGTGGCAAAAAGGTCGTGTTTTGGCAGAAGCTCTTGACGCGGTTGCGCAAGCGTTCAGAGGCAACAATTGCCGCTTTTCTCCATTGCGGCGGATGTGAGCCTTTGACTTCCCCGCGCTCTTTCAAGACTTCCCATTCCGCGCGGATTATCTGCTCCCAGGCGACCAACCCAGCGCCGCCTGCGCCGGCGTCCAAGATGCTCAGCCCTCCCTCGACACCCTGCTTGAGTCGCGACTGCAGCCACTCACCGCCCACTCGCCTTCTCACCTCACGGAGAACCGACAAGACAGACACGTAGGCAGGAGGAAGATAGCCTGCAAGAAATGCGTCTGCTTCAATCTCGGTCATGTGGCGACTATCGGGTGGCAAACCGACTCCGCCCATCCTACCTGCCCTCAGACCTGGGGGCGTCGATGGCGATGATGGCAGCCCTTTGCCGCCAAAGGCCTTTTCTGCTGCACTTTTGACGTGGTCAATGTGCGATCGCCCCAACAAGTTGATGACCGGTTCCAGGAGCTCCTCTTTTGGAAGAAGAACCTCTACTGGACTATTGTAGAACTTCCCTTGAAGAGTATGTGGATGAAAGCGTCGATCCGCGCCAGATCGGTATTCGCCGTCTTCCGCCTCATCCTCGAACTCATCTTCCGGCAGAGGATCAGAAACGTCCTCATCATCTGTGGTAGTCCGTTCCTCCGTCGCCGCGGATCTGCGTTCTTGACGCGCAGATCGGATGTCGTCTTCCCTCTTTTGCTGTGCTGCCTCAAAGTCTTTTGCGAGTTGGAGTAGCGCCGAGTGTTCCCTCTCACTTCTTGCTACAACATCGATGTAGCCTTGGGCTTGGTTCATAATCGTGCTCGGCTCGGCAGGAGCAAGATCGAGGTTTTGCGCTTGCTCAGGGAGGTCGCTCGTTTCGGTTTGCGCGACTTCGTACGAAACCTCTTCGGTCTGCCCATCTTGGAGGGTTCGCAAAAGGATTCGTTCATCATTCATTCGCTTCGGGGTCAAGTCCATTTCTACGTGGGTGTGAATTCCGACATCCTCCGGCTCCGTCTCCCGCAAAGGAGGGCCATATAATCGTTCGTAGAGAGCATATTCCTGGGCGTCAAGGTACCCCTTGGGCAGCGTTCCTCGAAACCGCTGGGCGGCATCCCGAACCATTTTTTCGATCTCTTCCGGTGTCTTCACCCTTTCTGGCTGGTCATCCCGTCGAGCAATTGCTGACGCCGTGAAGAAACGACAACTGCCATGTTGCTGAGGACGAGAAAGTTGAGAACGTAGGCGCTCCTCGGATGCGAGCTGACAAGTTACGCAGCGTCTCGATAGGAATGATGATGTGTGCCGAGCGCTTGAACGAATGCTTCGAATGCTCTTCATCGGGAGCATTCTGGGGATATGTGCTTTCCAGGCAAAAATATGTATCCATGTATCGCGAAGAGCATGCCGTCTGGACTTTTCGCCAACAAGTGCACGTGACCATGATCTCCGTAATTGACGTCTACCGATTGGCCAGCCCACCCTAGTCCAGTTTTGCAACATAACTTCAACTTCAACGTCCAACGTCAGTTCAGAACCGTCATTTCATCCTGAATCTCGCCTTATGAGGCGTGCCCAAAACTGCCGAATATCTTGCACACATCTTGTGAACAATTGTTACTGTTCCAAATGCATCTATGCCGAATGACTACAGTTCTCGGTTGGCCGACCGGGCTAGAACCGATCCTTACCGCGGACTACACTCCTTGCAACAGCCGGTGGTCTCCATAGACAGCGGCTTCTTTCCTTATGTCTGATTCCTAAAGGTCAATTGGATTTTGCTTGCCGTCTTTGCCCTTTTTCACATATAATACCTACCACAGCATGCAAACTCTGGGAGAAGATGACTCGACGGGCCGAGAGAACATACATCTCAATAGTATATGTGTTTGTCGTGCTTGTCGCTCACCAATCACACGTTGAGGACATCTTTATTTGGTATTCGAGTGCATTACTGCGTCATTTCTAGCACGTTCACGCTTCGGTTATAGCACTTGTACTTTGCGCTTCTCCTTACTCCTGAGCCACAGCATCCGTCGCGGCCTGAAATGGACTGATTAGCATACTTTCATTGGACAAACCAAGTGAGATACTACTCAGGTACACACCGTACAAATAATGATCAGTGCTAATGGGGATTTTAGATCAAAGCTTCATCTCCCTGGCCTGACCATACCACCAGATGAAGGCTGGAGTGAGCATATGCGCAGACTGCCGGACCATCCGGACCGGGATCACCACCAGCTCTGTCTTTCAGCATTGTTGCTATACCTCTGAAGACATTTCGTTCTGTACTTATTTTTACAAGTCCCAACGGGTGTACGAGCTAAGTATATCACTGACTACCTTGCAGGAGAATATGTTGATGCTCACCGGCTGTGCTGTGACTACATCTATTACAGCGCGAAGCCCAGGTAGCGAACGAATCGCTTCTCACTTTGGTCACTTCCGTCTGCTTGACGGATTCACAGCCGTCTCTGTCCCTACCCACGGCGCAGACGGCGGGCGGGGCCCCTCCGAACGGTACGAGTGACGGGCAGCGCGCTGTTCAGTGCGTGTGAACAGCCGCGAGCGCCGCGCAGCCGTCTCGAAACGCTGTTCAGCGCCTCTACAGGCTGCCCGCACTCTCTGAACACATGCTCAAGCATCCCGGCAACCCTTATAGCCCAAAATATATCGTCCTCCTTCCAGCTGGCTACGGGTTGAGGCCAAGGGCAGAGTTGGCCCAACTGGTAGCTAGCCCGTCACACCTCCTTCCTCCCTTTATCCTGGCCCTGAGAGTTGCAAGTTCGACTTACGGCGGGGGCATTGTGAGTCGGGTATATGTCACACGGTGATTACAAGGTGAAAGCCTTCTCGGGGATGAGGCAGGGGTATATCCCCGCGATCCTTGGGTCCTGAGGTTGAAGCTGGCGGTTATTTTTTTTTAAATCCTGGGGATGAATGCTGCTTGTGCCTTTTTGTTCTTGACGGGTGCAGGGCCTGGTGAGGATCTTGATGCTGTGTATGCGATGGGCGTGCAGACAATGTGGTGTTTGAAATAGCGGCGGCGCGACTCGGTGCACGCGTGCCGTCTTGTTCCTCATTGCATGCGCCTTGACACTCCTTGTTCGTTCCTGAAGAGGTTGCTATACTTTTTCGGCATCGTGCTTGTGGGCATTCACAATCGCTGATGCCCACATATTCCACGCCGACACGCAAATCCACCATTACTGCGAGTTCAAGGAATATGACATAGCATGGTCACGAGCGTGGTATGTCGTGAAAAGTAATAGACCATCAAGAAATTCTGTATAGATCATGCACTATAGCATCTGCGTGAGTTGCTTTCTAAATTTTGCTGGCGGGCGCCTATCAACGTGACAGTATGATGCACTACGCTGCGAAGGGTTGAAGCAAGAAATTTGTTTGTTTACTACAAAGCCAAAGGGGTCGAGTGCCATTCCAAACGCCGTGCCTGTAAGTCAATGCATAATCATGTGCGCTTTGCGTCCTGATCTTAACCAAGATCTGCCATCGTTTTGAAGGCGGGTTTCTGGGGCGGCCGCGCCGATCCTGGCGCCGATCCTGGAGTCGTCCTCTTTGGAGGAGGAGGCTTTCTATGTACGTTGAATATGGATGCCTCTGCGGCTCCGCGCGCATCGAACTGCAAGCACCACATAGGTCAGTGAATCGCATCCTCCCAGTATCAGGAGACCTCCTCGTCTGCGAGCATACCGAAAAGAACGAGACCAGGTACAGCCCCACAAACGATATTATCAGCTTGAAGATGGCGCCAAAGTTCCAAGCGCGGAGATTCAGGCCAGCACCAGGCCAGCCCCGCGACGTCGCAGGGCCAGAGGAGCCGAGCGTGCGGCCGGGGGTGATGTAGGCATTGCCAGACGCGCCGCCCGCACCGGCGAGCTTGACGGCCTTGGAGACGGCCTCGGCGAGGGCGGGAGGATTCGCCCCTTTAATGGTGTCGACGCAGCTGCCGTTGTGGAAGATCTTGAAGGTAGGCATGGCCGAGACGCCCTGGGCGCGCGAGATATCGGACTGGCTGTCGACGTCGACCTTTGCGAAGGCGACCTTCTTTGGGCGCGCGTACTCCTTGGAGAGGCGCTCAAAGTGCGGCGCAATCATCTTGCAGGGACCGCACCAGTCGGCGTAGACTGATGGGGAGAAACGTCAGTTTGGCGATTCACCTGCGCGGAGACTTCTCTGGCGGACGAGGATGGAGGGACATGGGGTGAAGTACAGTCTGCAATGACGACGGTCGTGCCCGAGAGCAGCGACTGCCACTCGGCGGTGGACTTGATGTTGACGAGATTGCTCATGATGCCGCGTCGGGTGCTGGAACTGTAAGGCGCAATCTGTCTATTCTAGCGGCTATCGTCGCCAGACGTCGTGGGGGGAATGGACAGCTGGAGGTCGAGGCGTCAGGGAAGCTGACCAACCAGAGAGGGGCAACTGTCCCAACGAAGCAGGCGGTGTCCGTCGGGAACTGTCATTCTGCCGGAATTATCCTGCAGCTCCAACCAACTTTTCTACAGCACTTCTCCTCACCGACCAGGGCATGTGATGCTCCAAAGCCGGCCATTTACAACATGTCGTATCACGAGCGCCAATCCAAGGTTCGACCTGTCACTCTCTACCTCTCAGGGTTCCCCGATGCTAAATTGGACCTAGAAACGCAAGACGGCCCACAATGGCCAGCAGGATCAGGTATCCTTCAAGCCGTCGGCCAGCTTCACTCCAGTCTCAGGTGGCAGGGACTGGACGATTTCCGTGGCCATACCCAGCAGCATACTCACAAAGTAAGGAATACCCCGAATCAATTCACAAAAATGACCGACGCCGAGCATGTTGCTAATGCTGGAATCACCAGCCTCGCGACGGCAGACCAGCGCATGACAGCTCCCGGTCGCATCGCCCGCGCTCTCGCCGTGTTCTCTGTCGACGAGGTCGTCGTCTTTGACGATTCTCCAGCTTCGGCGCGCCCGCGCCACACGGATCCCGCGGCGTACACGGGCGACACGGATCCTTGCCACTTTCTCACGCACATCCTCAACTTCCTCGAGGCCCCGCCCTTTATGCGCAAGACGCTCTTCCCGCTGCACCCCAACCTCCGGCTCACCGCCTTGTTACCGAGTCTCGACATGCCACACCATCCGCACCCCAAGGAGTGGATCCCCTACCGGGAAGGCGTGACGCTCGCGGGGAGGACGAGCACGGGCAAGGGAACGCTCGTCGAGGTCGGGATGGAGCAACCCGTCGAGATTGAGGAGAAGATCCCGCCCAAGACAAGACTGACCCTGCTCTTCCCCGAAGACGAGTCACAGTACCCACAGTGCGTCGACCCCGCGGCTCCTCGCACCGACGGCGGCTACTACTGGGGATACACGGTCCGTCGATGCGCCTCGCTGTCCTCCGTCTTTACCGAATCCCCGTACGAGAACGGCTACGACATCAGCATCGGCACGTCGGAGCGGGGCATCCCCGCGTCCAAGGCGTTCCCCTCGGCAAAACCCCTCAGCTTCAAGCACATGCTCATCGTTTTTGGCGGACCTCGAGGGCTTGAATTTGCGTCCATGAACGACGAGGAGCTCAGCGGCATGGACGTGCAGGGATCCAAAACGAGAGAGCTTTTCGATCACTGGGTGAACGTGCTGCCAAATCAGGGAAGCAGGACAATCAGGACAGAGGAGGCTGTGTTTATTGCTCTGACGAGTTTGCGACGCCTTTGGGATTCGAGCTGATGAATATGCATGCCAAGACCTTTTGATACCCGTAGCTGGGGCATGACCGTTCCTTTCTTACGTAAATATATTCCAGATCCTGGTGAAAGCCAACCGGCTGGCCAAGCCCACAAATGTGATAAAAGTCAAAAGGCGATGATAATGGCAGTGATAATCGTGCCCGCAATCCCCGTAGAGACCCTTATCCGTCCCAATCCATAATATGAGAGTTGTTGAAGTTCATCCTCTCAGTTGAAAACCCGCAACGCCAAGGCATGCAACGGCTCCTTGATGTCTTTCTTCAAGCCCGACTTTACCATGTAGAATGAGTTTACAGAAAATGGCGACTTATAAATCAACGATATGGGTATGTTATATCCTAGACTGCGCCGCGTCGGTTTCTAGGGCAGCTGCCTGACGTATGTTGTCGCTTGTTGCCGTCGCACCCTGGGCACCGGCGCGCTTGCGTAGGACGTTCTCAATGAACGCCTCGCCTGCCTTGTAGGACGAGCGGACCAGCGGCCCGCTGGCGCAGTAGAGAAAGCCCATGTCCAGGGCACGAGTGCGCCACATCTCGAACTCGTCTGGCGTCACGTACTTTTCGACCTTGAGGTGGCGCTTTGTAGGACGCATATACTGGCCAAATGTGACAACATCGACATCGGCTTTTCGCAGCTCTAGGAGGATAGTTAGTACCGACAGTACATGGTAAGTGACCTGTGACGAAGCTCACCTTCAAGAGCACTCATAACCTCATGCTCCTGTTCTCCCAGGCCGAGCATGATGCTCGTCTTGGTAATGATTCCTTGCTTCCCCCGGACGTCTTTGACATGCTTGAGGACGGCCAGACTTTGTCGGAAAGTGGCTCTGCGGTCACGCACGTAAGGAGTCAGGCCCTCGACCGTCTCGACGTTGTGGGCGTAGACATCGAGACCGCTCTCGGCGACGATGCGAACCATGTCGAGGTCGCCTCTGAAGTCACCAGTCAGGGCCTCTACCAGCAGCGAAGGCTTCTTGTGCTTGATCTTGCGGATCGTCTCGGCAAAGTGGCGAGCGCCGCCATCGGCGAGGTCGTCGCGATCGACGCTTGTGAGGACGACATAGCCAAGACCCCAGCGGGCCAAAGCCTCGGCGGTATGCTCAGGCTCGTGAGGATCGAGCGGGGGCGGTGCGCGACTCGTCTTGACGCTGCAGAAGCGGCAGCCACGGGTGCACGTGTCGCCCATGAGCATGATGGTGGCAGTGGCGGCGCTCTTGTCGGAGCCGCCCCAGCATTCCGAGATATTTGGGCAGCGAGCCTCTTCGCAGACGGTGTGCAGGCCAAGACCGCGCAGGTCGGCCTTGATTTTCTTGAAGTTGTCGTTGCCCGCGGGGATGGGCGTCTTGAGCCACTCGGGCAAGCGTGTAATGGTCCTCTTCTTGCCGGCGGGGCCGACCTCGGCGGTGCGCAGGGCGTAGGCGTCGCTCGGGGCCATGGACTGGGCGGGGGACGAGGTGGCCAAGAAGTCGGAGAAGGGCGCCACGGACGTGTCTTTGAAGTAGGTCTTGCGTCGAGGCGACGCAGATGCATCTTGGGCATCTGGTACGGTAGCGAAGGAGCGCACGGCGGGCGATGCAGTGGCACCGAGGGCCCTCTGCACGGGACGGCGTGCGCAGCGCAGAGAGGTGGCCATGATTGCGCAACAGCAGCTCAAGCGCCGGTAGACGATTGCAACGCCTCGAGCACCGAAAGGGCACAATGAGCAGAGATGGTGATGTTCCGAGAGGAGGTGACGAGATAAGATGGACGGGGGAAAAAAGCCAGGAGGCTCAAGTGATTCAATTAGTCGCCGTACAAAGTACACCCTCGCACAATTTCCCCGCCAAGATACTTGAGCCCTGCCACCCAGCCGTTCGGTTGCAGTGGCGACGCCGACGGGACCCGCTCCGATATGCGAGCCGGCTGCCGCAAGAAACCGGGCAATTGCCAAGCCCTATTAGGGGAAGCGTCTTGGTCAGCGCAGGTATTCTGGTATTGTACCCGAGCTCTACCTTTCTCGGGCAATACTCCAAGTCTCGCATCACTTTTCAACCCATAACCTAAATCAATCCATTCATTTCGAGGAATAAAAGCTTTCATCATCCAATCATGGCTTGTATGTATCACACAACTATCAACAGCTCGCGCCTCGGCCGTCCTCCTACACGCATACTGGAAACTTGACGACGCCTCCAGCCGGCTCGGACAGCTGGCCTCCCGAAATCCTCTCGACCAGCTCGACGCAGTGCCCCGTGTGTCGATAATCGGTGCTGTACGAGTCGCGCCGCAGCTTGGGATCCAGCATGAGCCTGTGGAACCGCTTCCATAAGTACAGGCAGTGCGTGACGTGCCAATCCCACGATGTCTCAAAGATATCGTAGTCGCCGGCCCGGATCACGTCGAGCGTCACGTTTTCCCCCTTGATCGAGTAGGGCCAGTCCTTGTCGCCAAACATGAGCTCGTCGTCTTCGGCGTCGGCCTCGGTGAGGCAGTCTGGCGGAAGCCATGCCAGCAGCACCATGCTGAACCGGCACCCTCTCGCCTTGGCCTCGGCTGGTGAGTCGCCGCAGTCGCCATTCCTCCAGCTGAAGGGGATCCCCGTGGTCTCGTTGTAGCCTGGGCGAATCTCGGGGAACTGTCGAGTTCCCGCTGTCGATCTGAAGACTCCCAGATTTGAGAGAAGCGACGCCAAGGCGGATGTCAAGACAAGCCCCAGGACGAACGATATGGCCACAGGCAGCCATCGCCGTTGCGGTTTCGGTTGTGTTAGCGGAATATTGTGAAATTCATCGCCATCGCCCTCTTTCCGGCTGAGCATGGAGTACTCTTGCTGGGTCATCGCCGTCGGCTTGAGAAAGCCCATGGCTTCCTTGAGCCGCCCTAGCATTCTTGTCGCAAGTGTTCAACGGCGTCGTCGTAGCAGTCATCAAGGGTCGAAAAGGTAGCCGACTTTCGAGCATCCACAGATCGAGCCCTGCTCAACCATAGGCGAGGCTTCACGGGACGAAGTTGAAGATCTGACGCGCGAGCAGTCTTATGAACAAAATATGAAAAGGTGAAAACTGTTACGAGTCCATCGTGAGGGGTTTAGAGTTGCGATCGACAGGGTTCTCGTCTGACCCGCTAATACGACGACCGAAAAGATTGCACGAGGTCAAACTGAAGCGCCATGATGGCCCAATCCCTTGGACTAGTGGATACTGAGTCGTGCTAATTGGAGAGACTTGATTGATTGCTCAAGCGCGAACACCTATGCGAGATCCTCGACTCCCATGTCGCCAATGTCAGACCATGAGGTTTGTATTATCGTCTCCTTTGCACTAGACTCATCAATATGAGCCGGTCGTAAGCCCGACACGCCTTTATTTGTCCATTATACTCACATTAATAGCGTGTCGTATTTGACACGCCGTTACTACTCTGGCGGGTGTCGCCATGATCAAGGCCCACTGACTCGAGTGGCAACCATCAAGCTAGCACCGGACTTCTCCTAGGGCATTTCGAGTCGGCGGTGAGTCGTCGCTGAGCGACCAGGCTTGGGCGCGGAAGACGAGGAAAAGTCTTGCTCGAGGATATGGCCATGGAGTGACACAACGACTTCTGCGCCTGAGAAGTCCCGACTGAGCGATTTTACCTGGGCCTACATGAATCTCTGGCATTGTGCGTCTAGTATTGTTGGAGTGTTTCATACACGGCAGGAATAGCTGGCGCGATGGATCCGAGCGCATCGCTCCCGAGTTGAAACACTTGGAGCCTGACGAACACGCACAGGCGAAACTGACTCATGCTCGATGCCTTTTGACAAAAGCCTTATTGCTTTGGCTGAGTGAGACCCATGCGAATGCTAGCAAGCCAAGCAAGACAGCCCTACTCATGGAAAGCGACAGCTCAGAGACAACGCCGTTCATGACCAAGAGATGCCGCAAATAAGACTTTGATCTAGCAACAAGAGACGAGACATTCTTTGCCCACGAATAGCTGCTCGTCATGCAAATCAACGAGACTTTTCATCTTGTCCATTCACCTCGTTGATAACGATATCCCGGCAATGGCTTTCGACCTGCGCAAGGGCGGTAATTCGGATACCGGAATGCATATCGCTAAACGGCCACCTGCGCCTCAATTTCATGATGCGAGGCGCCAATATGAGGGGCGCCATAGAATAGAGCGACAAATTCGCTTAGGCCAGAGTCGAGGTAAAGTCATTGGCATAACTCGACTGGCGATTGCCCCTTTGAGCCTGGCTGCCAAAAAGCGACCGAGGAGCCCTCGACGATAAATTCTCAAAGGTGATGGGCCGGAACTGCTCGGATTAGTTTTCTATCAATAGCACCAGTTGCGTCCACGCCGAGACAGTTTCTGCCTACGAAGTGGACAAGCACAGGATCTGACTCCAGTGAATGTCTCAGCCGAGGCAAGCACGGAAAGGACGCAGGATCCCATATCGAGCCGTTGTCGATTTTCTCCCTTCTTCACCGGGCAAGGGAGCCCTGAAGAAAACCGATTTCCAAGAGACATTGGGGGTAATCCAGGGGAACCAGATGCGGCGAGCATCAACTTGAGAAGGCGGACCAGCAGCCAGAGTCGGCCTCGCGCCAAGAAGAGATTCTCGTCGGGCGGGCTGCCGGTCAAGAATGCAGGCTGCTTGCACATTGGTGCGACCGACGCCGCCGGTCAGCATGTGTCCAGCGTGAAGCGTCTAGCCCAGATCCAGCCCCGAGACATGAGCTTGTCCCACCCAGCGCACAGCGTTCTTGGGATTTCTGCCTGGCTAGCTCGCTCGATGGCTTGAGAATAGCATAGGCGCAAAGGCTTCTTAAAGGGACTGGGGAGCGCTGCCTCTGCTCGCGCGTAGGTGGAAGCCGGCATCTTTCTGGGCGGCCGAGCAAGCCGCGATGAGGCCAATAGCTTCAATGCGCCGCCAACCCTTGCGGGGGCCCTCGCCGGTCCCCTTCCTCGACTTCGGCGGCAAGAGAGCAGCAGCGCTGCTGTCATACCTGGCGCTGACGCTGCTGCTGCTGGCCGGCGGCGCCGTGGGCCGGCCGGCGACGCAGACCGTGGAGCTCCTCCGGCCAAAGGACTGGCGCGCCGTCAACGTCGTCCTGACGGATCTGCTGCAGATACCCGCGCTCGACAGGCTGGCGCAGAACGTGTGCGGCGCGATTGCGCGGCACGGCAAGGATCGCGGAGCCATGATGCACGTCTCGCCCACGCGCAACGACATCGAGTGCGGCGACGTCCGCATCGTCTGGGCCCGCGGCACCTGCAACCCGGGCACCGTCGGCGTCAACGAGGGCCCGGCCCTGTTCGAGGCCCTCGACGCCGTGCTACGCCCTGCGCACCTCACCCTGGGCGTCGAGGGCTTCGTCTACCCGGCCAACCTCGACGATTTTCTCGCGAGGAACCCAGCCAATGGACCGGCGCTGTACGTCTTCGCTTCCCTCTCTCCCTCCCTTTGTTGGGGAAATCTTCAATGATGTTTCGCGTGGTCATCTGTCGTAACCTTTCGGGACCGCTCCCCCCCTGCGCACTCCCACGTATTTGTCTCGGACGTGTTTCTTTGCCAGAAAGCCCCAGGAATGCTAACGCGGCCGGCGTGTCTCGCCATGCTCCCCACTCCGCAGAGCCTCGACAGTCCGCGCGGCCATGGCCCGCTGCCCCGAGTCCAAGTTCGTCCTCGGCGGCTTCTCCCAGGGCGCCATGGTGGTGCACGACGCGGCGCGCGCCCTCGGCCCCGACATGTCCAAGGTCAGCGCCGTCGTCCTCTTTGGCGACCCCTACGCGCGCAGGCGCGTCGCAAACATCTCGCCGTCCAGGGTCAATATCTTTTGTCATAAGGGGGACAATGTGTGCAAGGAAAACGGCGACCTGATCCTGCCACCGCACTCCACGTACAACGAGAACGCGGACGAGGCCGCCATGTTCATAACGTCGCAACTTTAGCCGGCGAGGCGGCGGGTTGGCTTATACAAAGTGCAGGAAATATGAAGTGCTGCGTCACGCAGCAGCAAGTACATTACACGGAGATGCGAGAAAAGGGGACGAGGGTCATGGCTCATGATGCGATAGATGGGAATGCAAAGTATCAGCTACCTATGTATACAAAGCCTCACCATCATCATTCCGTGAAAGAAGGGAAAAAGACACCAAACACTCCAAGGACTATGCGAAGAGTCGGGTATCCCGGGATAAAGCCTTGCCTATTGAGAAAGAAAACCCAGACCAAAGCGGCAAGACCCTCCAAAAACACCCGTGGTAATCGCCATATCCAAACTCCATCATCCCGATTCCAGAAAAAAGGGGGTATCACCCAGCGTATCGAAGAAGAATCTCAAGGCTCCCACAAGTATAGATGCGAAGAGAAACGTGTTGCAGTTCAAAGACCCGCCCTCCCTCAGGGTTGGTCACGCAGGCCTTTCTTTGGTGCCCAGAAAGGTCTGAATGGGAGAAGCGAGTACCTGAACCGATGAAAGTTCCAGCCCCTGAAGCTCCGCCCGGCGACGATCTGCGCAGACCACGGCGTCTCTGAAGACGAAGAAGCCCCGCGAGACGCGCCGCCAGTAGTGCGACAGGGGAGAAAAGAAAGATGTCCAAGAAGGAAAAGGGGGCGCGTTGTTTCCTGACGCAGCGCAATCGACGCGCGCGAGCGCGATGCGATGTGGGGGCCAAGAAGAGAGAAAGCAGAATGGGGGTATATAAGAAGGCGGAAATGAACCAGTCCGCCTCGCCAGCGACCAAGCGGCAGCAAGCCCAAGCAGGCACAATCAACAGGAGACGACAAGCCGGAGCAAGATTGAAGACAGGCCGGCACATGACAAGTGCGAGTGGTCTGTCAGGGGAGACTGGGTGTCGAGAATCTCTAGTTGATGGCGCTGCCGATGGTCGAGGTTGTCGTCGTGATCGTAGAGAGTCGTGGCCGATGAGCTTGCCTCACGTAAAGATGAAGGAGACAAGCTGGGTAAAGCGCCAGGGGACGAATGAGACGCTCCTTGGCTGGTTGGCAGCGCGTCGAGCCGTGCGCGCGATGCCTTTTGCAGACGGGATCGACTTAGAGCATGGCAACGGCCAGCATACCAGCGACACCGGCCAGGACGACCCTGGTAGCGTCGAGGGATCCGGCAGCGTTGACGCCGACGGTGGTGACGTTGGTGGGAGGCGCACCCGTGGGCAGCACGACGGGAGTGAAGGTGGATGAGGTGCCAACGGACGTCGGGACAGCCAGCTCAGTAACGGCCTCAGAGGTGGACGAGGGAGCGGCCGTGGTGGTGTGGACGCGCGACAGGACAACCGTCTTGGTCAACATGGTGGTGGATGTCTGGGTGACGGTCGTGGTGCTGTCGCTCGGGGCGGGCGTGACGGCGGGCTGCTGGGCGACGGCGAGGGCCGGCAGAGCGGCGACGAGGAACTTGACGAACTGCATGGCGTCGAGAGAGCGAGAGAAGGCGATCGAGAAACACCCGGGGATCTTGGTTTTGCCAGCAAACACACAAAGAACCGTGCTCTGATGAAGAGAGACGGGCAAGTGCAAAGGCGCGCGCGAGACGGCGAGATGCTTATAAGTCGGCTTCTTTCAAACTCAGAGGAGGCAGAGCGTCCGTGTGCGGTGGTTCAAAGGAGCGTGTGCGTGTGCGTGTGCGGTGAAACGCAGAGTGCAGCAGAGAATGGGGACTTTGCCAACGAAGTCCTGCTTGGTGCGGAAACCAGGGGTTTGGAGAAGGCGCGGCGGCGGTCAGATGGAGCCTTTTATTCCTGGATGGGGGAGGAAGGAGCGGGCTTTTGCAAGAAGAGGGGATTCGGGCATTAGTACTTTTGGGTGTCACACGTTGGAGGAGGTACCTACACAATGCCTGTAGACTGATGGCGTCTCCACTGACCACGGCCAGCAGTGGACGTTTTTGGGTGGCTGCTTCCTGCTTTGCTTGTACCCCGAGTCCTCGACCCCTCTCTGTATTATTATTCCAATTTAAACACCCCATCCACAGGGGTTACCTCGCAGCACAACCCGGCCCAACAACCCTGCAAGGGCGCCTTGGGGGCCGTTGGTTGCTGAGGCGGCTCGTCGCTCTATCTGCTCAATAATCCGTCCATCATGCCCATTGTCGACCATTGGTCTTGCTTGATGCACCTGCCTGCCATGCGTCATTTGCGCGCGGCTTCTTCTCTCTCGTTCTCTCTCGTTATTCGTCGTGTATTGTTACAGCATCAGTCGTTGCCCGGACTCCGCAGGCATGGGCAGAGTCGTCGCATCCCCACTGTCCGCCCGGGGGATCGATCGTGGGAGCGGCGCGGATCCGTAGATCGGATCAGTCGTCTCCAGCGCTTCTTTTCTTCCTAGGAAACACTGTCCTCTTTGCTACACTGCATGCTGTGCTCGTTCCAGGGCGCCGGCGCTGCATTCCATCCGCCTCGCTGCGCGCGCCCTAACGCGCTTTTGTGTGGTGTGCGTGTGCGTCTCTTTTTGGACAGACAAGGCCCGTGGCCCGCCTATTGTCCGACTATTATTTTGCTGCATGTTTGGGTTTTCCCCATGTTTCATTCGCTCGTTGAGCAAACTGCTCCAAACATTGGCCGCACAGACGGCGAGGGAGACGCAGGAGGGGGCCCTAGGAGAGTTGGTCGCCTACTGTAAGCACGTCCTTCCAGGCGCGCGCGTGGCTCGAGCCATTGCCATTGCGGAGAGAGTTTTCTTCCTGCCGGTAGCTTCATCCACGGTGGTGGCCACTTGTCGTCGGGCCTTGAGCAGCCCTCCGAGTGGGTTGGGCATTGGACAGACAAGAGGATGAAGCAGCCGGCGCCCCGAGTCGGCGGGACCACTTGGGCGTGGCCACAAGGCGTCCAGTCAGCAGCGGTGCAATTTCGCGCGGCGCATCAAGGTGCCACCGACATCCTGGCACAAAGGCTCGGCGGAACCACGAGTGACCACGCAGGCCCTGAATCGCTTCATTTTCCTTGTCCTGCCAAACCTGCCATCACGCCACCCTGGTCTGCTGTGGCGCCGGGAAATTGACGCTCTATTTTGCGTCGTCTCGATTGGCCCGCGCCCTTGTACTGTACAGTACAGTATGGCGGTCCACCTGCTGGGGCACCGTTCCTGCGTTAGAACCATTGTTCTTGGCGCATCGGCCAAGCTTCTGTGCCTGGCGCTAGGCCCGTCTTGGAGACGCCTTCCATTGTGCGCCAATAGCACGGGCCAGGTACCGAGTGACTTGGCATACACATGTCACCAGGCAAGACAACCCTGCCTGCCTTGGAAGTTCCAATGTCCAGCGCAGCAGCCAAGTCACACCTTCTGGCTGCACCGGCCAGAACCATCCAAGCAAGACATGATTCGATAGCTGCTTCCCGCGCCCAATTCTCCCCTCACTTTTTTTCCCACTTGCCCTTTCTGAGGGTGAGGGGTCCCCCATTTTATCGATACGATATTCCGTCACTGAATTCTTGCCCGTCCCTCTTGTCCCTGTTGCCCTTTTCTTCATCAGTCTCAAGTCGCAACATGCAACCAAAGGGGTCTTCAGAGGAATGTGCTTCAGGTCGAACGAGGCGCATCGGCTTCAGGTCGAGCACCACCACTTCCTCGCTGCGGAGTCCATCTCCTCGGCACTTGTCGACACCCAAAAATACGCACAGACTAACGATGCCACCTCTTTCAATACGTCAGCTGCTAATTAGGCCATTGAAGATGAGCGCGGCAAAGGCGACGAATGTGTGAGCTTGATTGCTTGCTTTTTTAGCGGCACTCCTTCCATACATGATACGCGCCAAGTCGTGTCGCTTCCCATTAGAGGACTTTCAGCCTTGTCGGTAAATTGCCGACACTAATAGATAAAAACTAGAGGTCAGTCGGCGCATAGATGATATGCGATCTTAGTTCCGGCCACTGCATCCGCTCGCATAGCCAGCATGTAGTGAATGTGGGCTGAGATGCGTCGTTGTAGCCCAAGATGACGATAGCTATCCTATAGAGTCCTAAAGTGCTAAGCAGCACCGCCTGGACTGTGAAATCTGCTTGAATACCGGGTACGCATACCATGTAACATGTAACCTAACGGCTTACAGCGCGATATTGTTCGCGCTGTTTATTGCAGTAGCGACAAGAGGCTCGTGTATCGTGAGGTTTTCGAATAGCATCGTTGACTATTTTCTCTACCAAAATGCTTGTGCAGAGCAATTTGGTAGATTACTCCTTGTATATACCGTTTCCGTCCTTCTGAGGGAACCCGTAGTAGCTGGTAGAACGTTTTGACCTGCAAAATGCGCCTCGTCCGGGTCATAATGATCATGAAATTTGGATAATATGCGTACGGTTAATCAATCTTTCTGTCGCAAGAATCCGGCAGTTATAATTTTGATCGGTACCAGATGGGAGCTTCTCGAGTTTCTCTTGGTGAACCGAAGCGCAACGGCGCCCACTGCTGGTCCAAACGATGGCCCAGTGAAGGTTTCGGGTTGAGGTGTCAATGAGGACTGGCCTCGCGTTCCTTGTAGTCTTTGTCCCAACACATGGACCATGCTTGTCGGAAATTCCAGAAAACAGCCAACCTGTAAAAGGGTGTGGATGACTAGACCCAGTCGTGGCGGAGCAGAGCTGTAGACGTGGCCAAGCACAGAGCTCAAGCAGTAGACAAGATATGCCTCACCATTCGGACATGAAGTCGTCGCAAAGAAGTGGCACAACGGCCAGAGATGGCGGGACGGACGAGAGACGCACAAGTCTTGGGGCGGCCTGCCTCAAGGTCTAGCGGTGCTCTACCATCTGGTCTAAAGATGCGACTCCCCAAGATCGAGAAGGCCATTGGCTACAGGGGGAACACACCAGGCATTGGCGAAAACTACTACGGTGTTTACCTCGTCGTCATTGAAGCTGCGCAACCCGTTGCTTCGGTCGGTGTCGGCTCGGGCAAATGTCTTCCGGAATGACGCAGTCAGACAAGGGCACCCAGGCAGCGTCTCGCTCAGAAGGAAATCGCTTGCCCATCCTACAGCCTTGGAAGCCTTGCGGCCATGGGGGATGATGGCGTGCGATTGTTGGCGCATTGCCCATCCAAACTACGTTGCACCGCGGTTTACATGGATGAGCGACAAAGGCGTCCTGTGCTGGTCCATCATGTGACGTTCTTCCGTGGCAAGAAGCAGAGGCCAGCATCGACACAGGACTTGACATATTGTCCCCGTCAGGCATTTGCATCCTCTGTTTGAGTAAATGCAGCAGCGTCTCTCGGCTGGAGAGCCCTCGACTTCCTGTCTCGCGGCCCGCTCCCCTGCGTCGCATTGGACATTACCGCAATGTCACGGAGCTCATCTGCTCCCGGGCCTGACCTCGCGCTCCGTCGTCGACCGGTGCCTTGCATCCTTTACGGCCGTCTCATCTACGAAGCATCTGTGACCGATTTCGAGTGGAGAGGAGGGAAGCGCGTTTCGTTTCTCGTCTTGAGTCTGGCAATTCAGAAGACGTCTCGTTTCGCCCGTATCGTCTGTGCGGCTACAGGCTCCTGGTCATCTGCCCCAAGAGCATGATGCGGACGGCATTTCAGATCCGGCTCTTGACCTCCCCCTGACGTTGCGAACAGACATGCCGAGGCGCACGGGCTCCGTCGGGGGCGCCCCGCCTCCGTAGTGCGGGCTGATTCGGCACCGTCTTTTCCCTCTCTCTACAGTCATCAGCATACCAGAGTCCAGGACCGACAATCCGATGCGAATCTCAGACCAGTGACTTGACATGACATTGGCCTTGGGGCGCTTACTGCAGGGGAGCACGTTTTCATCGGGGCTATACGAAGTAATCGGAGGCACTCCTCATGAGAGTCTGCGACTTGCATCTGCCCGAGACCGAGCAAGGGGAGGGGCATAAAACTCGTAATGTATTCGGGATATTCAAGCCGTATGAAAGTCGTACAGTCCATATACATGAGACAGGCAATCAGCCCTCGTCGCCATTATCCAAGACAGGGGCAGGACAAGAGGCGTGCGCTACGCAAGCCAGAACCATGCTTTTTGCAGCCAATTCTTGGGTACTCGCTCCTCATCCATCTCCTCGAGCTCATCCATCTCCTTCTTGCCCGTAATGGCATCCGCCCGGTCGGTGGGTATGTACAAGGGCGTGCGAGCAAAGATCTTGTGGCCAACGTACAAAAGCAGAAAGGCCGGGATGGTTATGTAGGCGGCGACGAAGTCACTGACGTTGAAGGGCATAAAGGTCTGGAAGCCATTTGTGATGACGAGGAGCGAGAGGATCAGGAGCGTAAAGTAGGTGGCGTACGGCTGCAGGGCCGTCTTGTAGGGCAGTGACTGCAGCAAGTTGTTGTATTCGAGGATGCGGCGGAAGCGCAGGTACGTAACCATGATGACGATCCAGGCGATGAAGCCCGAAATGGTAGAGATGTTGACGAACCACTTAAAGACGGCGGCGCCAGAGTTGGAGACATTGAGGTAGGCGAGCAGACCCACGCACCAGGTGGCGAGGACGGCCACGTACGGGACGCCCCGGCGGTTCGTCATGGCAAAGAGCTTAGGAGCCTGGCCGCTCAGGGCCATGGAGTAGAGGACACGGCTGCCCGAGTAGAGGAACGAGTTGCCGGCAGACCAAGCCGACGTGAGGATGGCGGCATTGATGATGTGGTTGAGGACGGGGATGCCGACCTCCTGGATGCCAATGACAAACGGCGAGGCGCTCGCGTTGGAAGCCCCGAGCAGCTGGCTGTTGTCGGAGCGGACGAGGATGCCGATGATGAGGGACGAGATGCCGTAAAAGATGGCGAGGCGCCAGACGAAGCGGCGGGCGGCCTTTGGGATGTTGCGGCGTGGGGCAATGGTCTCGCCGGCGGCAATGGCGATGAGCTCGGGCGACGTGACAAAGGCGAAGCCGGCGGTGATAAAGGCGTGCCAGTAGCCGAGGAAGTGGCCGAGGCTGCCGGAGGCCTTGTACTCCTTGAAGGCGCCCGGATCGTTCCAATAGGAGAAGCCGCGGACCTGATGGTTCTGGTTGGGCCCGCCACCAAAGAAGATGACGACGCCGAGGATGATAAGGCCGCAGATTGTGATGAGCTTGATGCTGGCGAACCAAAACTCGGCCTCGCCGAAGAAGCTGACGGCGATGATGTTGAGGAGGAGCATGATGATGAGGACAATGGTGATCCATACGGCAATGTTGACGGGGGGGTTCCAGTAGTCAATGACGATGCCGGCGGCCGTGGCCTCGGCCGCGACGAGGATGGCGTAAGCGTACCAGTAGTTGTAGCCGGCGGCGAAGGAGAGGCTGGGGTCGACGAAGCGGCCGACAAAGTAGGGGACGGTGATGCCGCGCATGGGCAGATAGACGGTCATCTCGGCCAGGTTGTTCATGATGTTCCACACGACGAGCATCATGGACAGGTACGCCATGAAGAGCGGCGCGGGCCCCGTGTCGGCCAGGATGGCGCCGCTGCCGACAAACAGGCCCGTCCCGATGGCGCCGCCGAGGGCGAGGAACTGGATGTGGCGGCTCTTGAGGCCGCGCGCCAGCTGATCATGCTGCTGGGTGAGGTTATACTCGGCGTTGTCGGCGGGGAGACTGCTGGCCTCGGGGTTGAGGTCGTAGCCGCCGCCGCCGCCGCCGTCGTGGTCAAGGGACCGGTGCTTCTCCATTGCCGCAGACCAAGAGGACCCGGTCCAGGATATCCTCGATGTTATCGGGACGCTGCTGCTGCGGTCGGCCGCGGGTGATGAGAGGTGAGGGCCAAGCGGACAAGGCCGTCGAACCCCGCGCCGCCGGGATTGGGTGTCACGGACGGCGTGACCAGAGTATATGCGAGCAGCGTTTCACCGAACGAACGGGGTTGATGGCAAAGTGAGGAACGACACGGAGCGCGGCTAATTGCTGAGATGACGAGGAGCTTCGCGCCTGCTGTGGATAAAAAGGACGAGGGTTTCCGGATCCGGGAGAAGAAGCTTGTAAGATGTCGATTCCGTCCAAGTACGATATTTGACGGGGGCCGTCGGTCTCAAGATGCGACCCAAGGTATTTGGGAAAAGGGTGGTAAAAGGATATGGAGAAAACTCAATGGAACAAGGAGGTCGGTCACGAGACGAGAAAGAGAGTTCGAGACGGGACGAAAAGCTGGAGAAGGAAGGGGGGTCCCGCGGGGAAACTTGGGGCGGAAGCTTTTTTGCGAGGACAATCGCGGTTGTTTTGTCGGCGCTACAGCTGCGGCGTCGTGATGGGGCGCGCTAGGACGAAAAGGCGGGCGTGAATACGGAGTACGAAGTACCTGCAGTACCCGCGGGGTACTTGATAGATAAAGGGGCCACTCTTTTGTAACCTTCCACTACAGCCGTGAGGCAAAAGGCAGGCGCGAGTAATAGAGGCTGCGAAGGCAAGCATGAGAGGCAGAGGCAGGCGCGAGTAGCAGAGCTGAGGCTATAGAGGCAGGCCAAAGAGGTAGGTAGAGGCCTCTATTACTCGCGCTGCGTCTAGCCTTTACAACCTCTATACTCGCGCCTGCCTTTGCCTCAGGGCTGCGGCGTTCAAGCCACCTTGGACCCACTTTGTGGTGGAAGATTATAAAGGCGAAAACTACAGTAGACAATTTTCCTCATTGATACTGCGCTCTCACGACGAACCGGCCGCCTTACCACCGCCTCTGAGATCGGCCCTCATCTCTTCCGAGCTGCAACACGCATCGTCGACGGCCGCCTTGACAGAAGAATCGGACGAGGCAGGCGGGCAGACCGAGATATCCGCCACCATGGCCCTCACAAGCATCAGTCTTCCGTCGCTGCAGAAGCTGGCATCCGGCAAGGTGCGGGACCTCTTTGCGCTCGACGACGCCGACAAGCTGCTGTTTGTCGCATCGGACCGCCTGTCGGCGTTTGACGTGGTGATGAAGAACGGCATCCCCAACAAGGGCGCCATCCTGACGCTGGCGTCGGCGCACTGGTTTCGCGTGCTGGCGGAGCGCATCCCTGGCCTCAAGACGCACTTCATCGGCCTCGATGCGCCGGCGGGCCTGACGGCCGACGAGGCGCGCGCCATCCGGCACCGGAGCATGCAGGTGCGCAAGCTCAACGTCATCAAAATCGAGGCCATTGTGCGCGGCTACCTGACGGGCAGCGCGTGGAACGAGTACCAGGCCAAGGGCACCGTCCACGGGCTGGCCATGCCGCCGGGCATGCGGCTGTCGGAGCGCTTCCCCGAGCCCATCTACACGCCGAGCACAAAGGCCGACCAGGGCGAGCACGACGAGAACATTCACCCGGACGACGCATGGCGCGAGATCGGCGACCGGGAGACGGCGCGGCGCGTGCAGGAGCTGTCGCTGCAGATCTACAAGACGGCGGCGGCGTACGCCGAGGAGCGCGGTATCATCATTGCCGACACAAAGTTCGAGTTTGCGCGCGACGACGAGGGCGCCATCTACCTCGTCGACGAGGTGCTGACGCCCGACTCGTCGCGCTTCTGGCCCAAGGACGGGTACGAGGTGGGCCGCGACCAGGACAGCTTCGACAAGCAGATTGTGCGCAATTGGCTCATCAAGGAGGGCCTCAAGCGCCGCGAGGGCGTCGAAATGCCGCGCGACATTTGCGAGGCCACGGAGCGGCGGTACAAGGAGGTCTTTGTCAAGCTCACGGGCCAGGACTTTGACGAGGTGGTGAAGGAGTAGACGGTTTTTGACGGGAATAAAATAAAATGAGCCGGCGTATACCACGATGATAGGTTTGAGGAACTGATGCAACAGTCGAAACTCTAGACTGTGACTTTTTTGATACTGTTGATATCTTGGCCGACGCCGAGGCATCAATGGATAGCATCAAGTGCGTCAAGATCGATCTCGATGGCTGAAGGCCTGTCGTAGCCGAATGCCATTTTGGTCATTGGCCTGGATAAGCTGCAAGTACCGGGCACGTACCGACACCGGGGTACACGGCGGGCCTCGACGCTGCAGGCAGGTGCGGCCCACTGCAGACAGGCGATGCAGATAACATGAGGCACTAATCACGGCTCCTGCAGCGTCGGCTCTTTTCTTACCCCCTTCGTTCCTTCTTCTTGGCCTCCTTCTCCTCTTGCCGGCAAGTGCAACGAGCCAGTGCAACGCTGTAAACGCGAGAGCAGGCAGCAGCCGCAGGACGAGCACAAGGGATAAGAAAAAGAAAACAAGGAACCCCATGCCGGGGTGCATCAGGAGAACATGCGGGGAAGGGTCTAGACTGTCTGCAATCCCAGAGCAGGCGCAGACATGGTCCAAAAGGCCCTTTCCAGGCCGGTTTACTCCCAAAATGACCCTCGACGAGCATCGAGTCCACGGTGGGCATCACGGCCAGATCCGTACGGCATCTCGTCGGGCGGGCAGACACGAGAGGCTGCGCTTCCCCAGACACTTGCGATGCCCGGGGCTCGCTTGGCCCAGGACCCTTGGTGCAGGGACAGCATCACTGCCCACTGCACGTTCCCACGTTGCAGCGCAGCCGGGGCGGCCACGCGACGGGTGTCGCCGGGCTGATGGAGTCGGTGTAATCGGGCCCCGAGTTTGTCGTGGTGCAGAGTCCCAGGTTGCCGACGCAAGCCGCTCCCTGCGCCCCGGCGAGATTGTCCAGCCTCGTAGCACGGCCATGATTCGGCATCGCCGAGGGCATTTCGCCTCTGCAGCTGGGCGTCTTCTGGGGAAGCCCCATGCCCCGACAAGGCAAGAGGCTGCGCTTCCCCACACCCTTGTCCATCGCACCGGGTCGCTCGTGTCCTCGTGCCTGCCTGCTTTCTTCTGCCCGCTCATCGAAGCCTTCTGGAAGGCCACGTGACTCTCCTCTGGATCCTCGGGTCTTCAAGTTGTGACGGACGAATCGCACGTGCCAGGGGGATGCTTCAAAGGCTGTCCCAGGTTTTGGAAAGAACCCAAGAATACAGGAAGAAGACAGAATTGACAATCGGTCAAGGCTATTATGGCTGCCCGATCCCGCATAGGCAAGGAATAACCCCCTGGCCTGCTCAACGACCAAAGACTGTCCATGAAAGATCCAGACTAGACACGGCCAACGAGGGCCATCTCATGCGCCCATCCAAACATGGCAATGGCACTCCAGCTAGTTCATCAAGAGAGTAAAGCAAAGGGAGGCCACAACCGCTATCCCGGCACTCTCCACTAACCTCGACCTCGCTACTGCAACCCTACACACAGGCAAACTTGCCACCTAGCATATTCGCTCGCTTCCCAAGCTCCTCTATCCAAGTGCAGTATTCCTCCCGTACATCTCACACTCCTTTGTCTCAGACTGCGGCAACATCGTAGACGCCCCGATCTTGCCTTTCTCATGTCGTCCAACGCCAGCCATTTCCCATGGTCTGACTCGCGGCTCAAGACCTTTGCGACGATGGTGCCGACACGGAAAAAGGGCTCGCCTTCTCGAATCATAACAAGTCGTTCGCGGGGCGTAGGCAGTTATTCGCGAAACGCTGGGTCAACCTTGCCATTACCCCGTACAGCTCGGTTCGAAACTCGCTCGCTCTGAACCTCCAAGACCTGGTATGCTTTAATCTGCAAGCGCGGTTCCGGATACGGCTTGGAGAGCCCGTGGTCCGGTCAGGCCGTGTGGTCTGTGGCGACGCCGAGATGAGTTTGCAATCCCAAGCAATTCCAGACCCCCCGACGCTCACCTCTGCACGGGCCAAGACCTCGCCGCAGAGGAAGCGCTCGATCCAACTCACCACGCTTCCGACGAGACTGTCCGGATATGCGTCCTTGAGTCGCGTTGGGGGATGAGAGGCCGGCATCCGGTTGTCCACCTCCCTCTTGGAAGCACGTCAATCAGCACCTTGTGCCTTGGGGTCGTCGTGCCCGCCCGCGTTGATAGGTTGGTCCAGGGCGGGAATGCTGTTTCTGTCACTGATGCCTTCTTCCTTAACATGTGGAAAGACGGCGGCAGGCCCGTTTGGACTGTACATACTTCATCGATTAGACTCGTCATCCTTCGTCAAAATTAGAGAGCCTTCCTCGGGTGGCCCGCACGTCGACCCGCATCGGCCACTGGCGTCGCGACACGCTGCTCGTTGACACTCGTTGAAAAGGCTGAGGCAAAGAAGCTGAATCGGCAGCAGTCGGCTGTTCACACTCTGGGCTCAAAGATCCATGTAGACCGAGGACTGGTCTTCGCTGATGTGTAAGGCCGTCCACGCTCTGGTGCTCGGAGTTGATGACTGGTCATCCCGTCCATGCGTTTCGAACATTCGCGACGTGATTGTATCCGTTGAAGACGTCGTTCCCCTTGAGATGCAGCCGGCCGTAAGCGTGCAGTCAATGCCAGTCAGGCCGTTGCTGCCTTAACACGGTGATTTGCTTCGCACATTGCCGACACCACGTAGTCCAGCAAGAGAGTCGAGACGTTCTGAGCCCACTCAACCGTCTTGATTGCCGAGCGAGACGATCCTACCGGGAGGTGGTCGAGCATGTCCCGTCGTCGCGGCAGGAGGCCAATGCCCTCGCCGTCGCCATGATTCGGAATGCCACGATATGTCGACGGCAACGCCCCTCCGCAACGCAATCGCCTCGCCTCGCCTCGCCCAATCCCGGTAACTCGTCTTGTTGGTCCGTTTCCTGTTGTCTTTGCCGGCATCCGCGTCGCAAGGTGGTCCGTCCGTGTCAGCCCAGCGGCGTCCCATTGCACAGGCTCAGCGGCTCCCCTCCCCTCCTCTTCCCGCGCATCTGCAGCCATGGATTGCCACTGCAACGCCGCTCCCCCAACCGCACATTGCCTGTGCCCGTCAGCATGAAAACAAGTCATGTCCAAAGGAATAACAGGGCGTTAGCCACGGCGCAAAAAAATGAATCCAATGGGTTGACTGGTACAAAACCGCACGGATCGCAGGGTGCGACCTGTGCCGTACAGCAAATGGACTTTTTCCTTTTTGATTTTTTTTCTTTCTTGCTCGCATCCAAGGATCCCTGCGGTCACGAGGGCCGTCTGCCTCACCAGCAGCCGGCCTTGCATGTGTGTTACCTGGGACAAAAAAAATATGCTGAGGACAGGCCAACATACAACAATGAAGAAGGATGATGCTGGCAGTCCTCCCCCCTTCCGCGCAACGCGGCCTTGGTCGAGTTTCCCCGGGGATTCAAAGGACGACTGCCTCATGTGAAGCGTCCGACAGGCGATCGGCCGGTCTCTCTCAAAGGCCCAGAACACGAAGGCTGACGACGCATAGCCTCGGCAGCAGATAAAAGCAGAGTTGCCCGCCATTCTCTGCGAGCAAGTAGCCGCCAGCCGCCAGCGCTGAGAACCGCTGCTTCCGATTTGCTTCCGACCAAGACCGAGCTCACGAACCGAAACGAGACGGGGCCAGTCGCCTCACCCCAATGCGAGCATGGACAAGGGCTCGCGCAAGTGTAAATGTAAAATTTTTAGGGCGGTATGCTCCGACTGCCACTTCATCCACGAGGAGGCCCTGCAGCGCTGCCCCGAGGCAAACGCCCGCGGCAAGATGTGTGCCGACTGCCCCATCATGGAGATGCCCTCGCAGCAATGCACCGGATGCAAGGAGCGGGGAAACACGCATAGAATGGAGCCGCTCTTGCGCTTCGGCCACGGCGCCAGGAGGAGCGTCTCGTCTTTCAAGGATCTCGTCCCCATGCCTGGAAGACAACGATCGTCCGTCCGCGGCCAGAAAGCAAAGGAGCACCTCATCGGCATCCGTTACGAACAGACACGGCCTGCAGATTCATTCTACAAGTACCGCCCGGCGGCCGAGCGCTTGTCGACGGACGATACCGAGAGCGCATACGCCAGACGACTGACCCGGTGGCCGAGCGTGCTGGACACGACGTCAGCCTCGACATCGGAGCCGCACTCGCCTCAGATTCCGATAAGCACATCAATAGGGACATTGCGACCGCCGGATGGAGACACGGGCTCGGCCGGCGGCTTCTCGTTGCTGCCCGTGCCGGACTTTGATATTCCGCCTCGCCCGACATCAATGGCCAGCTTGCTATCCGAGGCTTCCGACTCACCATCAGAATATTCCCAAGTATCATTGCCGCGTGCCCCGCAAACACGCCTCGACTGAGGGCCCGTTGCAGTAAAGGGATCTCCTTCACAGGCGAGAGAACGGAGCCGCCTGGGAACTGCCCAGTCGGCCGACGTGGACGAAGGAGGCAGATCTGTAATATCAAATGTCACTAGCGGTCGCATTTTGGAAGCCGGGCAACTGCTTGAGGAACTCGTTGCTTTTCGTCTCTAGTCAAATCGAGTTTGTTGATTTCACTCGGCCTCGCTAGAGCACCACAGCTACGGAGTGCCCTGCTTCGAGACTCACAAGATGACGGAGGATGCTCGAGCCGAGCCGGCTAAATGAGATTCCAAGTCAGTGGCAGCTCGCTGGTGGGTCATGCTGACGCCTGGCTGCTCCACGGCAGCACGCAGCGTGCGACTAGTCTGCTGTATGTCGGCCAACCGCAGCCCGGCGGCATGACATGGCCATGATAAGACTGACACCAGGGCGGCCGCCCGGATGCCGGCGTGATGTCGTGATTCTTGAGACAATTGAGACCCGGCAAAACCGCAGAGATGTTGGAGGCAAAGCGTGGCGGATAGGGAGCCCAACTCAGAGGTGCTGAGCACACAGGCGTCGTGTCAACAAAATCCCATCAATCACTACTGACGCAAGGCACCGGAGAAATTATCCTCAGCCCCGGACCCAGATCGGTAAACCCCAGTAAAGTCAGGGTCGCCTTCGGCGGTCACCTGCCGGAAAGCGCCGAGCCTGCCTGCCAAAGGGGAAAGAGAAATTTTTGCACCGAGATGATTCTTGGGTGATGTCTTGCCGTTGCCGTTCTCGTGAAGGCCCACTTGTGAGCAAAAGGAGAAATCGAGCATAGCCAAGTCAACCAGAACAGACGGCATTGGTGGGATGCGAGACCACGGTTGAATCCCGCATCGATCATTGCTTGGGGTTCAAGGTTTCGGCCGCGACATTGTCCATGCCGTGCCAATCAGGCAGCCAGACGTCCTTGCGCCCTTGCTCTTGAAGCAGGGAAATTCATCTCGCATGTTCTGGTTGTTCCAGCGGCTTCCAGATCAGGCGATGGCAGAAGATTCTAGGCACAGCGCTTGGGCGCGTCAAGTGCCGATGCCAGCACGACTGGTCTGTCTGTCGTCAAGCTGCCTGCCATGAAACATGGCCGTGAGCTGGTTGGCAAGGCACAAGTGTGATACAGACGATGCAGTTATCACGACGCACAAGACGTATGAAAGCATTATACCTCGTACCAGGCGGCATCGAAGCGCGGGCCTGAGCCGACCTGTCACTTGCTCCTGTATCCTCGAATCTGCGAGAAACGTGTGCGCGTGGGTTCTCGAGCGTCATGAACACTCGACACCCGCGTCTGCTGGTCGAAATCTTGGCCCTCGGGGCAATCAATATTGATTTGATTCTGGTGCCGCGCATGAGGCACGCGGACGGGTATAACCGTAAAATACTTCGAACACCCGTTAAGTTGCCAATGCATGGGGCTTAACGGCTGAATATCCAGCCCGAAGGGTGAACATCGTATACCTGCAATTCGACTTTCTTAGGAGGGGAGCCCCTAGAACCCCCTTCCGCCTGCAGCGGCCAACCAGCTGTTTGAACCGCTTCCTGGCTGGCCTAGTCTAAGTATATATCCTATATTGAACCTCCCCCTTCCCTGTAGCTTGTAGGAAGACGACGTTTAGTCACGGTAGAGTGGTGGATATAGTGGATCGGTCAGCTGTTGAGCCTGACGCCGTTGTTGGTCGGCGACGCGCATCTTCATCCCTGTCTCATAGTTAGCCGTGAATGCACTACGTAGGAAACATAGGCGTATAACCTTCCGTCGGCGTGTGGTTATAGAGGCTCTGACGATCGAAAGGCGCCTCAAGGAGTAACCCTTGCAGCGACGTAACCCGTGAGACAGCGACATAGCTAATGCCGGCCTGGAAGTCGCGTGTGGCGAGATCAGTGACTATTTGATCCTTCGTTAGGCTCTGGCATTTGTGAACAGTGATAGCAAATGCCACGATCAGGGGAAACTGCGTGCGAGCGCAGGTCTCGTTGCCCACTAGGAAATCACGCCTGACTGGGAGGATGGGTGAGATTTTCCTGCCCTCGTTAGTTGTTAGATATGGCGGTCCGTCGTAGCTATCAAAGTCCACCATAATAACGGCCGGGGGATCTTCCAATGGGTCGGCGCCTGCGTTCCAGGCAATATCGTATACAGTACCCAGGGCACCGTTAACTAGGCCAGCTGGCTGCCACAGATTAGTCGTGAGCATCACCCTGGTGCCCTTAGCAACAGGGAACTTGTTAGATAGATTGCCAGCATTGTCGCTTGGTGCCTGCCCCGCGCCGTTGCCCTGATTCTTTGCCTCCACCTGGATTGCTGGGGTATTGAGGTGCACCATATGCTCGTGGTTGTATTCGTTGACCCGGGCCTTTGTAGAATACACTCGCAAAGCGGTCCTGAAGCTGTCAACCTCGCTCTGCGTTAGCCTGGCCTGTACCCGACTACTAAGGAGGTTCCAGGATGGGATAGATAACTTGACTTCACGCAGTTCCTGCAACGCCTGACGGAACTGGGCCTGATCATCACCAGCCTGGCGCTGTACCGTGGTTAGGAACACGGTACGGTCAAATAACCGGTAGGCCACCTGCCCGCTTCTTTCCAGCGAAGACAGGCTAGTGCTAGTCGAATACAGGGGCTTCTGCCGGACTGGTGGTAACTGGAAGAAATCGCCCACAAGCAAGACGCTCACACCACCAAAAAACTCGAGGCTACGCTGTGGAAAGGCCTGCCGCAGACGGGAATCGATTCGCGCGAGCTGCTCAAGCCCTAGCATGCTCTTTTCATCGATAACGAGGTATTTAATGTGCCGTAGGCGGGACTGCAGGGCGGCTGCGTCGGCTGGGGGAAGGTCGGTAAAAGTACCTCCTACTGGGAGGCGTAGCAACGAATGAATGGTGCTGCCCTGTATCTGGTTACTCGCAACGCCTGTTGGCGCCACGCGGCAAATAGGGCTAAGATTCGGTAGGGCGGCTGTCTGAAGATGGGAAGAAAGCACCTTGATAAGGAATGACTTGCCTGTACCGCCACCACCATCAACGTGGAGAAGAATTTGAGTAGGATTTTGGGCCTGGAAGTGACCCATGAATGTGTCGTACACTAGCCGTTGTTGTGGATTCAGCGTATTACGCCAGTGAGGGCCAAGGACCTCCACATCGTTGGCCATGGGGTGGCTAGCGATGAGGTCTTTCCAGTAGCTGTCTCGAAGTTCCGGATATGTACCCACATGCCGTGTCCAGTCGTAATTGACGTCGATATCGCGGCGGCCAAGAAGGTCAAGATCTTCCTGGGTGAGTGGGTTCCCAGGTAAAAGGGCGGCGAGGCGAATCCAGTCTTCGTCATCAAATTCTTCCTCCACAGGCAGAGCCTCGTATTGATCATCTTTGGGCTGTAATGGATCATCTTTTGGCCGACCGTAATGGTCATCACCATGACTGTGGTGCTGCCAACAATAGGAGAAGGCCTCAGCGTGAGAACCAAAAAGCTGGCCGTCAACTGTGAGGAGATCATCAACCCGCCGATGTGGGTGGTTTAATGTTAGCTTTACACGACAGTAATCTGGCCACTGTTGACCTTCTGGATCAGCCTGATAGCGAGGAAAGTAAACCAGCACACGAGGCCTGCCGTTAATGTTGCCTGGCTGCCATTGCTTCCACTTGGAAGAGTCCCTAGGGCGGAAATTCCAGCATTTCAGGAAGGAGACATAGCTTAGGTCCGCTAGGGCTTCCGGGCGTTGAGTGTACTTTTCGTAAACGTTGGGGGCCTCGTCAACCTCATCGCCGTCAATACGGAGGGAGCGGGAATGCCTGTCAGGATTACGACAGTCGACGTACAGGCAGGTTCGTGACCCCTCCTGTAACGGCAGGCCGAGGAGCAAGTGGCTGACCTCCTGCTTCGAGTAATCCCGCTCAGCAACTAGCTGATTGAGGAGCTTTGACGTGAAGGAAATTAGGGGATTGTGGTCCTTGACCCGGGGCATCAGGGCCCTCCCGATCTGGGCAAAAGACTCGCTCTTCTTTTCCGACTTGGAGCAGTATTTGGCCGCGTAATCGATTACTTGCTGTAGACTCGTGCAGGGCGAAACATCTGTGTTGGCTAGCCACGCAACGGTAAGCAAGCGGTTGTAGTGGTTAATCTGGCCATCGTTCCGCTCGCCCCTAAAGCTCCAGTGTTTAGAGTGAGAAACCCTGTCAAGGGAGGCTAGTAGGCGATGGCCGTGAGGAAATCCAAAGCGGCACTCCACCAGCTTGGTATGCTTATTGAGCTGCATGCAGTAGTTGTTGCAGCGATGGCGTTGCACGCGGTTGAGTACCATCGACAGGAGCTGAACGGTAAGGGGATGTTCCAATAGATTACAGATCAGGGGATTCCCTTCCCCAGGAGCCTGTATTCGCTCTGGCTCTGGGTTAACGGCGGATACGTGATATCCCCAGATGCGGGCGAATCGCTCACGGGACTGATCGTTGTCGGGATCTAAGTCTGGGTGGCCACTTAGCCAATATAGGCCGTGGTGGTGACTGGAGCCCCTGCCCTGCCACTCGTAGCGGCCCCAAGAGTCCGTTAGGTTGAACTTCTGCTTTAGGACAATAGTTCTAAATAGCGTATAACGCTTATGGAAGTGGTAAGCAGCGATGTGGGCGTTATCCCGCAGCAGTTGCCGTGATAGAGCCATCCGCGCCACCTCAGGAGCTGTTTGCCACTCGTCAAATCTAGGCATATGACGGTATAGGGATTCCCAGTGGTAATCGGCTGCACTTGCAGTAGCGAAAAGGCCAGGTTTGCCTAGATTATAGGCATATGCTTCCAATTCCTTCCTTTGCTTATACCAATACGGCCGGGTGCCCCTGATTACCGCGGCTTGGCGCGTGATTGACTGGATCAGAGCCTGAGCCTCCGGCTCGTCAGGCTCAGCCATGGCTTCCTCTAGGTCGGCGCGGGTAAGGGGTTGACGGCGGCTGTCGCGTTGCTTGACGAAGTAGTCACTTCGCTTTCGGACCTGCGCACGTAACATCGTGTTGAGGGCGACGAAAGGCCACGTCTTATGGCGGGCAAAACGCCCGTCATGCCATCTCATCGCATGGCCAAGGTAGTCCTGGTACGTGATGCTCCGTAAACGAGGCTCCACGAAGTCGGCCTTGCCGTCGGGGTAGAGGGTAGGGAACGCGAGCGATAACAGCGGCTGGGAACGGTTGAATTCGTCAATAGGAGTCCTGCGAATGGAAGGCAGTGGCATCTGGTGGTGAGTCTGCGCGCTACGCGGCATATACTCCAGATCAGTCATGCGCTCAGGGTTAGGGGTCCCATCAAGAAATCGGGACTGCAGAGCGTTCAATTCGGTATCAGTGATATGCAAATTCGGGATCGCTGATGCATCGGCCTCGCTAGGGTCCTCTTCCACAACATCCTCAACGGGGCCCTGGGGGACCTCGCCATCAGGCATGTCAGCCACTTGGCTGGCAATGGAAGCAACTATGCTGCCATCAAGAGGAACCCGTTGCAGACGATTCTGGCTCACAACGATATCGCGATAGCCCGGGTGGTGACGCTGTAGGTAATGCAGCCAGGCCGACAGGCATGAGCGACGTACCCGGAAATCGCGAGCAAACTGTTGCCGGAAGCGAGGGTCGCCTTCTATATTAGGAGGCCGCAGGAGGACGATATCTAGCTCTTCAGGTAGGACTGGGAGCTCTTCAAAAAGCCTGCCAACGTTGCGAAGGAAGTGGATAACGTGACCCCGATATTTATACTGAGCGCCACGCACCTGCAGGACTTTCACGTGTACGTGAACCCTAGCGATGAGCATCTCCTCGACCATCGTTAGATCAGGTAGATTGGCGGGGACTTGCCCAAAGTCAAGGTGATTCGCATCGCTAAAGAAGTACGGCTCATTAGTGGCTTTCTTCCTGTCTCGACTAATGCAGCGACTGCAGATTTTCAAGCTATTTCGCTTCATATCGAACCAACGCTCCTGGCAGCGAATGCAACTATGCATCTTGTCGTCATTCAGGGCAGTATAGAACTCGCGCACAAGGGCTCGATCCCCCTCACTAAGGGCAGGCAAGTCAAGGTCCCCTGTAAAAGGCGGATCAACTATCTGATCGAACTGTCGCTCTTCAGGCTGTGGCCGTGGCTGGGGGTTAATATTGACTCCACGTGTATAGCGGCCGCGGCGATGACTCTGTGGCAGTAATGAAGGAGGGGCACGAAGCGGGGGAAGAGATTCTTGTGGTATAGGCGTGCCTTGCACGATAGAAGCCGATGGAAGAGTGCCTTGAGGAATTGGCGTTTGTGGAATCGGCGTGCCCAGAACTACTGTTGGCAGGCCAAGGGTAGGAGGGGTGGGGGAAGGTCCCTCTACCGCGCTTGACTTAGATGGCCACGGCAGAGGTCTAGGCAGTCCCTGGAGTGCGGGCGCCAGGGCACGGCATAAAGTTGATGTGGCAGGGGGTCGTAAGGCTTGCACACACGCAGGCGTTGGCGCAGTCCGCCTTGGAGGCGTCAGGTTAGCTAGAGAATCGGTTCGTTTCGTGGTTCTGCGTGGCGATAGCCTCAAAGCGAAATTCCGCGTTGTGGCAACGGCGGCTCGAGATTCGGTTGCCCGTTCCTTTCGGCGTGCCCTACAGCTAGCACAGTCTCTTGTAACCTTCGTAGGGTCCTTGACGCTTCGAAATTCGACTTCGGGAAGGTCTTGCTTGCAGGTATGGCAATTCCGAACTGCCTGGGGTATGCCGTCCTCCATCTGGCCGTATATGTATGTATCCACCTCTTACCCACCAGACTGCTGGAAGAGGCAGAATAACCGGAGAATCTTGGGAGGTGGGCCGGCTGTCGAGGTAATATGTGAACCTATATACCGTTAGTAACCGGGAAGCAGCCGCCAAGTAGGTTAGTGTAAAGAGTGCCTAGCAATCCAACAAATTGATGGAATGGATGGAAGGAAGGAGGAACTGAAAGTTCCTAGTTACCTAGTCAACGCTCAGGGGTAATTTTTGCTGGCCTTCATTTGGTGACGTTATCGGTCGACCAATCCGCGCACGAGTTGAGCACAGGCCAGGCCAATTAGCCAATCAGAGGAGGTTTTATGCTCGAATCTTTCTGACTGAGTAGAACGCCCTTCGGGCTGAATAACGACCCTCCGATGCACGCGGCCCTGCACACCGCTGCATGTTTCGTGCGTATTCCCTGCACACGGGCGGCCCTGTCAGGATTACACAACCAAGGCCACGGCGAGTCGGGCTGTTGTGCAGCGGTGGTGCGTTGCTTAAACCCCCCGTGGGCCTCAGCGGTCAGACGGCCCGCTGCCAAGCAGCACCGGGCGATATGGTGCAGGAATGCTCCAAGTGTCATCGAAGCCCCGTCGGTCGACCCGCAAGGAAGCCTTGTTGCCGCCTGCGCACAATCCGGGCCATCCGCTTGCCGGCACAGGGGTGGTCGACGGGAGATGCGAATTTGAACCCACGGCAAGAAAGACCATGTCGCGGATCCGAGGCACGATGCTGTAGCTTCCCGTACCGAATCCGATGCTCATCCTCTTTGGTTGCTGTGTTCGAAGTACGAAAAGCCAGTACGCATTCCCTCATGCTTTGGTATCGTCCTGCGTGGTTTCAAGTTTTCAACGCTGGCGGGTGGTTTCAGTGGGGGCCAGCTGCCTTGCGTCGGGCAGTACCCAATTAATATCCAGGTGGCCCTGTCGAAGCAGAGGACCATGTTCCTAGGACCAGGAATTCCCGGGACGAGTGCGTCTGTCGACAGGTATCGTAGCCTAGGTATACTTCGTTCAGTAGCTGGGCGTCCACACCACCACACGCCTGCCATAGACAAGGACACCCGTTTAGGCCAAGACGGGTTCCGCTGAGGTCCTGCGCAAGTCTTGTCAAATCAGTCGGCTAATCATGCACAGCGAATGACGTTGATCTGACAATATACAAGGCGTTCACGGCGCCACGTTCTCTGCGGCTCCAGAGGCTCGGGACGCAAGGCTTGTCTATCATGCAGTCGAAACATGACGGCCGTGGGGTCGCCCCCATACTCTCGCTCGTGCTCCCCTCTCGGAACAAGCATCAGCGCTGCAGGGTACACAGGCTTGCCCGGCCTCGGCCACTGGCTGCTGCTGCTGCTGCTGCTGCTACATTCATGAATTCTCCCTCCTCTCTCCCAGGTGGGGACGAAGGAGAGAGCGAACCCGGCTGTCGACGCAATTCTACTCGGTTCGACTCGGCGAACCGATCTCGATGGTTCTCGTATCGGCGTCATAGTCGAAAGTCGCCTTCGACGCCGTGCTCAGGTCCCTGCAGACGAGTATGCAGAGGAGCCATGCAAAACCGAGAGCCAGCAACATCTGTAGGTAGGGTTTGTCTGCACCCGCGAAAACAGGGTGCCTGCGGGCAAGGGGAAAAACGATGGTCCAAAGGAGCGAGAAGCAGCGCCGCATCCCCCCTGGCCCGGCACGGCAGCAGCGTCAGCAGCATTGTGCAACGGAGCAAATGGAGAGGCAGGCTGGGCGGGCCTCTCTCAACGCACCATGGACCCAGTGGCCCGTCTTTGTGGAGGTGGACAAGGAAAAAAGCGGACCTTGTTGGAGGCTTTTAGGAACCCCCTCGCACTTTGTAAGCGCCTCGTCTGCCGTTGCCACACTAGCCACACTAGCCTTTCATGGAGATTCAGGAGCATTTGCTCCGGGGCCTCGCGCTTACACTTGACTTTGAATAGACATGTCCGGTCAGCCCAGACACCATGAAAATGCGGGCTCTCAAGGAACTCGAGGGCGCAGGCGAAAAAGTGAACTGTGATTCTCTTGCTTTTTGCCCCTTTTTACCCTTTCAACGGCCTCGGCCTCGAGTCCTGTCTTCCCGTATTCCCTTGCCCGGACCCCCAACTCCCCTTCCTGCAGCATATTCGCCCCAGCTCCTGGGTGCTGCCAATAAGACGCCAACGGTCCGCCAGACGGCAGCAGGCCAAGTCCCGGTGGCAACGTTCCGCCCTGATCTTGCATGTCCCTCTCTGGTCGACGGCGTCGGGCCTGCCCCAGCTCCATTCTTGCATATTTGCATTGGCCCTGTTAATTCCAGCCGAGACCGTCCACGCCGTTGCCCACTCCATAGACGAAGCGACCGGCAATCGTCTGCCACCCTCAAATACCAGTCTTGCAATCATCTGCTTTCTTGGCCGTGCTGGCACCACAAATTTCCTTTGCCACCCTTTCTTTCATGTCCTCCAAGAGAACGCTCCTGCTCCATGAGCCACCAACATTCGCCACCTCATGAATTCGAGCTGCCGGTCAAGGGAAGCTTGATTCACGATAAATGTGTACGGAGAACACGGCCACTTGCCGAGTCTGCGGACAAAAATATCTCGTCTATGTCGCCTTTTGTCACGATTTTCACCCACCCTTGATCGCCTGTCCAAACGGCATCACTGTGACCTGTATGGAAATGCGAGAGGGACGGTGCCCGAGTCCGTCGTGCCCCAACAGTTTGAGAGGCGGCTGTCAATTAATGTAACCTTGCGTCAACCCATTCGCCAGAAACACGAGGCTTCATTCAACGACACTCAGACACCTTGGACAAATCTCAAATTTTCCCACTCCCAGACGGAATTTCGACGACTTGGTCGACTCCTTCGTACGGAGGTACTTCGAAATCATACTTCTTCGCGATAGACGGCGAAACGAATCTGGAATCAAAGTCAAGTTAGATGACGGCCGGCATGACAACATAAAAGAACCAGGCCTATCAAAGTGTGCTCACCGCCCACCGACGAAATGTCGGCCCTTGAAATGCTTCACCAGCGGCTTGGGGGCTGTCAGGCTGACGAGTGTTGTAGGCATGAAAGAACTGCCTAAGCCGGAGCTTGGAGGGCCGCTCTCTATATCCCATGACGAAGGTGCATCAACCGAAGTCACCGGGAGCCTGGTCTTCTCGAGTGCTCGAATAACTGCTGGGAATGGCTCCCTGACCTCTCCAGAAAAGCTGAACCCTATGATGGCCAGTTAGACAACGACCACACAGGGGCCTGGCTGGAACAAGTCGCCAACCGAAAATTGCGTCAACGATGTGGTCTGTCGAGCCCATGGCCGACTGAAAGTCGTCGACGAACGGGACGTCAAGGTCTTCGAGCTGTTTCGCGAGGCGCTGGAGGCTTCTTAATCTATTTGTATCAAAGACGCAAACACGGATTTCAAAAAGAGTTGGTTTGGGATATACGTGGATACATGAGAGATTCGACAGAGATTCAAAACAACACCGCTGCTCTGGTAATTGCTAGAGTTTTGCAGACTCCGCTCGACTCATACCTCGAGGTACAATACTTTCTGCTCAAGTCCAATTCCACGCTTTCACAGCTCAAGCGACGAGGCACGTACGACATCGATCTCGGCGCAGAAACGATGGTGGAAAACTAAAGAAAAACCATACCTGATACAGATCGTTCTTGCTTCGCTTGGGATAGAAGATGGTTGGCTTATAACCGTAGTAGAACAGGTGCCGCGCTGCGACGAGACCATCGCCGCCTTAGGTGGTTCAGCATTTGCCAAGGGCTCGAGTATTTAGCCGCGGCGACAACCCACCGTTGTTGCCGGGACCGCAAGCAACAAGAACTCGGGCACCTCGGCTCAGAGGATGAACGCGGTACACTAAATCACCAAGCATCAGTCGCAAACTCTCGTAACAACATCGTCATGACCGGTCTCGCGATGCTGAGATCGAATGCTTACCGGCTTGCGAAACAGCGAGACCAGCTAGTTCCATTAGCTGGTCGATTGAAAACGCGCAGGTACTCATGAGCTCCTGATCCAAAGCGGCCGCAGCCTTCGCGCCGAGGGTCTAGACACTTCGAGTGAGCGACTTAGGTCGGGAGAAAACACATTTCAGTCCCCGCAGCTTGTCGATGCCCATCACTTGCCACCCGTGTAAGCGGGACGTACCTTGAGTGTCATGATGTCTTTCAAGTTGGCAGATGTACTCCTTCTTTATGGGAAAAGGGAAGGTCAAATGTAGGACTCTAGAGGGTCGCGCTCTGGTCGCGAGTCTTACAGTACATATCAGGAGTGTCGCAATGCCGTAGACTGACAGACTGACATCACCATGGCTGTGCATGATTGAAGATCCGAGCTCTGGCTGCACAGTGCGAAGTGTACTAGGAAAGTGGTCGGCTCGGCGGAACCAATATCCGACAAAATTTCCGTGATGCCAGCGGCAGACGTGCGGCAACTCAAGAGCGAGCCAGCAGAGCGACGTCTCGCTGAATATCCGGAGCTCCCTCATCGCATTCGCCACGCCAGCCCGCCATGGTCATCAAAATCCGCCTCGCGCGCTTCGGCCGCCGCAACGCTCCATTCTACAACATTGTCGTCGCACAAGCGCGGTATGCCCGCCCCGCCCAACCCCGGTTCCTTATGCCGCTGCGCCTGTGATCACAGTAGCTTCGCTCAGGCAAACTCACCGAGCTCTGATGGCGCTGACCCGACTTTCTCACATTCATATAGCACGGCGCGCAACTCGCGTCCTCTCGAAGTTCTCGGCACTTACGACCCCATTCCCCGAACCGACCCTTACGATAACTCGGGCAAGCTTCACAAGGACGTCAAGCTCGACATTCCCCGCGCGCGGTACTGGATAGGCGTCGGTGCGCAGCCTACAGACACAGCCTGGCGGCTGTTATCCATGGTCGGCATCCTGCCCAAGAAGACGTTTGGGCCAAAGGCAAACAAGACCACAGCCGAGGTTGTCACGAACGAGGTGCGGGTACGATAACGATTTGTGTGGCGTGAGTTTTGGGGGTTTACACTATGAGGCGAGCATTTCAATGGCGTTGGTTTTCGTTGCACGTCTTTCCGGTAAAAGGGAAGCAAAGAAATTCTTTTGGGTGTCTAATGGCCGTCGTTGCCTTTACTATCTGCAACTGGAGGCAGTGGTCTCTGAGTTATTGCCAAGAAAAAAAGTGTATTCATCCACGCTTGAGTGGACAGCTTGCAGGCCGAGGAAGGGTGGAGCTCACCCAAGACTCGCGGGGACGACTTGTCCTTTATATCCAAAGTCCGACATTTTTAAGCTCAGTGTCAGTGAACCGAGTATTTATACGGCCGTGGCCTGAGTGAAAACAAGAAGGAAATCTTCGTGGTTTAGTAAAGGCATCTAAAGTCCGTGCCGCAAAGTCGTGACTGCGACACGGCGTCGTATTTGCCAACGCCGCCAGGTCTAATGGGCGACGGCGAAGAAAACATTCATGAGAAGGCATACCGCCATGACAACCATGCCGTAAATGGCAAGCGAGAGCGCAAGCTTCCTGACGAATTGGTGATCAAGATGCTCCAGATCCCAACGCCACTTACGGCGCCAGCGCCATTGCGTTCGCGGGCCGCCACCGGCTCCGCTGCGTATGCTTGACGTGCTCTGCGCGAGCATACCGCCAGAATCTTCAACATCAGAGTTGGCTTCTTCATCAATGTCATCGTCGCCTTTGAGCAGCCGCTGGTGATGAATGCTCTCTGGATCGCTAATTTTATAATAAAATAATCCCGGCAGAATGAAACTGATTGATGTCGAGCCCGTGCTCCCGACGAACGCGAGAACGCGGTCGAGACTGCTAACAGACAGCGCAGTAGTGTATGCCAACGTCAGAATGACGGTCGTAAGAAGGGCAAACCTTGTGTCTGACATGGGGGTGGTGGTGCCGTGGTCGCCCCTCGGCGACGCGGACGTGTTCAGCAGAGGCGACCCGGGACGGCCGCCATTGGAATTGGAGCGATTCGGTCGCCACTTGAGGACGGCATCGAGGGATGCACGACAGGGATGGACCTGTAGCGGAATGGAAAAGAGAACGAGTACAACAATAGCGGCCTTCCCAATGGTGGACGCGACACCCAAGGGATCTGCGCGACATTAGAGTCATGTTGACTTAAGGGGTAGGGCCTGGACCGTTTCTTACACATGGAAACAATATTTCCAACAATAGCATTGCCAAAGGTGATGTATCCAGTAATGGCAACGAGGACGTAGATGCAGGCTGCAGAGCCGATACTGGAGCCCACAACTCCCACCATGCTCGCTGGAGAGTTGTCTTTAATTTCATTGATGATGGAGAACATCTGCAGTCACAGTTAGCTCGCAACACCGTGAGACGAATACGCCTAAAATAACCAACGTTTTGATGGCAAGTGTAGGCGAATACCACGACGGGCAACGCGCTCAGTGTCTCGACTGGACCGGCCCACTGGAGCACCCGGATATCTTTGGGGTCTGCATGTACGTCGGCGGTGAAATGATAGATGACGAGAACAATGAGATAGCCAATAGACACCAAGGCGACGAGGCTAGTGTATTTGAGTGAGTCGAGGCGGCGCAGAAAGCTCAAGGGAATGATGAGGAGCATGAAGGCGGTGATCCAGAAATGGCGATCGACAAGGTAGGGAATATCGACAACGTCGCGATTAAAGCCAAGCATGACGCCCGGCATAAGGTCGCCGATGATGATCATGTACGAGACGCCGACGCCAAAGCACTTGACGGCAATGGCGAGGTCGAAAATGACAGACGCCCCTGGGTAAGTAATCTGGGAGAGGGCAAAGAAGGATGAGCTGCCACGGTCGAGATACCGAGCGCATCGAGATTGCAGGTACAGTCCGAATGAAGCCGTAACTCCGGACCATAAGATCATGACGACGCCGAGCATGATGCCCATATGTGAGAGAACCGAGGGCATGGCCAACGTACCGGCGCCGACAACTGCACATTCTTTGTCAGTGAAGAGTTGGACGATATTGCGGAGGTGGCGCACTAGTATTGAGCAGGTTCACGATACTGCTAAGGGTGGAGGCTTGACCGCCATGGCCGCCATCTTTCCGTCCCCGCCTGCGCGTTCTACCGTGAGCAGCAAGGCCCGGTCAGTCAAACTTCTCAACGAGGTGATGCGATTCGTCCAGAGCTCACCTCGACATATCGCGGATGCCGCCCGAAGAGGCGTGGTGGGCATCCGTGATGGTGGAATAGGTCGTCATAGCCGAACGCGAGGCTGCGCAGCTTCACCCGATAACGTGACGGGTGGATAAATCGCGCTCACGCGTCGAATTCGAATCGCGTCGCTCACAAAACGAGCAAGCTGGGTGACCTAGGCCAGGCCCGGCCACCTCGTTTGTCGGAGCCACCTCTTCGTCGGCCGGCGTCGCTGCGAGACGGCACGATTTGCGGATGCGGCGTGGACGGAATGCGACTCGGGGCTGCGAGGGAAAGGAGCGAATGAACAAGGTGAGCGGAAGACGATAGACGCAGATCCGTTGTCGACGTTGTTCGAGAAAGAGGCGTGGAAATTGGGCCCCGGGGAACGAGGAGACAAAAGAGGAGTCCGGGGTGGTGACTGGAGAAAGAGAGAGGTTGAAGGTTTGGCGGAGATAAAGTGACGAGGCACCAAGGCAAGCCGACCAGGTAGGCAGGCGCAACGGCACGGGGCCAGGAATTTGGTATCGACTAGGTGGTCATTGGACCCGCGGACTGGATGGGGCGCCATGCCGGGTTCGGCGACGGGGAGGGAGGGAGGGAAGGGCAGCCCTTGTCCCGGGGGAAGGCAGTCGGGTGCTCGCGCGCAGGCAGCCAATCACAGCCATCCAAGAGGTGCTATCTGTGCAGGTGCTGTACTCGGTAGTTACTTGTGCAGATAGCAGTCGGGTCGCCCTTCCTTCTCGGCAGACGCAACTCGCGAACATGCTCATTCGTGTCTCAATCTTATCCGCGTTAACCCCAGCACTCCGCTATCAATCGCCTCGACCCGAAACATTCGACCAAACGTCCCGGCCCGGTGCGGCGCCACGCTCTCCCAATTCCTCCACTCATCCGACTCATCACTTAGCTCGCCCTTATGGATTCACCGCTAGCCCAGACGACGCTCTCGACCATCGCCTTCCTCGAATCACGCCTTTTGCGCCTTGAGCATCTCTTATACGGGCCGACCGCCTCCCACCCGGCCCCTCAGAATGAATCAGTTGTCTGGAGAATGGGCCAGCTGGAGAAGCGCTTTTCTCTGATGCTGTCCCGCGTCCGCGTCTACGGGGATCTCATCAAGATTTGTATGCGCTATTCCGCAATTCCATTGACGTGATTCGCTGACAGTCCCATCTAGATACGTCAAATCCTGACTTTTTCCACGCACCGGCCCCTTCCGATCCGCCTTCGCAGCTGTCGATTGACGCCGTGCGATCCATGGTGCTGGCCTCTGCCTCTGCGTATCCCGCAGCGCTCTCGTCCTTAACCGCCGTTAAAGATAGCCCTATACCTGATACGTCAGACAGCACAGCTCTGATTTCCATGACGGAGCGCATGAAGGGTCTCGAAGCTACCCAAAGAGCTCAGGTCGCCGAAATGGCCGAGCTTCGTCAGCGCAGCGAAGCCATCATTCGGTCATGGTACGAGGGCAGCCTGCTCTCTGGCTCCAGATTCATGGCCGATGTCGAGAGTCGCATAGAGGAAATAGAGACACAGGTGAGGCGGAAGGAGCGTGCAGTTGAAGATGCCAAAGCGATATGAACTCCGCAATACAATGCGAGATATCTCCAGTCATCGAGTCATGGACTCAGCGCGCCTTGCAAGCCAGCAGCTATTCGTTGACGAACTGTATCGAGCAACACCGCGGGTCTCGATAATATTAGCAAAACAACTTCAACCGAACTCTCGGCCCTTGCCACGCGCAGAGCGGTAAAGCGTCCATGGAGAACATCCTTGCTCCGCATCCATGGTCGGAAAGCTGTATAATGGGCCGCCATACCGAGATCCGAATCACGTCGCATGAGCTGTCTACAAACACGAGATTCACGCCTCTTTTGATCAAGCGCACCAAGACATAAGCCTCTCTCTGCGACACATGGCATATGGACTCGGAAACGCTCGACAACCTCGACTTTGCGTGTTCGAAGCGAACCATAACGAAACGAAAGCTGAAGAAATTGGGTGAAGCCTTGGTCTTGAGATCCTATACTCTCAGACCTCGATTCTTCAGACCTTCAAACAGGTTTCTGATGAGCGTCGAAGAGCCCGAGCGGGAGGGCCCCGCTACTCGTGGCGGCTCGACATCCGGCACAATCCTCCTGTGTCCCTTGCTTATTTCCAATATGGTACCGTCCCCATACTGCTCGTTCACTACGAGCTCCAGCATACCCTCCACAACTTCATCCATTGGCGTCCAGACGCAATTTTCAAGATGGGCGTTCCACATGGCCGCACCAGGACTCCAGATTTGCGTCTGATTGCGATGGGATAAGCGGCGTTGCATGGCTCTGGTGGTCTCCAGAGAATGTGTCTTCTGATGGGGGCATGAACATACCTGTACGTAGCATGGAGCCACGCAGCTCACCCGGATGCCAAACTGATCCCGCAAGGAACGCAGACTCCGGACAAAGCCATGTAAACCATACTTGCTAGCGCAATATAAGGGCGCTATGGGTTGGCTCACATGGCCGGCTACACTACCGACGTAAAGCAGGCATCCATCTCGCTTGGCCTGGGTCCAATACCCGATGGCCAGCTGGCTCATGCGAATCGGGGCGGTCAGATTGATGTCGAGAACAGCATAGTGGCCCGGGTTTGCGTCTGCGGAATCGCGCGAGCGTGAGTCGGGATTTGTCTCCGTCACCGGCGGTTCCCAAAAATTAGACGTAGGCGGACCCAGCACCCCCGCCCCGGGAACGACGATGTCGATCTTTGAGAACGCTTCCAGGGAAGCACTCCAAAGCGCCGACAGCTCCGGCCACGAAGCCACATCCACCTTGTGGAATAACGCCGATGGCCGTCCCTGGGCGCCGGGGTGCGGGTACTCGCCCAGAAGCCCCTTTGCCTCGTCACTGAGCTGCAAATCGCCAATCATGACCGAGCAGCCCTTCTCGAGCAGGAGGCGGGCAAAGGCCAGGTTGATGCCTTGGCGAAGACGGATTCAGCACACGTCGACATCACGTAGCAAAGGGTCAGCTGGGGGAACGGTCCTTACCGGAACTGGCACCGGTGATGAGTGCATGCTTGCCGGCGACCGTCGGAGTCATTGCGGAGAGTCGAGGAGCTGGCTCACAGATTGCGATATTTGGACCGTCAAAGCAGCTTGGAGCAGGAGACATGAGGGAAGCGCATGGTATAAACGTCGGGCAAAGACGGGGCGGCGAGGCACCGTCTTCCCGCCGACCTCGGCAAATCTGGGAGCGCGGCTGCTGGCTTTTGGATGGGACGCACAACAGCCAGCCGACGATTGGCGCGGTTGCCGCCTACTGTCAAGATCGCGGGCTCATCACAGGCCCCAATCTGTAAGCCTCCTAGCATACATAAGCAGATCACGGCGGCATGGTGGGAAATACATGCAGGCGGCAAGGCGGTCATGTAGCACGAGACATGCATTCTGATATCGAAGCAGCACCGCATATCGAGCAAGCGGCCTACCTACCTTTGGACAATCATATTCATTATGCTGTACAGTACAGTATCTCGCGCAAGGGCCCGGTTGGGTTGCTCGCGTACTATGCGCGCTTTGCGGGCTCCGGATCCGCTTATACATAGCATGGGCATGCTACGACCTGAAACTTTTACGTTTCGAAACAGCCTCTGGACAGTCAGTGTGCATGGTCGACTTATGTAAGGCCGCGTGCGAGAAGACACAGTGTTGATGCCAAAGGTTATCGTTTAGGACAAACGCGGTCGATCCGGCGATGAGATTATGGAGCGTATATGTCCGGTGGCGTTTGCGTGGAAAGCGCCGGCGCAGCTCGCCCGGCAACGCGCCTCGTAAACTTCATACTCAAGGAGGAAAGCAGACGTCCTTGGAGGACGGTGGACTGGCATTCCTCGGCACCCATCTTGCTGTGCGCGAGATGGCTTAGGCGAGCCGAAGGACTGAGCCCGAGTCACTCGCTTTACCTGTAAGAGGGTAGAGGCATGTACTGTACTGTAGCCCGGCACGTTCCGAGGCGAAGAGTGCGTTCGTCGATATCAAGGAAACGACCAGACGAGTCCATTGGCTCGATGCAGCCTGGGTAACTCGAGCCTGCATGCAGATTATCTCGCACGCGTCCTGCGTGCCAGCCCAGGCATCTGCATAATGATACGGCAAGGTTATTTGGCGCCTCTTGACTTGTAGAGAAGCGAATGAGAGACATGGCTGTCACTTGCGAATGAGTTTTGCGCCGCGCAGATGCCAAGTCGTCTGCAAATAGCATGATACCCGGGTGACGAAGCTGCACGACGGCCATGATGATCTATTGTGGCTCCCAGGAACAAGTCGATGATGCAATCCAAGCCGGCCCCAGAGTGAGTGCTCCGTGATGCCTCGTTCGTCCGAAGACGCTGCGGTTTTGCGGTTTCTCTGTTGCAAATGTTGCCCTGCAGGCGCCTCGTCCGTCGGGTGCATCGAGGGGGACCGTGACTTTGCTCTTGGACCTTGGCGCTCGCCAGCGTGCCGAGAAGACGGACGAGAGGTTGAGACAAGACGGCGGCTTAAGCCTGACGGCTTCGGGACGTCAATAAGGACCGTTTTGATTTGAGCAAAGTCGGCATGGAGTTGAGCAGCCAGAACCGTGTCTGAGTTGGACTGAGGACGGGCGGCAGACAAGTGTGCATTTACATTGACTTCCGACGGCGACAATAGCGGATTGCAAGTCAAGAAATGGTTTAGTCCGAGATGCACTCGTCTCACTAACACATCTTTCCCTAGTCAGAGAAGACGTCGAGAAGCATCTTGGGCCCACTTACCCAACTCTATCTCATAGACCCTCCCCCGGTTGCGAGCTTGAGCCCCTGCTGCGAAGCTGGGAGTGCCAGTGCAACAAGGCTGTCAAATCCAATAACAGAAAATGCTGTCTGGTTGCACAAGGGAAAATCAGAGGGATGGCACTTTGTAGGCTGCGTCCTTGTCTCAGCCTTGGTGGGCAGATCCGAATCTACTAGAGGGTAACGAACCCTTCCTCGACGGGCGTGCCCAACAGTTCTGCTTGCCAGCGGCGAACAATGTCTTGCCATCTATACCCACGCCACCGCTCTTTCCATGGGGCGAGCTTCGTTGGTTTTGCGCCGCGTATCCGCAGTCTGCACTGTATCGCAGTTCCGATCCGTCTGTAAACGGCCTTGGCGGCTAGACGTAGGCCTAACCAAGTTGACTTTGGATTGGATCTATGTATGTCATGACGACTGACATAGAGTGGCCCGGGACCTTCCTCGCAGACGTGGCCCCCCTGATGTATGTTTCCAAGAGAACTCGTGGTCCAACGGGAAGCCTGTCCCCGAAAGCGCAAAAGGCTCTCCCTGTGACGATGACGGTTACCCTGATCAAGTTTCCACGCAACCCTACCTTAGCCAGCTAGACGACGATCATTTTCGGGATCGCAGTCGGTCGAGTACCGGCCGAGGGAAGAAACCTCGGGACTCGAAGTCATGACGTGGCAGCGGATCCCATAGGAACGCTCTTCTAAAAGACAATGCTCGTGGCGGCGGACGCTTACGTCCAACGGCTTCTCGCAGATGGCGTGGCTCGCGCCGAAGCTGCACAGGGCTTGAAACGTGGCCGGCGCCGGGTTTGAGCAGTGCCGACACAAGATCCACACGCAGAGCCGTCGGAGCCTGCCGCTCATCCGGTGCAAGTCGTCACGTTGAGCTTGACGGGCACACAGTGACGTCTCAGGCCGCGCCAGCTCCCTCGTTCTTTGTACGGAATAGTGAAAAGGCTATTTCAACACGGTTAGATATCCCTAGTCGCAAACGCCAGGACGTTGAAGGCGACACATGGGCGACTCCCGCGCCAAGCTGGGCTAAGTGACGTGGACTTAGGCCGGCTAACGGTCGATTAACTCCATGAGCGTAGACTGAAGCCGGGACTCGCGCGGCAGTTTGAGAGAGAACGTCACTGATGGCCCAGCTAGGTGCGCGGCTGCGTTTCCGCCGCAACGTTGACCCGGGCACGAGTCCACATCATGGGCCATTGGCCAGTTCTTAGTCCAGGGCCAGCCGGTGTTGGAATCTGCAGCTGGGCGGCAGATTGAGCTAGCCTTGGATTTGATTGTTGGCTAGCGGTGCTCCCTGGACCGGTCGTTGCCCGTCAGTCAAGTCCTCGAGCTAAACGCACACACATCGTGGATCCAAGCTGGGTTTCAGCGGCCGAAAGCTCGTCCACCTGGTCCCCGAGCGGTAACACCAGCGAGCGTCCAGACGTTGGCTAGACTAGGCTGACCAGGACCGACAGCCAATCGATTCAAACACAAAGCAGCACAAGGCTTTGTTGCCGTGAAAGGGCCAAAACTGACGGGGAGTCGCAGTCGCAGAGTCTGCCGTGTACTCTATGCGTCTCTCGTCCTTCGACGAGCGATCCTGACGCAAAAGGACAAGACGGGCGCGCAGCTGTCGCATCTGTGGCCATGATGGATAAACAGCACGGCGTGATGCAGGGCCTGTCGTCCAGCGGGGCCGAGCGCTCATGAAACACGAGTGGAGGAGGAGGCGCGGGATAGAGCCAATGGGGACGTGAGGGCTGGGCTGGGCAGCTCCCATCGCCATCCCCTTGCTCAGTCCTGGCCATTTTAGCACTGACGGCCACATGGCCGCTCGTACTGTACGTTTATTCCCCGACAACTTGATTCCATTTCCTGGCCGCAGACTCTTTGGGAACAGCGTCATGGCGGAATTTGGGACAAGGGGGACAATCGGCTGACCTGGAGCAAGCGCGATCGTAGCGGCGATAGACGCGGTCGAGAGAGTGGGCGCAGGACGGCGTGGACGGCCATGGTGTGGATGGAATTGCATTCCTCCGCGAGGCGAGGCGGAAGAGGCGTCCGTTCAAGTGCATCGCCAAGTCTGGAAAAAGAGGGCAAAGAGGTACACGCGCTCAAGTACTGCGTGCGAAGAAAACGAGGCGAACAGTACGGGTTTCCAACTGACGTCTGCAACTCGCCTTGTCCGGACGGACATCAACCCGAGCAAGTCTGGGCTTTCATCCCCGAGATGTTGCTTGGGAGTGTACCTCTAGATCTCTTGATTAATAGATCAAGAGGGTAACAGTAGGTGCCAGGGCCCGACCCGTCGGACAGGTTTGTCACGCTTAGTCGCTCTCTCGCCAAGTTGATGCTACGCGCTGAGGAAGCAACAAATCAATGGACGCGGCAGATGCCCGCAGGTGTCAATCTTTAGCATTCGGAATCGAAGCTGATGAGTGCTTGTGGGAGGGAGCGGAGATGCAGACGAGTGATCCTCAAATGTAACATGACGGGCAGTGCACAGAGCAATCAAATCGTGATTGCGACTGGTCGGCAGCACCGTATCGCACTGTACCGATGCCCGATGGAAAGACGGGCGGGTGCACGCAATCGATGGAATTGTCAATTACACTGGACTCCCGGCTTGCTCAGCAGCGGCTCGGCGCTCGCGCACCAGGCTTGCAATCGAATACCTCGGGTCAAATGTGTCACCTCGAGGGCCTCGGACCACGGCGATTCGGCCCCTTGGCACCCGCAGGGAGACAGATGGTGGGAATTCCACCCATCGTGTCTTGTCTCCGCGCTCTCTCACTCTCGCTGGCGCCTTCTGGCCTTTGTTCGCGTGTCGGCCGTGCCTCGGGATGCACTGGGCGATACCCTCTTGGTACCTGAGATGCTGGGTGCACTGGGCCTCGCCTGTAGCTGTGGCAGAGTGGATGCCCTCTGGGGCTGCGGGCCGCAGTAGCAATCAGGTACCGCCCGCACAGCCACCACACCACCTGGGCACCACACCACCACCACCTCGACAACACTGATGAAAGACGCGCCTTTTAATGGGCCCAGCGCTTCTTGATGGGCCTCCATTTGATGGGGTGCGCGCCCCCCCTTTCCCAGCCGGTCGCTGGCGCTGTGTCGCTCCTGTCTGGAGCGCTCCCCCCGGTTTTCAGTGCACCTTAATTTGCATACTTGACCCTCCCGCCGCCTCTTTCAGTCCCTCTGTACCTACTAGTATGTAATACGTGAGGTAGTCGTGCTAATACATACGGAGACACGCCGGCCATCCCTCCCCGTGCGCAATCCCAAACTCGAAGAACCCTTTCATCCCTCTCTCCCTTGCTTTTCGCCTTTCCCCCAATTGCGCGGGCCCGGGCTTCTGGGCAACAAGAAAGAAAATCGCACAGCGCTCGCACTCTCTCTCTTTCCTCTCTCATCCAGCATCGCCTTCCGACCCATCGAATACTCCGACCCGTGGCGACGGTGCACACCTGGCCCCCTTTCATCTTGTGGCCCTCGAGTCCGCGCCTGGCGCTCATTTGCGACGCCAGCGCGACCGCTGCAAGGTACCTCAGGTACGGAATACCGGCCGCTCCTCAGTGCCAGGTACCACCAACAAAGTACCCCGTCCCGCCCTCTCCGTCTTCCATCGTCTTCCTGTTTTGTCCCGCCCCTTTCTCTCTTCCTTCCTTTCCCACCAACCGCCTAGTTCGCCAGTTTCTTTTCTCCTCGGCCACCCTTTCCACCAAGCCATAGAGAATCTTCTTAGGCTTTGTCACTCTTTTTCCTCTCTTGCCTTTTTTACTTCGCCCCTATCCTTTCGAAATCAGCTGTGCTGGACCACGCTTCGCCAAAGACGCGCCTTACGAACCTCCATCCCATTGTGTACGCCCACGCGAGATTCAACCCCTGGCCTTGGCCATCGACCGACCGCTTGACGCCGCGCTGCCCGCTGCCAAGCGCGATCCGACATCGCCGTCCCTGACCGAGTGCCATCCTCCTGCTCGGCTGTCGGCGCAAGGTTGCTCCTATGCCATCGTACGGTTCCCTGGGCTCGCCGTCTCTTGGGAAAATGGAACAGTCGCGCAACTACGGGCGCAGAGGGATACGGCTAGGCAACATCTTGGGCGATCCCTTTGCCTTGGCCACCATATCTATTTCCCTCGTACGTTTTTTCAATCCTGCTCTGCCCCTCATGTCCCGCTTCATGGCACGACGCGGCGGACAGCGTGCCTCTCCACAAAGTTCACGACTAACTAGCGGACCTCGCACAGCTTGCATGGCTCATTACCATTGTCGCGTGCACAATCTCACAAATCCAGTCCAGCTCGGTTCCAGATGGGTCTGACCCATTTCCTGCTTTCGCCTGGTGGGCCGTCGCCTACAGTCTCTTCATCATCATTGGCGTCTTTGTTGTTGTCGCCAGCGATGCCGTCCACACCTACCATGTCGCCGTCACGGGCTATCTCGGTGGAGGCATGGTGCTGGTCACCTCATCGGTCAACTCATTAGTATACTCCAAGAGTGGAGCACGACAGGCTGCCGCCGCCGGCTTCATTCTCCTGTCCATGATGGTGGTAAGTCCTCATGAGCCAATGTACGTCGCACTCCTGCGGTAGTTACTCACATGGCCATCTCAGATTGTCTGGATATTCTACTTTGGCTCTACGCCGTCTTCGACACCCCGTGCCTTCCTCGACTCATTTGCGCTGGCCAAGGACTCGGCTCCCATGAGCGGCCAGCCTATGAATGGCTACGGCGGGACAGACCGACCCGAAACCTCAAATTCGGTCCAACCACCTCAGATGTACACGTCGGCCCAGCTCAACGGATTCGAGAATCCCTCGCCTATTGGAACTGGTCCGCAGCTTAATGGCAGTCGTGGTAACGCTATGCCTACGGGCTTTGGGGGTAATTCGGCTCCCTCGCAACCTCAACCAACCAAATCCAACGATGCCGAAGTCGTCACGCCGACAGAGTACCCCTATCAGGCCAAGGCCATCTACAGCTATGAAGCGAACCCCGACGACGCAAATGAGATTTCGTTCGTCAAGCACGAGATCCTCGAGGTATCCGATGTCAGCGGGCGATGGTGGCAAGCGCGGAAACAGAATGGCGAGATTGGTATTGCACCGAGCAATTACCTCATTCTGTTATAAAGAAAATCACTCCACCTGGCTACGGCGTTTCTTTTTACATCATTACCTTTTTGACACAAGGAGCTAGCGAATGCTTCTGGGCGCGAGGTCGTTGGCCTTACTCCCCCTCCACTTTAACGTACTAGAGTCACGACTCCAGAAATTTCTTTTCTTTGGGTTTAGGATCATGTATTGGATGGAGTACATTTGGACGATGGGACCTCCAGCAGCGAATGGCAGGCCTTGATTTCGACTTGCTTTACTCTTTCCTTTTGGCACGTTCATCCGAAACATTTTGTGTTTTTTTATCCTTCTCAGAAGAGGGGAACCCACCACTGACTCGAATATCCCTGATCGGGTTTCTACCCATTTGTTCTCAGCAATTACTATATCCAGATTCATGAATGGCATCGAGGGGAGGGCGATGCGATCCGACAGGACAGCAAGGGGCGTGTCTGCGCGGCAAAATGAAAAAGGGGGGGCTTCTGGGAGATGAATGCGCACCATCCGCGCAGACATCCCCAGAGCGCCCAGGAATGGCATACCTATTCTTAAAAAATCGAGGCGACTGGCGAACATGAGCAGGGTTGTATACGTCGATGGAGACATGATTTGTTGATTTGCAAAGAGGAGCAGTATACTATAATGGCCCGAATACGCATGACAAAACTACCTGCACTGCGTGTGCATTTGAGACCAAGAAAATATCACCACGCTGCCTATGACCTGGAGAGATGAATCCATGATCTATTGTTTGTCCCGTTTGACGAGACACGTCTGCCATGAGGGTAACCGCGTGAGTTTCCTGGTCGTATGCGATCGAGTGAAACCTACAGAAGCCGAGACAGGAGGCTGGGCTCGCAGGACCCAAACGAGTTCACGGAGAGCTAACGGGACTCAGCATGCCAGTGGCCAGGCGCGCCTCAAGATCGGCCCCGCGCGTGGGCATACCCGCCAAGCTTGGGCGAACTTGGGGGCTCTCGAGTGGTGGCTGGAGGCGGCCTTTCGTGACAGAAATGCCCACTGCGAAACCAGCCCGGTACTTTGTATTCGTTCAGGCCGCGGGTAGTGGGAGGTGTGGGCGCGCCAGCGCTGTGAGGCACGCTGGTCCTCGCATACCCTCGTGCGCTTTCGTCGCTGTAATCATGATCTCTACTTTCAAAAGCCATCATCCGTCCAGACGCCGCCTCAGCTCCCTCTCCTTTTGCAGCACCTCGAGCTCCAGTCGCTCGACGCCGTAGCGAAGGGCCTCTTTGCGCTGGCGGACGGCCCGGGCGCGCAGCTTGTCCTCCCCCATGAGCTTGCGTCCGCGGGACTTGGAGAGGGGCGGCTCGCCAGCCGCGGAGCTGGCCGGACGGGTGAGCCTGCCCTGCTGCAGCTCGGCCTTGGCCTTGAGCGTCTCGATGCGGCGGTCTTGACGCTCAATCTGGGCATCTGCGCGGGAGAGGAGGAGGGCAACGTATGGCCCAATCTCGTCGCGCAGAGAGGCCTCTGCGGCGGCGAGGGTCGGTTGGGGGATGAGCTCGTAGTGCTGGGCAAAAACGGCAAAGTCAGCCACGTCACGGCGGCCACGTCTTTGAGGGAAGGAAAAGACATCTACGTCTGTGGTCCCCTCGCATACTCCTCCTGCAGAGGTCGCATTTCCCAAAGAGGGGACCGGTGAATGGGACGTGGATGGCCAAAACGGGAGTGGTTTGATGACATACGCGCACAGTCTTGAGGACCTTTACAAGACGGGGAAAGTCGGAGACGCCCGAGTCTAGCGTCTCGACCGACGATTCAAGGAACTGGAGGGATGTGCGGAGAGACGAGACGCAGTCGGCGTATGAAGAGGCGCCAGTGCCGGAGCCCGACGACGACATGGCTGACCGCAGCATGACGGCTCGGGGGAAGGGGATCCAACAGCCGCGAAGTCGTGGCAAGGGCAGAGCCAGAAGTCGATGCGCAAAGGGCTTCTCTTGGACGCCGGTTGGTGGTCTCAAAAGGAGTGGGGGGATGACAAGGGAGGTCAAAGAAGCAAGCAAAACCGGGGCAAAGAGCTATCGTGAGATTGCAGCCGAGAAATCCGGAGCGGGTTCAAGAATGCGGCGTGTGAGCTGTCTTCTTTTGTCTGGCGAGAGAGTGGCGTTGAGTGGTGTCTGAATGGTGTTGTGGGAGCGGGATGAAATGTCACGATGGGGTCGGGGCCAAGGCGCATGGTGTTGTGATGCTGCTGCTGCACGCGCCCACGGGTTCAAGATCAATGTGGGACCCCATCAATGTGTCCTAGTGTTGCTTTGTCAAGGCTTCCCACCACGGGGTACTTGCGCAGGGGCACCACTGCAAGGTACAGTACACAACTTCTTCAACGCACCGCCCAGGCCTCGGATTACTAAGGCGAGGCAACCTCAGGCGTCCGACGACGACATACACTAACACGAGCAAGCACTGTCCATCTTTGATCTGCAAAAATTCCAAGCTTGGGCACAAAGCCTCGCCTCGCTCCACGAGCGCCCGTTATCGGCCTGAGGCTGCGGAAAGCCATCCCTTCTCTCCAAGTTCAGGGTTCGGGCTGCCAAGAAACGTCGCCCAGTGATTCTATTTTCTTCCTCCCTTGAGCGCCCGGCCCGCGACATCAAATAAGACTTCTTCAACGGCAATCCCTCTCTACTCAGTCGCTCGCTGCTTCAGACTTTCTTCCGGTCCACCCACCGTATTGAGACGCCCCGCCTGTCTTGTCCATGGCCTTTCTTGTCGCCTGTCTCACCATGGCGCCCCCGGGAAAGCTGGCGCCGACCGGAATGCAGCCGCTGCATACCAAGTCCCGCCAAGTGCATGCTTCCCCGATGCTGGTTCGGTTTTCTTGCGATGTCTGTTGGTCTGCCCCGGCCTGTCTGTTCTCGTCGCAGCCCCGACGCTTGGCCCCCTTCTCCCCATGTCTCTCTGCTCGAGAGAGATCTTGGGCTGTGCTGCGGATCTGGACAGTCTCTGGCGGCATCTGGAAGGTCCCGGATATATACGTACGCTGATGGGTTCCAGCTCGCATACGTCCCTCTCGAGTTCCGTGATGCTGGGCTAGTATAGGTCGGCTCCTCGTAGGGCTCGAGCATTGCCCCCTTGGACGGCGCCGTCGTGCTCTCTCCTCGTCTTTCTCATGCCCTCCGTGGCTCTCGCGAGTCCCAGCCGAGAGCCGTCAGCCGCTGGTCTGCCCAAGAGTCCCCGTCTCCTCGCCTTGCCTGCGTACTCGTTCACCTGATAAGACAGGCTGAGATGTCTGCAGAATCAGCGCTGGGACCGTGTGCAGGAGGTAGGGGTTATACGACCAGGCGTACAGAGAAACATGCCAACCTCGTGGTGCGCCCCCCCGGCCCTCTTTCGCTTCAGCTCAATGAAGCCATCGTGACAGGGCTGGGTCTTGCGGACAGCAACTGGACCAGCTCAGCAGACCAGGGTCTGATTTCTCGTCCTTCTCTTGGCCATACCCTGGGTATGACGCTCCCCCAAGCATGTAATGACTAAACGACCCAGCCGCCCTCCCTTGGTGACTGAAACCCGCCACCCAATCGCACCCAGGTACGTTAGACATGTTTCTCATCCGCTGCCTGCCCTACATATACTGCCGTAGGCCCGCTCCCCTTTTGTGCGTTTGACCCTGCCGGTCTTGCTTGCTTCTCCCAGTTGCGGCACCCATAGCAAGCCGGTCTGGACGCTACACCACAACGGCTTCGTATCCCCCTTGCGGGATTCTGGTCCCTTTCTCCTGCTTGCCCTATCCCTTGCCGCGAGCATGGCTGCCCAACATCCAGCAGACGCCGCCGCGGCGGGCATGTCCATTCATGGACTTCGCTTCCTCAACGAAGAGTGGAACGATAGCATCTCGAATGGCGATGTCTTCACCGTCCGATGGAATGGCGATGTCTTCCCCGTCCGATGGAACCAGTCCGTGGCCAAGACTGGCTCGGGTCTGGGTGTCTTCAAGATTACCTACCCCAAAGATGGCGTGGTTGTCTACGAGCTCGTTTCCAACTTGACAGGTGAGTCCTTCCCAAAGACCTGGATACCATGTGGCTCGCTAATCAACCCTTGCGAGGAAATAGACTCGATAGACGGTTCTTCGTGCCAATGGACGCCTCAGAGCTTGGATAAGAAGAACTTGTACGCAATGTGGCTTACCTCGGGGCAAGACAACTCGACAGATTGGACGCTATCGCCTCCCTGGGTACCAAAAGAATCGGTGTGTCCGCTCAACTTCTCCCTTCATGTGCGAGACGTTTGCTTGCCAAGCATCGTCAAGTCCAGCCGCGCCCGCCTTTGCTTCGTTGACTGACACGAGATGCCGTATTAGACAAATCACGCCAACACACCTTGGGCAGCGCCCTTTATAATACCCGTCATCTGCTTGCTTGCGGTCTACGCAGCGTCTTTGACAGGCTATCTGGTGTATCGGCGTCGGAAGAAAGCACAAAACGAAAAGGAAGACTCGAAACCACATCAAGATTCTGGTCGCAGCAATTCCGTGGATTCTGCCGCCACAGTGCAGACGTTGAATAGCCTGGAGGCCGGCATCGAGAAACGATCCGGCACACCCATCAGCCCTGGTGCCGAGTCAGACATCACTGCCGTCGGCACATATTGCAGTGCCTGCAGCGCCTGCACCTGTGCCTCAGGAGTCCTCGCCAGTCCTGCGCGTCCTCGAGAGGAACCCCGGCGGCCGCGTGAGTTACAACCAATGCCAGATGCAGAGAGACATGACACATATGCCCCTCGTTCCGCGGACAGCAGACGCATGTCTGAATCACCACGATACCACGGAAATGTGCCCAAGACAATACCCACGAACGATGATGATGGCGTTTCGATTGACATGGATATCTTGCCCGGCATGGCTCATCGGCGGCGTGAAGATGTTTCCCCAAGCGAAGTGGAGCGTCCACATCGAAACCTGCATCGACTACATGAATACGGTGCTTCCTCCAACGTCAGCCGCCTGCATGGGAGCATGAATCGGTCTCGTCAGGACAATGTATCTCAGGATCCATTGCATCACCGTCGAGGCAGCGCGCGGCGACCACGAGAAAGCAGCATAAACCGCGATCTCGAAACATATCGTCAGCGCAGCACCCGTCGTCGCGGCGATACAGCCGCCATAGATGCTGAACGCTCCCCAGTCGGCATGCATCGCTCGAGAGATGGCCAGGGTCGCCGGCAGCGATTTCGCGTCATGGCCGACGCCCACACTGGCTCAAGATCAACCATTTACGCTGCCGACGACAGCGACAGCGCCGATGTCGAGAGCTTGGAGAGCAGCATACACCATACGCCCGACGAGACGCACGTCCGTCGGCCTGCACACAGACGGCTGGACAGGGATTACGAATAAGCAGCTGCGCTGCATCAACCCCCATCCGAGTACATCAAGGCCAACGCGATGCATCGACGTGGCAGCGTATATATGAACAGCGTTGCTCCCCCTCCTTTAATTCCGGCTTGGCGAACTGGCAGATTTGGCGAGCATGGTCGTATTTACTTGGTGCGGGCAATGGATACCGGCACTGGAGACGGCAAAAAGCAATGGGTGGAATTTACTTTAATCTCGAAATAGATGGACATGTAAAAACAGCGTGTGGCAGAGCAGCGAACACGGCCAAGGGCCATTGACCAAGAGAGTTTACATGTACAAAGGCAGCGCCCCTTTGATACTTGGACCTTGTGTCGAATGATGAAATTAATGGCAATGTGGATTACGTTTGAAAGTATCCTCATGATACAGCTGCACGTTGGATTACTGGCAATCTTGTAGACACAATAGGCAGGGGAGTACAATATCAATGGAAGACATGCCAGCGAGGTGTTGGTGCTACAAACCAATCTTGAAGAATAGGTTTGTATCAGAGTATCACTCTTAGAGATGCAAATCAACTCAAGCAACAGGGTTCTGCCAGCTTTTGTGATGAGAGTATCCGGACAAATCCATGGCTACCTGATCATACGTCCCATGGGCCTCTCCAGATGAATGAGATATTGGACCAACTCGAAGTCGCAAAGCGGTGAGCGTGTAGCGAGACCTTGGCCGCGAGCTCGAGGACAGGAATCACGGGTCAAGTCTAATCTGGCAACGAAGGGCAGGCATCTGGCGGCTTCGGTATGCTTGCACAAGGTCCCCTAGCGGGAACGCAGCCCAAGAATGCATGGCAGGGGTGCAATTAGCCTCAATTTCACTGTCCCGACCTCGAGTTAGTCGGAGCTCTCGGTCGCATCTCGAGGCCATCCCTTCCGGGTAGCAGGCCCAGAGACAGCGGAGGAGAGAGTAGCAGCAGAAACCGTCCGCCTCCTCTAGCGCGGTGCCGGCGCCAGGGTGGAACGCAGGCTAACATAGGCTGCTGTAGAAACGCCGCTGATGCCTGGACAAGTGGGGGAGCGCCTTTGAGGGGAGTCGATCCGCTGGGGAGATTTCACGTCCTTCGGTCGTGGGCGAGGAGATGAGTTATCAACCGCATGGGCGAGGATGGGATGTCGTTGTCGTCTCCGTTGAGCGCTGTGCGCCTTGCGTAGGCGCATGGCGGACACCTCCGACTCATCGAAGCTCGGTAGCGAGCGCCGATGTGAGTCTCATCTCAGCCAGATTCCATGACGTGCCGCGCTGTTGACGTCGAATTGTGCGAGCAACGGCGTCGCGACTGATTTGTCTTGAAGAATCGTCTTTGTTGGGCTCGCGGGCAAGACGAGCCGTGTCGGGATGAGTAAGCACCCTCCACCTTGGTAGCACGTGAGGAGCTCCAGGTTGTCACTGGACCGGCGTATGAGTCGGAGTTCGGTCCTTTATTCTTCCAGCTCTACCTGTCCAGCTCCGGCTAGGTGCGAGCCGTAGAGCAGGCAGAGGACCAGTTGCGTCTGCATGCAACCCGCCTAGGTAGCTCATCCTGTCCGTCACCGACTACCGAACCCTCTACGCGACCATTCCGGGTCTCACATCTGCGTGGAAGAACAGCACGACTTTCGAGAAGTTCCGCGACGCGAGGACAAGCAGGACCAATTCATCATCTTCATCTATCGAACATCCCCGACTTTCATTGACTCCTCGCCGGCAGCATGTCTGAAGGAGCATTGAAGCCGGAGAAGGACTTCTCCAAAGAGGTCGACAAGCAGCTTCCAGAGGCCGAGGCGCTTGCAAAGGTTGGCCGACTGCGATGCCTACAGTACGCGCCTCGACTGCTAACCAGTCGCAGTCCAACCTGTCGGGAGCCATTGAGAAGCTCACGGCGCTCGAGAAGCAGACCCGCCAGGTGAGCCTCGATCGGCTACCAACGAGCCCGTTTTCTTCTAACCAGGCTCTAGGCTTCTGACCTGGCCTCCACATCCCGAATCCTCGTCGCCATCGTAACACTATGCAAAGATGCCGGCGAATGGACCCTGATGAACGAGCAGACGACGGCTCTGTCCAAGAAGCATAGCCAGCTGAAACAGGCCATTACCAAAATGGTACAGACCGTCGTCGGCTTCCTGGACCAGACTCCCGACGTCGAGACTAAGCTCAAGGTCATCGAGGCGCTACGGACAGTCACCGAAGGCAAGATCTTTGTCGAGGTCGAGCGGGCTCGCGTCACCAGGATCCTGTCCGATATCAAGAAGTCGCAGGGCGACCTCAAGGCCGCCACCGAGGTCCTCTGCGAGTTGCAAGTCGAGACATTTGGGTCCATGGATCGGCGAGAAAAGACGGAGTTCATCCTGGAGCAAGTAGCGTTGTGCATCGAGAGCGGCGACTGGACACAGGCCGGCATCCTCGGCCGCAAGATTAGCACACGATATCTGGCTCGAAAGCCCAAGAAGACGCCTGAGCAGCTCGAGAAGGAGCAGAAGGAACGCGAGAAGAAGAAGGCCAGGGGCGAGGAGGTGCCTGAGGAGAAGCCGGATGACACCACGGATCTGAAGCTGCGCTACTACGAGCAGCAAATCCAACTCGCCAAGCAGGACGACAAGTATCTCGACGTCTGTAAGCACTACCGGCAAGTGCTCGACACCGAGGCAGTCGAGGAAGACCCCGCCAAACTGCACCCAGTAAGTCTCTCCTTGTTCTGTGAGGGCTGCGGTGACTGACTCGCCCCCAAGACTCTACAGCGCATCATCTACTTTGCCATTCTGGCGCCCTACGACAACGAGCAACACGACCTCCTCCATCGCATTCACCGCGATACACGCAACAGCCAAGTTTCGCTAGACGCCGAGCTGTTGCGCCTCTTCACCATTCACGAGCTGATGCGATGGCCCGAGATTGCCAAGAAGTTTGGTCCTCACTTGTGCAGTACCGACGTCTTTGACGCTCAAAAGGGCCAGTCCTCCGATGCAAAAGCTCACCAGCGATGGGAAGATCTCCGGAAACGCGTCATTGAGCACAATGTGCGTGTGGTGGCCAAGTACTATACGCGCATCCAGATGAAGAGGCTCACCGAGCTCCTCGACCTGACGGAGGACGAAACGGAGAAGTACATCAGCCAGCTAGTCACGTCCAAGACGGTCTACGCAAAGATCGATCGTCCTGCGCGGGTCGTCAGCTTTGCCAAGCCTAGGGATGCCGACGATATCCTCAACGAATGGAGTCACAACATGAAGAGCTTGTTGGGACTGCTGGAGAGGATCGACCACCTCATCACCAAGGAAGAAATGATGGCAAGAATTCAGCCGACTAGCACGAAGTAGACGAATCTGGGCAGAGCTGGAGAGCTGGGGCCTGGTCACGAGCGGGCAGCTTGGGCGGATTGGGCGTCTATAAAACTGTATAGATATGCTAGCCCTCGTGTCGAGGGCGTGTAAATGGATGCTGATCCTCAAAGTCTATCATTTCCAACCACATTGCTGTACGCCTGCTCTACATGTGAAGGCCGACGCCTATCTAGGTATTTATAGGCCCGCTCTGGGCTCCGCATTTTGCGAGTGCTCCTTGATGAAGCCGGCCAGGGGCAAGGCCCACTCCTTGGCAATGGGAACGTGATGCCCGCCTGGGTGCGTCACGACGACCGGGTCCTGACATCGGTCAATGAGGGCCTGGCTGCGGCTCTCGTCAACGACGGTGTCGAGGCTGCCAATGTAGTGAAGGGTGGGCGTGGTAAGCTTGGGCTCGTAGCACCACCTGAGCATGTCGACGGGACCGTAGAAGCCCGAGTACGAGACGGCAAACTTGAGCGGGCGAGCATCGTTGGCCTCCCGCAAGCCGCGGGCCCAGTCACCCTGGGGGCCCTCGGGAAGGGGCCGGTGCGGCTCCAGCGGGCGCCCGGGGCCGGCTGGTAGCCCGGGATGTCGCGGGCGAGGAGCTGGTTCGGCGCGGTAGGGTAGAAGAGGACGGGCGCGAGGGACGACGGGGCGAGCGTCTTGGCGATGAGTTTCTCGAGGGCGCGGGTTTTGGCGCGGAACAGGGGCCCGGATTGAGTGAAGCCTAGAAAAAAAGAGTCCAAGAGTCAGTATGTTGCGTTTGTGTTTACGACGTCGGACGGGGGGGACAGCTCCGGTGAGGTGATGAGAGAAGGGGGTGAGAGGTGAGAGTAAAGACGGAGATGAATGGCCACATGCAACCGTATACCACGCCACTTGCCATGGAAATAAAAGATGAAGGGCCGCCTTTATCCTTTGAGAGCCGGCAACGGGGAGCACGCACCGTGAAGCATGAGAATCTTGACGTCCGTCTGCCCGCTCATGCCGGCCTTGCCCGGCGGAGGCTGCTGCGCCGCGGCCGCCATGGCGCGACGAATCCGCTGGACGGCGGGGGAGGGGCGGACTGCGAGGCTCTGTCTGGCTCTTGGGGCGGACCGGGCAAACAGCAGGCTCATGGGGTTCGCGACGAGAGGCAATGCTCGTGCAAGAGCGAGGCGAGATATGTCCAACGCCTATCGGTAGAATCGAGGTCCCGGCTGAGTCACGTTCGGGGCAATCTCGCAAAGGGGGCGGGCCGAGATGCGACGCCAAAGATGGGACCCCTTCTCCACCTGACGAGGCCGTGGTCTTGAGATTTGACGACGTCGCGAGAAGATGGGCAGGTTTCTGGTGTTGGGTGTTTACTCTACGACCTTGGTTCCCATCTGTCTGCCTTTGCGGCCACGACGTGCTAGTGACCTTGAGAGGTCATACACCAGGTCTATTTGGAGGTCCAGTTGGGAAATGTCACAAAACGCTCACTCCATCGTGAGAATTACCGTTGACCACTACAGCAAGTTGGAGAGAGGGCAGTCTTGCGTCTGGATGTGAGCGGCGTGTTGGCTGCCAAACATCACACAATGCGTTCTTCGCTTACTTCACCATTCGGCCGCATCTTGATTCGATTTTGATAGAGTCTATGTGACACTCTCCTCCCGCCGGGCATGCCACTCTTTGACGCGCCCGGACCTCCTCAGACCATGGCTCTTGCTGCCATTTCTTCCGGTCGTCTCTCTGGTGCCCGTTCGCTGTCGGCTTGCCGCTTAGTGCTTGTGGTTCGACTTGGACAGGGGGTTGCGGGGGTCGTTCTTCCACTCGTCGGCTATTCGATGGTCAGTTATCCGACGCGGTTTCATTTAGAGTCTGCGGGTGCGGGCGTTCGTACAGGCGCTCATGGCGTTTTGGGCAGCATTGGCGCCGTAGGCGATAATGAGGCCTTGGACATCTCGTTAGCCCTCGCGTATCCCCAGGCATGCGCCGGAGTGCGTGGTTGCATAGTTTCCCGACACGTTGCGCATCCGAAAGCATCGAGGAGAGCGTCCTGCTCACGTACCAGCGGCGAAGAAGGGGGCCATCGGCTTCACTGCATCGTCATTGTCAGCAATCGACACGGCTGTTTATCGACAGGACCCCGAATCAACAGGGCCCGAAGCAGGAATTGACGCACGGAAAGGAGCCGGGAACTTCTTGAAGGGAGCGACGCCGAGCCAAGACATGGTGAACGGTGGGTGCGGGGTGTGGTTGAGCCGGGTTAGACGGGTGAGGTTGCGCGAGATGAAGTCTTTCGAGGCGAGCCTTTTTCCGCTACGCAGGCATCCGGGTAGCGGAGCGCTCCTCTCTGCTGCTGCCGAACTGGGCCCGCCCGCACCGCCATTCCGCCGCGGGTGGCAGCCTCAGGACACAACCGTGGATTTTGCTGACTAACGAGAGTCGCTACCCACGTGACCAGCTACCTCGCCGGGGAGCTTGAGTGACATCATCAAGCTGGAGCTTCCCCATGCTCGCCGGCCCTGTCACTGCTGTGCCGCGATTGACCGCAGTCGACCGAGCCAGGTACCGCAGCAGGTACTCTGGTTGTTGCTGAGAGAGTGACGCTCCATGTCCCCCCGTAGCGTGCAAATGCAATTGCCGTCTCCTGAAACTTGGCGTGTCCCCTGCCCTTTCCATCGTGCCATCGTCTCAACTCTGCTGCCTCCTCTCTTCCGCACACCTTCATCCCTCCGTCCCCCTTCTTTCCCCCCTCCAGCTTGTCCACACATCATCCCAGCAGCAACGCCCACCCAGCTATTGCAAGCTGCATTACGCTCGTGTGCACCCCCGACCGCGTAACAGTGCGGGGTGGACAACCTTACTGCAACCTACCTGTTGGCGCGCATCCAATAGCTCGTCGAGGCTGCCCTCCAATACGCCCGCCCGACAACACCAGGAGCTCCCGCCGGAAAGCGTGCCCGCCTCGACGCTGCTGCCCGCCGTGTCTCGCCATTCAGCGCTCGCCCGCCTCTCTCTCTCTGTGCCTGCTACCTAGGTAGCTGCTTCTCCCCGACTGCCTGCCTGCTTGCCTCTTAGCGCGACCTCGCCCGCTGCGAGCTCTCCAGGACCCCTCCCCGTGTGACGGGCCAGGATTGCAAGCTGCTCCGAGGCACATCAAACACACCTCGTCGTTTCTTCTTTGGGGTTCTCTTTTCCCCCCTACAACCTCCATCCACCTCGCCGCAATGCTGTGTCGCAGTCTCCCTCGACGCGCCGCCATGGTGGCCCCGCGTGCCTGCATGCGGGCTATCAGCACCACGGCCGCGCTGAGAAAGACGCCTCAGATGGGCGACATCGACCCTGCCCGCTCGGCAGTCGAGTCCTTCAACGCAAAACAAAAGGCATTCCGAGAGCAGCTGGCCGAGGCGCAGAGAGAGCGGGGAGCACGTGCGTTCGCCGCCCAGCAGTCTTCTGCTTCTTCGTCCGAGAAGTCGGGCCAAGGCTCATCTGGAAACGATGCAGGTCTTACCGCCCAGGCGAAGCAAAAGGAGCAAGATCGGAAGTCGGGGCCTCTCTCCAACCTCATCTACGGCACCAAGGAGGGAAGGGAGATGGAGGCCCAGATCGAGGCGAGCTTCAGCCAGGTCTTGGCTCGCGGCAAATACGTTCACTCAATCGTCTTTCACGAAGTCAAGCCCGAAATGGTGGACGAATACGTCCAGCTCGTGGGCAGATGGTATCCCAAGATAGCCAACGCGGGCGAGAACAAAGTTCACCTTGTCGGAAGCTGGCGCACCGAAATTGGTGACTGCGATACGTTTGGTACGATTACTCGGCGCAGACATTCTCTCCTTTCCCTCTTCCACGTGCCATGCTGACCGCCTTCTAGTTCACATCTGGGAGTATCAAAAATATGCAGGCTATCACGAGTCTAGGCACTCCATCACGCATCATCCCGACTTCGCCGAGTTGGATAACAAGCTCAAGGCAATGATCAAGTCAAAGAGCATCTCTCTGATGCAAGAGTTCTCGTTCTGGCCTACAACACCCCCTCGACAGCTGGGCGGTGTCTTTGAGCTGCGCTCGTATACGCTGCACCCTGGCAACCTGCTAGAGTGGGAAACGCACTGGAGACGCGGTCTCAAGGCTCGACGCGAGGTCATGGAGGGTGTGGGCGCGTGGTTTGTTCAGATAGGAGACCTTAACACCGTTCACCACCTGTGGCAATTCGCTAACCTCGAGGAGCGCCGCGAGCGCCGAGAAAAGAGCTGGATGGTTGAGGGCTGGAGCGACACGGTGCACAAGACGGTACCACTGATTCAGACCATGAAGTCCAGGATCTTGATCCCTATGCCCTGGTCGCCAGTGGCATAGGCGTGTTTGCCTGTTTGGAGGGCTTAATGGGAGCAAGGCCTAAGATTTTCTTATAGGGGCATCCCAAGGGTTGCGCACGAGAGCTCGGCACTAGGCCTCGCTTTTAACCATTGGCAGTGCGGCAGATTGTGAGCGCGAGAACGTGCGGCAGCCGGGGCAAGGTACCATTAGGGGCCGTGAGAAGCGTGCGTCTCATCTTTTCATTTGTCCAGAGTGTGTCGGAATACAATGATAGGGCAAAGACAACCCGCAAACGAGTCCTAGAGGCTCTAGAGGGATATATTATGTGTTTCGCAACATTGTATACAGGTTAATCTCTGCCATGCCCATGACTCCTCCAAGGTGACCTGCGGGTATTCAAAGCACAACGCTCAATGACGAAGCAGATTAGAATTCAGAATGCCAGACCTCCACTTCACTCATTGAGTCCAGCGGCATCCATGACGGCAGCCAGATTATTTCTCACTTGTCCCAGCATGTGGCTTAGATAACCGAGTTTGGAGTAGAGTGATATCAAGCTCGGATCGGCACTTTCGACGCGCACCTTTTCTCGCACGTAGACCTCTTCGACGTCCTTTGCCTCTGCCGCCAAGGACCGGGACGCCGGGTCCGGGGTGTGTCGAGCGGACCCCATCTTGGACTCGGCGCTGCCGTCGCCCTGGGGGCAATACCTGTAGACGGTGTCCATCTCATCGTGCTCGAGCCGGCGGACGGTGCCGATGGCGAGGCCGAGTTTGGTGCCCAGATGCACGGGCGCACTAGCCGGCTCGAGAGCGCGAAGCCAGAGGACTATGCTGCAGTCCTGAAGACCTATATGAAAGCTGATGTTCGAAGGCAGGGGCGGGTTGAAGTGGTGTGGCGGGCAGGATTTCGTCTGCCAGCTCGTGTCCGGCCCGGTGAGGGGCGGGCCCTTGAGCAGCGCGGCCGAGTCGGCGAGGGAGTCGGCGATTAGGGCGAGCGTGGAGGCGAGGGCGGGCGCGTCGTGGGGGGAGTCTCGCGACAGGTTCAGGCCGAGGACGTCGATGGACTGGGTGAGGTTGTCGTGGAGGGCGTCGAGGGCGCGGATGTGGATGGGCCACGACGGCGAGAGGGTGATGGCCTGGGCGTGGATGGTGCGCAACTGCAGGTTGAGTGACTAGAGGCAACGAAGGTCCCGTCAGATTCTTTGACTCGTGGCTCGAGATATATATGTGTGTGTTTGTATAAGGCACGATCCGGCGAGGGAGGGATAACGCACGCCCTTGACTATGCGGCTGCCGACGCGGGTGATGGTGCCCTTGACCCGTTCGTTGCGTGGCGTGCTCATGACGAGCGTGCTGCCGGGATCGATGGGCGCCAAGAGGGCGTAGCAGTCCTCGAGGCCGTGCTTGAGCTCGCGGCACGCCTCGACCGTCTCGTCTGTGATCCACGCGAGTTCTCGTTGCTGGACGGGCGGAGCCAAGGTGAGCGTTAGCCGCCGGGTTTCCCGACTCCGCGGGATAGCATGGCAAGGCGAGCAGAGTCGCGCGGGAGGATAGGGCGTACCAGGGCCTCGGCTACCTTGGCCTTGCGCTCCTCCGGGGGGACGGCGGGCCAGATGTCGACGGACATGGCGTGCGGACAGCGGCGCGGGCTATCATGGGTCGGCGCGGGTCGAGGCCATGCCACCTGGGCTCCGGCACGCTGACGGGAGCAGAGCGTAGCTTTTCCGGCGACTCTTGCGTCGAGAAGATGGGCCTTGATGTGTTCTTTGATCGTCGGCGTCGAGGTCGATGGATGGACTCGAAGGAGAGGTCCCAGGGGTGACGCCAGGCTTGGGAGCTGCAGGATGTCCAGATACGAAGATACCTGTCGTCCGAGACCCACATAGAAGCCAACCCCAAGAACTAGGGGTTTCGATGGTGGGGCGAGCTGCAGTTGCCTTTTTCTGCCTCCGCCAACTCTTTCCGATATTAATTACTTCATATCCACGACGCAAAAAGATGCGCGTCACGGCAAGCCTCGGCCGGCGATGACGCGACGTACGACTGCGCAGTAAACACGAAGATCATCACGCCGGATCCACGAAATCATTACTCAAACGATTGGACCTCCAAGCACGCGGCTCTGTTGACGACAGCGCTTCGTCGGAGCTACCCTACGCCAGAGCCCTCGGCTTCACGATGAAGGACATTCAGGAAAAGGGCGCGTCATCAGGGCGCACTAGTGACAGAGGGGCGAAACCTCTTGCGAAGCTTCCGCCAATACCGGATGGTGAGTAGGCCCCCTGACTTCGGCCTCACAAGAACTTGCCGCAGCCGACTGACCGCGGGGACACACAGGCGCCAAGATCCAAAAACGTCCTCTCATCCGTCGGCAGCACCCCGCGTCCTCCAAGACGCCCATCATCTACATGTCCTCCAAGACGCCTTTCATGTCGGCCGTCAAGCGCGTCCAGAAGCCCCTCGACCGGGCCCTGCGCGAGGCCACGGCCGCCGGCCCGAGGAACGCGACCCTGCACTCGCGCGTCGAGGGCCTCCGGCGCGCCGGCCACGGGGCGGGCGCCGAGACGGCCGTTACTGTCACGGGCACCGGGAAGGCCATTGAGAAGACGCTCAGCCTGGCTAGCTGGTTTGAGCAAAAGGGCGACTGCGTGGTTCGGATCAGGACGGGCACGGTGGGCGCCGTCGACGATGTGATTGCCAAGGACGACGACGACGCCGAGGACGAGAGTCGAGTCCGGAGGCTGAGCAGTCTCGAAGTGGTGGTGAGCTTGAAGTAGAACGCCTCGACATACGGACCTTAAAGCTGAGCCCGGGAACGGGACCTGAGTTGACGAGGACAGCGGACGCATCCATGGACCCCGTACGGCTGCAGTGTATCCGATGGGAACACTTGCGCTGACATTGGGTTCAAAGGTGAGATTCTCAACAGCATTGCCGTCATGGCTCATTAATCGCTGCGGTCTACTTCACCAACACATCTCTCGACCGAGCCCGCATGCGGCCTCAATGGGACGAAGCACAGAAATTATAAAGCGATTCGAAACTATGAGTCCCGAATGCTTTGCATCGCGGGGTTGAGGGATTCAACATGTCTCATTACCGGTACGCCACGCCCATGCAGATGAAGATGGAAGCTTGAGAGCCTCAGTCGGATCCGGCCTGAAAGATGCCATACACCACGCTCCGGTCCAAAACTCCTTCGGTGCCCGCTAGCCTGGCGCGGGCAACACGATATGCCGTGGGAACAAAGAAAACAATTACTGCAAGATGCAAGCCTGGAAGTCACGCTCGATAAATACAATGCATCTCATCTAGGTGACGCGGTAGGCACTAGTTGTCACGGTCAGCAAGACTAAGCCCGATCGCTGGGAAACTGTGCAAAGGCTTACTCAATAATCAACTCCTCGCCGTGCCACACGCCGCTGGCAATCCAGAGCCCGCAGTTGACGATTTCGGCGTACCGCTTGTCGGGAGACTTGACAGTAGCAAACATGCGGAATCCGTACTGACGTGGGTCAATGTCTTTTGGCTGGCGAGAGCTCAGTAGAGCATCGAGTGTGTCGCAAGGACCGGAGAGAGAGCCTCTGGTGCGCATCTCAAGTCTGCGCATGAGCCGGTTAGCGCAATGGCAGCCTTCAAGGATCATCAGAGACCAACATTGCAGGGGGTTCGTCAGTCGTTTGCATTACGAAGGCGCCCTCGACGATGCGGATCGGACGGAAGCCTCGGGCTTGACCGAGGTCGTATCCACCCGCCTGTTCCCCCGTCAGCCGCTAAAGTCCGAACATTACCGGAGGGGAGGATAAGCCGACGTACCATGATGCGCCCGTTACCAAAAGACCCGGACCACTTGCCGGCGGCGACGGTGGTAATTTCCTTCTTGACGCGGTTCTCGACGCACGTCGGTTCCGGGTTCAGGGAGACGGCGATGCGAAAGTCGAACTCGAGCGCCGGCATGGGGAACGAGACTTGGGGGCTAGGAAAGTGGTGAAGGGCGCGCTTGCAAGACTCCTCGACGCTTCTCCCATGGCTGGTCTCGGAGGCCGTGTCGTCAAAGTCGTGCTTTCGCGCTTTGGAGGGCTGGCACGGCAGTCTTCCGTCCGGAGCAAAGAGGCGCAGGGCGGGCGTGATGTTTGTGTCCCAGTCGACGGATTCGAGATCATCTAAGCGGCGTTTGTTTGCTTGGTCAGGCAGGCACGGAGTTGATACAGTGACATCTGTCGGAGCTGTTGTGGTTGGAAGCGACAGGGTCTCAGTTTCTGTCGCCATGGCGTTCGATTTTGGCCGAGATGGAGGAGTTGATGTGTCGAATGCGAAGGGATCTCCCCCCCTCCCTTGTCTTTTACGGGTAGCGACCCTAGGCTTTTGTACAAGCGCGGCAGAAGAGCGGTGATTGGATAGCAGCAGAGGGATGCGAGGGTCGGGCACGGGGGAACCAAGAGCTGAAGGTCGGCGTGTGAGGGCGAGTTATCGGCGAATCGGTTACGTAGGCGATATGAGAAGGATGTAAAAGAAAACGGAGGCGCTAGAATGAGGTGACGTAGTGCTGTAGAAGAGCGGTAACTAATAATACACGTACGAGTCTTGACCGAAACGAGGTGTGAACAAAAAGTCCGTGTGCAACGGGGGGCTTTTGTTTTATAGAGGCGAAACGAGAGGACGGGAAGCGGAGGGGCGGAGGGCAGGACTCGGGCTATATGGTAATCTCCATGGTCTCCGAAGGGGGAGGGGGGCGTGGGACGGGAGGGGGTGGAGTCTGCGGATGCAGAGCCGCCGGCCGGGAATGGGAGAGCGCCTGGGCAGCGAGTGGAGATACTTGAAGAAGGCGGCGTCGGCGTACTGTATGTATGCTTGCAAAAAAGGGGCGAGGCGGAAGTGTGCATAAAACAAACCTTGAGGAAATAGGTTCAAGGGCAGATCGATCGGCTTGAGCATGGCGAGAGGTTGGCGGCAGAAAAAGGGTACCTACATGATGCCTCCGCTGGCGGCCAAGGTGACGAGGTACAAGGGCGGAAAAGTACAGTATTCGTAATGTTGCACAGATGGGATGCCGAAAGGGGCAAAACATGTGTGTGTGAAGCACGCGAGATGCAGTACATTACATGCAGCAGCAAGTCTTCTTCCCGGAGCTTTTTCTTTGCGGTGCCGCTGCTCCTCTCCCAGCGTATCTCGTCCGGCTGTTCGTCCGAAGCGAGGACAGTACAGTAATCAAAAACATGTACTCTCCGCACGAGTGGCGCCAGCGGTGGTTCCACATCCCGAGGAGAAATGGAGCACTGGAGATCCGCCCCTCTGGCGAGCACAGGTTACAGCGCCTGCTGGCATGCTGGTGCAGGTACTTGATAGGTGTAGATACGAAGCACAATATTCTCCAACGGGTGCGTATCGCTGCAGCGTTGGGGAGAAAAAAAGAGCCCGAGGGGGTAGCAGGTACCTGCATGCCGGAGAGGGCGGGCGAGAGAGCGCTCGTCCGTGGGGGGAACGAAGGTCGCGGGCGGCATCATGTCAGGTACGGGCTACAAACTCCGGGCTCGAGACAAGTGCCCGAGGCCGCTGACAAGATGAAACCCGGCGGCCCACGCGCGCCCGGAATCGTCATCCCGGAGAGGGTAGGCGAGGTACGGGGTATCGGGTACCTGGCGCGCGCCCGGTTTCCTTGCTTGTCTAATGCTTTGAAATCGCCCTCTGTCGAGACTTGGGCTAGGCCCGTCTTGCCCCGGCCAGCTGTGCTTGCCAGGCTTGCTTGATTACCTACTGGTGGACGTCTTCAAGATGCGGCTGTGCGAATCGGCTCGAGTCGTTGCCCAACGCATGTACGAGAATTATTCACCCGGGTCCTGGGCCTACGCAGGTCTGTGCTTTGCTTCCAGTGACCGTCGTCGATCGTTCTTGGTGGTGCCTCGGTGCTTGAATCTCGCATTGCCGTCTGGACTACGATGCCTTGTACAGTGCACATGGTGCAAGACGGTACACGCCCGTATCTGCCACTACATGAGTACAGTATATCACATCTACCCTCGGGTCCCCTTACTGCGTTCTTGGCCGGCTCCTCATCTGGTGATTACCGAGAGGGAGAGGAAGGGTCGGCGCGACAATCGTGCCGCGCGGGGTGGATCGTGCAACCCTGCGAGCAGAAGGAGGGAGGGGCCGTCCGTCGTCGACTGGTATTTGGCCCGATGAAGCAGGTGGTGGGTGGTGCTGGGATCCGGGGCGCTTCATGAGTCGTTGATCCGATCGATCGGCTTTGGCTTTCTCTCTCATCACACACAAACTCTCGCCCGCCCATTGGACCTGTTCCCTACAGATCCAGGCAATGCATCCGTCACGGCCAACGGGATAGTCGAGCGCGAGCCTGTGCGAGGAATGGCGGGCCATGTCGATCTCGTCTCGCCCGCCCTCGCCCTTTGCGAGACGCGGCGTCGTCACCGGGCGTCGTCAAACCATCGGCAAGCCGGGTGTCGGGGCTGCGCGCGCATACCCGTCCTTTTTAGGGCTCACAGTCAGCCAGCAGACAGGGCCGGTGTCTCTTCTTCTTGCGCTCCTGTTCGCCCTTGTCAAGACGAGCCCCAGGCGGACTTGGAGGCGCCTATGCAGGCATACGTACTTGGTGCAGAGGCTCGTCAAGTGTCAAATCTCACGCCTGCGACCATGACCGTCTGCTCTAGCTTTTTCACGGCACTTGCAAAAGGGGACCAGGGGACCATCCAAGACGCAGCACCGGCTCTCGGGCGTGGACCGGCCGGTCCTTGGGCCGCTCTGTCGGTCAGTATCGGTTTGCCGTGAGAGCCGCGACCACTGCAAGATACAGGCCGGAGTATTGATTACTCTTTGCAGTTTGGCCGCACCCGTGGGCCTCCTTAACTCCGCGGCGGGGCCTCTGGGGCAGCGACTCGGCCGGTCGGTGGCATGGCTCCCTTGTATCGACTTGCCTGGAATACGCTCTGGAGCACCGGCATTCGGGATCGGGGCTCGTCGGATTTGGCAGTGCCATAATTACCGAGTGACAAGTTCGACTTGCCATGAGGTCTCCAAGGTTGGAGCTGACTGTAAAGTCTCTGGCCGATGCGAGCCCTGGACCAGCAGGCAAACAACCACTCGCGAGTCTAGAATACTCGGCATCGGCGTTAGGGCACCTCCCTTGCTCATCGCGCGTCGGCTATATCGAGTTTGGACCCTGACAAAGCACCAACTTAGTCGACACGGCTGCATAACCATGTTGACGTGGGTCAGCGGCCGGATAGCTGGCTAGATACGTGGACTTGTTCTGCAACCAGAACATGACGATCGGCCTCAAGATCACGATAGATCGACTGCCCGCTGCCAAGACGTAGCATGTCGGTAATCAACCACGTTTCATTGGCGGCGTCGACTCTGCAGCGACTCGCGACGATTCGAAATCTGCAAGACACGCAGATGGTGTAGGGTAGCGGAGCCTGGGCCTTGCACAAACGACGGATTCTTAGCTAAGCGGGCATTTTGTGCCCTCTCGTATACCCCCCCTTAGCAATGCACAAATCCGCAGCCTTCATGCCGTTGCCTCCGCAGCCAGCGCCTTGACACGCACCAAAAAATTGCTGCAGCACACAATTCAACGGCCAGCTTCAGCTCGTCGCCCGCCCAGTCCGGAAATCCTGTCGGATACTTGGCCTCAGCCGCTCGATAGATGGCATGCCGCCAAGCCGACCCCATCGAGGTTCCGCCACGAGTTCAGCACGCACCAATTGTCGGCCCACGGCATGTGGGGGAAGAAGCAACGGGAGAGTCCCGAGGCAGAGAGAGTCATTGGCCTCGTTGCCGGAGCCTCAGGGCGACTGGGCGGGGATGCCGGGGCCGCCTTGGCTGCCGATGCTCCGGCATGGTCCAGTTCGGGCGGAGATTCAGCTCGGCTCATGGACCAACGTCGAGACGGCTGTATGAAGACCCTTGATTGACGCACCCGATGTCGCGCTACGCTTTTCCCTGCCTGCGACACCGGTCACCGACCCAGAGGTCCACAGTCGCCAAATCCGAGGCTGCTGAGGCTCACCAGGCAGGCAGGCTGCCCGTCCAGGCAAGGGTAAGCAAGCCTCAGGGGCCCCTTTTGGCCGCTGGACGACTGCCCGACGTGGCTGCCCTCACGTGAAGAGAAGCAGCCGGCGCCACGCAGGCGGCCTGTGTATTTCGTGCTGCAGCCCGGTTTGCTGGGACGGGCCGAAGTCGGCTTGTCTTCGTCCGCGGCATCCTCCGCCAGCCACGGCGCTGCTCTTTTGCCACGCTGGACGTCACCCAGAAACGGGACTTCCGATCCGCAACGCTGCGCGACTGCTTGCCCTCTCTCTGTCGACTGCTCCGTCGGCCCTTTTTTGCAGGGGCATCCCTCCGAACTCAAAGGCCGGCCTTCGACCTCCGGCTAGAACCAGTCCGATGCTCTTGTTGTGGTGCACTGAACTGGGCGCGCCAATTCCCCAATGGCCCGGCCCTGGCGTGCTGCGCGCTCCTCTGCGCCGTGTGCAACGACGGGCCGGCCGAGGGCTAGACTGGACGCTGCGGGCGGACAAAGACTTACAGGCGCCCTGCTGCTGCGAGCGCTAGCTGCCAGATGAGGGAATCCTCTCTGCCTTGCCCCTTTTGCTGGCCGCGCCGCGGATCCCTGCGGCTCGACGGATGAATCAGGACCAACTGCCTGTTCCCTGGCACAAAAGCGAGGGCACAGCTCTGCCCCGTAGCATGCAGGCGGACCCGCTGCAAAACACGCCGGACTTCCTGTCCCGGTAGTCAATCTCAGCTCGACGTGCTGGCATGGCCGGAAATAATGGCCGAGAGCAGAGCCTCGGGCTGTCGACGGCAGATCCCTAGTCTAGTGGAGTTCGTCAGCGGGAGCGGGTGCCTGTCCAGCCCTGCTGCCACGCGCAACAACAACGCGATGCTCGACAAGACGGCAGACATGGGCAGCATTCACGTGAAGACGACGAGGGTCCCGGGAAGCATTCACGGATTCAATGTGCGGAATCCCAATTGATTTGCTTGAATCATTCGAGCTATTGCCGCAATTACGGCGCAGGTCTCGCCATTGGCCTCGCCATTTGCTCGTCTCACTCAAGACGATGGTCGAGATGCAGAGGCACCATGCCACAGCTCGCCAGCTATGCTCTTGCTAGCCGTGTGAACGTGCAATAGCGCGACGGCAGTCATGGGACGCGAATTGCCCCCTCCGCGACGTCTGGCCAGGAATTCGCAGACGTGCCCGCACCCAAGGTCTCAGACCCTCCGAGAAATTAGGACGCCAGTCGACGCGCCGAGACGCCGACAATAAACAGCCCTCTAGAGCGGACGCTACTCGCCCGCCAAAGAAGACGTGTTGGGAGACGAGGAGCCCATGCTCGAGGAGTTCTGGTTCACTTCTTCACGAGGGCAGCGGCCCGTGTCGCAGAGCTGCACGCATGGACATCGCCGACCCGTCTCCCCAGGCGTGCCTCGAGAACGTGCAACAAGATCGTGTCAAAGGCGCTGCAGCTCTGCCGGCAAATGTCAAGATTGAACAATCTCGACTGCGGGAATGCTCTCGACCGAACAGGCACAATGTCGAGGCGCTTGCGTCCGCCAGGAATCACTCTCGCAGAATATGGGACGCGCGATCATGTCTTGCATGATCCACCAAGACATTGTCTTTGTCGGCTGCCAGCATGCTAGCCGCTAGCCGCGAGCTCTCCTTGAGCGTGAAGGATCACAGAGACTACATGGAAGGGACACACCAAGTCTATTCGCTTCAAGGCTATCTCTGATCACGATCCATGATGCGTCCGTTGGCTATAAATGTCGGGCTTGCCTCCTGCTGCATCCAGACTTTCCTTCCTCATCATCCCATTCAATAATCACTACTCCAACACACTCTTTTATTCCTGCCTCATTCTTTCGGCAGTGTCATTCATTCAGTCCAACTCTAGTCTACGTTCGTTTACAACACCATCACTTCGATCGCTTCTCCGGAAAACCAATAAACAGATTCAGCTCATCTAATCAGCTTTCCAACAACCCCCAACCATCAGGATGAAGTACTCCTACTCCGCCGTTGCCATCATGGGCCTTGCCCTCGGCTCCAACGCCGCCACTAACTCCACCCGGGCCGTTGCCACCAAGGCCGTCGGCGATCACGTCGAGCACGTCGAGCACGTCGAGCACGTTGAGCACGGCGAGCACGGCGAACACGGCGACCACGGCGAACACGGCGACCACGGTCCCCACGGCCACCACATCAAGCCCGTTGTGCACGTTGTGCACGTCGAGCACGTCAAGCATATCGGCCACCTCGGCCACCACCTCGGCCACTTCGGGCACGAGCACCACCACCTCGGGCACGAGCAGTGCCCCTGCGCCCGCGCCTGCACCGTCGAGTACCGCGTCTGCTGCGAGAAGCCCGGTTCTCACCGGCCCACTTGCCAGTCGCACTTCTCGACCTGCCTGGGCTACAGCCCCTTCGAGCACAACGGCAACCTCATCCACCCCAAGAAGTGCGCCCACGGCCCCGGCTACGATGAGGGTCGCGGCACTGGCGGTGTGATCGTCGGCGGCCTCACCCACCACCACAAGGGCCACAAGTGCGCCAAGATCTGCCACGCCAAGTACAACGCCTGCCTCGGCAAGCCTCATGCCCACCACCCGACTTGCGTCTCCGAGTTCGTCCATTGCCTGGGCTACAATCCCTTCGGCTCCAGCGGCTCCCTCATTGTCCCAACCTCGTGCTTCATCGGACCCAAGGGCCCGGGTGCACCCGGCAGCCCTGGCGCTCCCATTGGCGCCGTCCACTGCATCGGCAAGCACTGCGTCACTACTTCCGGCCACGTCGTTGGTCCCGGTGGACATGGCGGCGGCGGCGCTATTGTATGCCACGGCAAGCACTGCGTCCCTGGCTCCGGCCACCTCGTCGGTCCCGGTGGACATGGTGGCGGCGGCGGCGCTATTGTATGTCACGGCAAGCACTGCGTCCCTGTCAACAACGGCGGCATCAAGGGCCCCGGTGTTGGCTACCCCGGTGGAGGTGCTCCCGGTGGCGGCGCTCATGGGGTTAGCGCTCATGTTGCTAGTGGTCCCGGTGGCGGTGCTCCCGGTTCTGGCGCTCATGGCGGTGGTGCTCCCGGTGGTGGTGCTCCCGGTGGTGGTGCTCCCGGTGGTGGTGCTCCCGGTGGTGGTGCTCCCGGTGGTGGTGCTCCCGGTGGTGGTGCTCCCGGTGGTGGTGCTCCCGGTGGTGGTGCTCCCGGTGGTGGTGCTCCCGGTGGTGGTGCTCCCGGTGGTGGGTGGCGCTCCCGGTGGTGGCGCTCCCGGCTCTGGCGCTCCCGGCGGTGGTGCTCCCGGCGGTGGTGCTCCCGGCTCTGGCGCTCCCGGCTCTGGCGCTCCCGGCGTTCTTCTCTGCAACGGCAAGCCTTGCCCTCCTGGCCACAAGGGCCATGGCGCAGGTGCTCATGGCGGCGGTGCTGGCGTTCTTCTCTGCAATGGCAAGCCCTGCCCCGTCGGCCCCGGCAAGAACGGCACCGTCGGTGTTGGCGGGCCGGCCGTCGTCACTGCTGGCGCCCAGCTCGTCAAGCCTGTCATGGCTCTCCTTGCCGTCGCCGCGCTGGCTGTCTTCTAAGCTGGTCACGATGTGAGCAACACGCAATGTGGAGGATGAAGAAGAGGGGGATTACTATTCAAGAGACGATACGAAAATACTTACGAGAAACAGTATTGCATATGGGATGGTGTTTCGGGGTAGTTGGGAAGCCTTGAGCCTGGATTTACATGCTTATTGTACAATGTTCGCCAACGACGGCGAACCCCCTTTTCCGGGGATGTGGAGGAAAGATTGGAGAACACGGGATACATATTACTATACGTACTTACATCAATACCTGCTCTGGACTTGAAGAGTTGGCCGCGCCTTGCCCGTGACTTGTAAGACTCGAACGCATGTGTTCCTTGAGGGACTGCGAGATGTAGCTTGTCGAGCTTTGGTATGGCTGCTCTGATGCGTCGGGAACAGACTGATTCGAGTCGGGCCAATGGTATCCACCCTCTGTTGAAACCAGCCACTGCCATTTTGTGAGGATCGTCTTCCCTCGGAGCTTTCGAATCGTTGCCGACATGCGGGCTCGTCTCGGGGACCGAGTTCTCGGCGGCCACATCCGCCCTACCCTCGGCGGCGACTCCATCGAAGCACGGCTACCGGACAGACGGCGAGGCTCCCTGACCCGGACGCACTCACCTGCCACATGCCAGTCTTGACCACTGCGAGTTCCGTCGCGGCAACATCACCGAGATTCCGCGTCTTACGCCGCCTGCCCAAGCCGCCCAAACCCCTGACCGCTCCGCCGTTCAGTTCCCTTTGCAGCGTACAAGCCAAGAGAGTTTCTCAGCGCCTTGGCTGTGTGAGTTTGCGGGCGCAACGAGGGTGCAGATGTTTTACGTGGTCGTAGGCGTGACGTGGGAGACTGAGCCGTCGTCGATGCGGACGGGGACGCAGACGTCGGCATCATTCAAGGGCCTTTAAGCAGCTGGACTGGGCGGTCGATATACTTGAATTGCTAGGCTGGATGTCAGGCGCTTGCCTGGCTGTTGCTGTGCATGTGCCTTGCGTCGCCGGTTCGAGGTATTGAGGGAAGTTGGTCGAGGCCGTCGAGACGGACTGCGCCTCGTCTACTCCCCATCTTCCCAGCGGCTTTGCGTACGTTCAACCTCGGTCTCTGTCGCATCTCCCCACGCAGCTGCCAGTGCGGCGAGGCATCTGCGCCTTGAACCCTAAACCGTAGCCATCGAGCTTCACATGGGCCTAGCCGACGCCGCCAAGTGCGTCATCTTCTAGACAACACAGTAGGGAATTTTTCAAGGACATGCCGCTTGACTTTGACTTTGACTTTGCCGTTGCCTCAGGCGGTCAATCTTGAGTCGGGGGCTAGGCGCGTGTAATTACGCCCTGCGCCTGGGCCCGCCCACACACACGCGCGCAGGCGTGACGTAAATGAGCCGCCGTTGACCAAATTGCATCAAATGACGAGGCTCTTGGGGAGAACTGGCGCCGAAACCTGCCTCTCGGTCGGCTCTGCGGCAGATTGTTGAGCGCCATGTGTGGCGGCGCGCGGTGTTGAGGTGCGAGTCCTGGACATTGAAGCGACGTCGGTGCATCTCCCCTTGAAGGTGAGTGTAAATGCCATTGAGGAGATGGATATACTAGCAGAGTGATGTAGACACTGTCTAGTTTGTAAGCCCCCTTTGTCGACTCATCAAAGGCGCACATCATACTGGCGCTCTCCTTTACTGTTCCCACAAGCCTCTACGTCCGAATCGCGAATACCCTCAACAACACCTGGATAATTCGAACCCAGCAGAGCCATCGCGTCCTTGTTCCTAGCCGGAATGTCCAACACAATACACGCCTCGACGACCTACAGTCTGTGCGACGACAACACACGCAACACCTCGTTCCCAAACAACCACACCCAACCCACCAACTGCCGAGAGCCAACTCCCGCCGAGCACCAAAGAAGCCGGCGTCTCCTCACCACCGCATGACGAGAAGCAGGACCACGTTCAATCTCGCCGTACGCGGGTAAATTGCACTCGCCAGAGGCCGGCAGTTGACACGAAATCACGAAATGAGCCCGGCCCTTGGTCCGCCGTCGTCCAAGCACCGCGCGTCCCCGTAAACGACACTTTCCCACCTCGCACCTCACGCGCCCTCGCATCGGGAGCGTCCCTACCTCGCAGACTCGCGCCCTCTGGCCTCAGCCCAGGACGCAAACGAAACAAGACGCCGAAACAAGACGTGGCTTTGCGGGGTGGGAATCGAGAGGCGCGCACCGGTCCCGCCCGCCGTGCAAGCTTCTTCCTGTACCCCGTCTCGTCTCGTGCCTGGACTCGTGCGCCGGGCCGCCAGCGTCACGCCTTGAGGGATTTTCTCGTCGCGGGCCAGGCCTTCGCCCATCTCGGCGCTCGATGCGCGGATGGCAGGCCTCGGCCACGTGCTCCCCATGACTCGCGGCGTCGCATGTAACGTTTGGACGAGATAGAGTTTGCATAGACTGGGGCCCACGGATAATATCCACCGTCTCCATCAAGGATGCTGCCCCGGATCGTCCCACAAAGCCACGAGGTAAATGGGGCCGTTGCGGGGAAGGCGTCGGGACTTGTCGATGGCTTCACTTTTGCAACCGACATTGGACGTGTCATGTTATCTTGATCGACTCTTCTCCTATGTACAAGGGTCCACCTGGATACAGACCTCGAGAGCAAAGCTCAACATGCCGTGGCAAAAAGGTCCACCGGCCAACACAGACAGGGAGGGCATCAGAGCGGCGGCAACGTAACGCAGACGCAAGACAGGACAGTAAAGGAAAACCACAAAAAAGCTCGTTGCCAAAAGTCGTTAAGTACCGTGCGGCATAACGTACAAGAGAGAATCGAAATTGCCCAAAGGGAGAGAGAGAGAGAAATATCCCACGCCATTTTCCCGCTATTTTGCACTGCAGACATGGACGAGCCATCCTTCTACATCTGCAAACATGCCATTTTGTGCCTGACAAGCATGTTTTCCCACCAGAAAGGAACCAGAAGCCAGTCCGCCCGCACTTACGAGAGCAGGGGTGTCAGCACGTTCTTAGCAAACTGACCGGGGACGTTGCCTATGGTATGCGTCGTTAGCTTGCATGCTCTCGAGTCTCGAGGGTGCCAAACTCACCTGGCTGCTTGTAGTTGCACACAGTCACCCAGTCAATGCTGCCGCCCTGGCAGCGGTTCGTCGCACAGCCGACATCAGTCGTCGCCTTCCACACCATCTGGGTGAAGTGGCCAATGTCGTTGAAGTTGCCGCTCGTGGGGTCCGGAACACCGTACAGGTTGTTGTAGTTGTTCTTCTCCTTGTACCAGCCGTCGACACCGCCCAGAGCGACCTTGGTGTTGTCCTCGGATCCAGAGCTCCACAGCCAGGCCAAGTTCTGACCAAATCCCTTGCCGTGGCTACATGAACGTGTTAGTCGAGTCCGTCTTTCAGAAATGCCGTTCAACTTACTTGTCGTGGTTGTCGATGCAGTTCTGGGCCGACTGCTGAGCCGAGGAGGCGAGGTCGGCGTTCCAGCGGAGGAGAGGAACCTTGTGATCCTGACGAGCGGTGTTGTGCTTATCGAGCATGGCCTTGGCGTACGAGTCCAAGTTGCCATTGTCGGGAGATGGGTAGCTGCCCTGGTCGGGCTTGGGCGCGGGCTTGGGCGCGGGCTTGCTCTTCGGGGGAGGAGGTGGCTCTGCGGTGGGCTCGGGCCGGATGATGGGCGTGTACTGGACGGGGATCTCCAGAGGCAGAGAAGGAGCGGGAGCAGGCATGACCTCGGGCTCGTCATCCCCGGCAGGTTCCTCGTAGACCTTGGTCGGGAGGGGAGCAGCCTCCTGCTTAATGTCGGAAGGCGGCTCTTGGCCTGGGGCGAGCGTGACAATGGCAGTCGTGACGTCGGTAGCGTATACCCACTCAGTGACGACCTGCGTGACAGGCTCGCGCTTCTCAATCTCGCCAATGGGGCCGGCAGCGACCAGCAGAGCGCCGGTGGCGGCGAGGAAAAGAGACGACTTCATGGTGGAGGGCTTATCGAAGATGTTTGCGGAACAGAGTCTGTGGTCTCCGTCTGGAAAGTCTGGTTAGCATTGAACGCGTCGACATGAGATGCGCCATGATGCAATAAAGGGAGACTCCAAGCCCTGTCCACGTCCTCGTCGCGGTCAAGTACGACATTGGGCGCACTCGCGCTCAAAATAGATGCCCGCCCGATATGGCAGCAACTGGATCGCAGACACTGGGCCAGAGGCTGGGGCACTGACACGGGGCCTGCTCAGGAATGCGTGTCGAATAGAGTGAGCCACCAAACCGGCGGGCCAGACATGAGCGGGACCGAGACGACGGCTCTCGACTCGAAACGCCGAGAACAATGACCCCGTGTCTCTAGCGCTGGGTCGACGTGTTGATGGGCTGCTCTCAAACGAGATGGGTGGCGCCGTGGTCGCGATGGGCACGAAACCGCTCCGTGCCAAGATGCAGACAGGATTGCACGCGCGTGCCGTGAGAGACTCGAAAGGCCAAGAAATAGTAACGTACCTGTTGGGAGATGCCGGGTGCCAGCTAAGATGGCGAAGAATCGGTGTGCTTCAGAACCAGCTGGGAGCAGCACAGATGGCGAAGGGGGCGGATGGGGCAAGAGTCGATTGCGTAAGGCTTCTCTTTTGTCGACTGCCGCGTGAGTGACACGAGGTAGCGTGCGGATCGGGTGAAGAATTGCGTGTTCAGACGGATTCGCGGCCACGGACGAGAAGGGACAAAGGGAGGATAAGGACAGGCGCAATAGACCAAGGAGTGTCTTTGAAGGGCGGAGTGAAAGATCGCAAGGGCCGGCCTGGGCAAATGGAGGCGACGACGAGGCCGTGAAAGAGAGCGTGGTGGTAAAAAGTGAAGGTGGGTAAGAGAAGTTTGAAAGGTGAGGTGGTCAAAGGAGTGTCGACGAAGAAGATTCAACGAGGTTTAAGAAGGAATGGACAGCGCGAATCGCCTGGGTAGTATGTGAGGGAGGAGGGGAAGAAGAAAAAGAATGGGAGAGAGGAGAGAGAGCGAGGTGCGTCGCGAGACCTGGCTTGCAGCGTGGGAAACGAAAAGGAACACCCACCCGCACAACCAGGATCAGGGGGGGAGGGCGTGCGGGGGTGTGCGTAGCTGAACCGTTGGGACCAGGACAAGCTTGGTGGCCCACCGGCGTTGGAGCCCAGGTTCGGCAGGTACTTGTCCTGGTGGTATCTTGGCCCTGGACTGCGCAGCCGAATGGACCTCGACCTATTGTTGCTGGCGCTCTTTTGCTGGGCCCGCGGCAAGCTACCACGCCCTTCGAATCGCTACCTCGAACCGATATGCCCGCTGCATGGCGGTCAAAGTACCCCGAGCTCGGTGCTGGGAGGGGCTCGCGCTTGAGCTCTTGGCCCCGCGAGAGGTGGGACGGTGCCCGGGTGCCTGGCATTAGGGGTTTTGGGGCCCTCCATCACAGGAGAGATGGCACCCTCTACGGAGGAGTCGGAGCGGATAGGCCAGGCACAGAAAGCACTAATGTTACATCACTTTGCACAGAGCTGGACGCTTCTCTCCTACAGTACAAAGTACTGCAGTTGCGTGTATAAGTTTCCAGCTGTCTGGCTGCACGCACCCCCTTCCCAGCACTCGGCTGCCGTGCCGGGCTCTGTTTCCCGGCCGAGGCCCTTCCTCGTTCCCCCCCGTGATGCCCTCTCCATTGCTCACGCTGCCCCCATGCTCACACCGTGGTCACACGTCACCCTCCCATTCGTTGTTGCCACGGAGAGGGCAGTCAGGCGCAAAAGGCGGAAAAGGAGAGGGAAAAATGCAGCCGGATGAATGGATGGATGATGGGCTGCTTCGAAACAGGCCCCCAACATGCGATAATTACGTCTGCAGCGACGATCAGCCATAGATGTAATGCCCGCAGTCCTTTCTCTCAACAAGGCCGCATCCCATTCGCCATTGAGTCCATCGATACATCCGAGTACCCATAGTCGACCATGAGACGGCGACAAAGCGAGGTGTTTTGGCGGTAGCCTGTAGTAGCATTCAGTGGTCGCATCGCTAGCGCCAGGGGCAGAGGGGGACACCAGAGCGCGTTTTGCCCGTCGCCTCGCAAGGCGCCTGCCGCCTCTACCCGCGTGCTTTGCAGAAAGCGTCTTGATGGTATGGTGACCGTGGACAGGCACTCTGGCATTCTATTTGCTGCAGTATAGGCAATATTCGACACTTGTCCACAGTCGCCCGTACGTACGTGCGTTGATGGCCCGGCAGATCGAGACCCGCAAGAGGGCACACAGCACCCGTGCTCTGCGATGACGCCCTCTCGCAAAACGATGGGCTCGTCCTCGGTTCTGCCGAGCTATTGGTCCTCTGTAGCCCCTGGCCTCGGGTCCGTTCGCTCGACAATGGATGCGTGCACGGGTGCTTCCAAATGCTGGCCATAGAGCCTCCTTGCCTGGCAGCTGGTGTGGGCTTTAGTGGGGGAGTGCCAAGAAAAAGGCGGGGTATCCCCATCAGCCCAAAAGATCAGCCCAAACAGCGGGAGCAGGGGAAAAAAAGGGAACACGCCAAAGGGGGGAAAAGGGACCAGCGCCCATTACTAGACGTGTACATGCCTCAATCGCGTGCAGTAGTCTGTCAATACGTCCAAGACTGGAATTCGGTACGCCCTCTCCCCATGGTAAACGGCCCTCCCATTCCGTACCCCGACGTGCTTGTGACATGGGCGTTTCGGAACCGAGCAGCTTCCGGCGGGTGCCTCCCATGTTCCCATGCTCCAATGTCCCCAGTGATCGCCCATGGTTTCCCGCGCAGGCCAGGCCTGTCAACTTCAAACCCTTGCGGTGGTTGGAGACGGAGACGTTCTTCTCGTATTCTTCCACGGGCACCAACGGCGTGCTTCCGACTTGGGCAATCAGAGTGCCAGACCACACGCAGCATGCATGCGCTTTTCGCCAAAATTTTGATGACTGGCGACTATCATTATTCTGAGGGGCAGGGAGGCAGGGTGCTGGGTGTCGCGACCAACAGCCGTCGTCGTAGCGCAACCCACGGCGGCGCAGAATCTGGACGAGCAAGCAGCCGCCACGGGCCTCAAGCAGCGCTGGCCGGTGGACAGTAAGCAGGGACGCGATTGTGCATCTCTCTGCCGACGGGCATGCGACAGGCAGCAAAAAGAAAAAGCATCGTCGCATCTGGGCGAAGCCCGTGAATCTGCCTCCCCTTTTTTCGCGCCTCCCTTGGCTCCGACTCGAGCAGTGAATCCCTGCTTGCCTGTGGAGGATGGCCGAGTGGCCAAAGTTGCACAGCTGAAGGCCGCAGCCACCGACCTGTCTGAGATCGGATGGCCGGCTTCCTTGCTGCCAACGGTCAAGGTTGACCAGGTCGCGAGCAACAAGGAGAGGCGTGCGAGTCCGAGAATGACCTGTAATTATCATCCCAGGGCTGAGGCGTGAAAACCTTGCACCAAACCAAGAGAGCCTGCGTACGGAGCATCAATGGTGGTTATTGACAGTCGCCTGTGCCGTCTCTGCGCGTCCAGCCTGCATCGTATCGCCCCGCCACGTATCCGCCATCACTGTACGAAGGTTGCGCACAAAAGTTTTTTACCATTCACAAGTCACCATGAGCCCCACTCACCGTGCGCATAGGGAAGCAGCTTACATACACATACGTGATCAACGTGCCTCGTTTGTCTAATTAGGAAACATATCTTCTTCCTCAACTTCATCCTCCCAATCAGAGCCTTCACGTTGGCCCTTTTTGGTAGGCAAAGGCTGTGCAAGCAGAGCTTCAATCTCTCTGTAAAGAGCCCCTCTTTCCTGATTCGTCATTTCGGGCGGGCTTGAGCCTTCCTTATACTCGTTGCCCCCTTTTAATTGAAGTACCCATTGGATATTGCCGGGCATTCGTTCCACAAGCCTTTGCAACTTCTCCTGAGGCAGAGCCTTCCACTCTTCGTGCCAGCGAGTTACAAGCTGAGCCCTCGAGAACAATGCCTTTTTGCTGCCAGTTCGGCGCTTCAGCATGTACCAGGCTGGCTCAATAGGCGAGAGATCCGGCGAGTTGGGCGGCCAGGTGAGACAGACGAATCCACGTTCTTGCCAGAGCTCCTTATTCCTCTGACTTGTGTGGGCAGCAGCATTATCCTCTTGAGCCAGCCAGTCGGACCCAGGTAGGCCTTTCAGAAAGGGAAAGTACAGAGGCAACAGGACCTCGTGCCTATAGCCAATAGCATCAATGCCGCCTTTGCTGCTGCGCACCCATTTGCCTGTTTTCTTCGTAAAGCGCCAGGCTGGCTTCTTGCCTGGAATTTGCTTATTCAAGCGAATTCGTCGAACGCCATTAACCAGCTCCCACTCTGTCTTCAGAAGCGGCTCTTGCTCTTGGTTCCAGCGTTTAACCTCATCGTCGTATTTCTTCTTTTGAGCAGCTGTTTCGGGGCCCCAAGCATAAGCCGGGCCTTTATGATCATAGGTGAAGCAGGCCCAAAACATGAACTCCTTTCGTCCTTTCCAGCGAGCCTTTATATTATGCGGATGATAGGCTTCAGAGGGTAGGCGCCAAATTCGTCGTTTTCCGCGGACCGAACCAAGGACAACCGAAGTCTCATCGCTCCAAATAACCTTCTTCCACTCCTCGAGGGACCAATCGCGGCGTTCCCAGGCAAATCGAAGCCGCGTTAGCTGTTGCTTCGCATTCAAGCCGGGCTTGGTCGTTAATTTGACGTTAGAATAGCCCTGCTTCCGGAGCCAACGCCAGAGAGTCATCCGGCTAGCTGACCAATCGTATTGCTTGAGTAGAGCCGTACTCAGCTGATCGAGTGAGAATTGCCTAGTCGTACTATTCTGGGTTAAGGTCCGAATAACCTCCTTTCCCCGGTCTTCTGTGACTATGACTGGCCGGCCGGACCGCTTGGCATCTTCCACATAGGTTTCCAGAACCTTGGAGCCGCGCTGGAAGCCACGTGCTCTTGCCTTTCTGAGCAGGGCATTGAACGTAGCTCTCGTTAGGCCTGATCTTAGGGCAATATCACTGGTCGGAAGGCCTTGATTCCAAAGTTCCAGAGCAATCGACCTTTGCGCAATCGTTGAATGCTTCCTATCATGGCTTGCCTCGGCATGCAGCTGGCCTGATTGGGAAGTCGGAGGCTCGGGGGTCTCGGTCTTGACATCGGGGGGTTCGGCGGCAGTAGCAGCAGCTGCCGCTGCCTTAGCCTGGCTTCGTGTTTGAGGCATTAGCGCGCTTTGGTCGGTTCCCGTGCATTACATTGGGGAGGGGATCCTCGCACACGATTTACTAGCCTTACTTAACCCTCTTCGGACGGGGTAAGGGGGGACAGTGTGAACTACTGGGAAGAAAGTACTTTGCACGGTGAGTGGGGCTCATGGTGACTTGTGAATGGTAAAAAACTTTTGTGCGCAACCTTCGTACGGAATGTTCTGTTCTCCTTGCTCCAGACGATAGTAATTCCTTTTCCCCGGGTTTTTCTTTCCCATGTCTGAGGCTTTAGCGGTCGAGGGCGCAGCGGCTCTGCTGCCAATCCGTTCTGGCGCCATTTGCTTTTGTGAGACAGGGTCGAGACAGTTCGACGGGCCCGATCCGCCAGGCCATGCATGCCTCTGATTAAATTTAACTTACAACAATCCTCCAGATCAAAAGGCTCCTTCCTCGGCGCACGTCGTCCTTGATCGCCGTACGCCCCGCTACCGTCAAATTTCAGGCCAGGTTCTGGGACAATCCGGAGCAGGCCGAGGGACAGGCCACTACAAGGCACGGGGGCCATTTGCGGCGGGCAGCCCATGGGACCGCTGCGTCACTGGCGGCGGTAATCGGTGCTCGCGACAAGTTCCGTGGCAGGCTTGTCGCTCGGCTCAGATAGAAGAGGCTGAGAATGAACGCCAGAGTCTCCAACAAGGCCAACCATGCGGCCTCGGGATGTGAATGGTGGTGTGCTGTAGAGCAGCTGCGGCAAGAACCAAGGCAAGGTACCAATCTGGAACACATCGCAAAAGAAGACCGAGAAAAAAGCCCCCCTGGCTTGCCTGCAGCGTTGCAACAGCGCCGCTGCAGCCCAGCATCAGGCGCATGCACGAACCTTGGCTTTTGGAAGCGCACTGCAGAAAGATGGGATGCCAGATTCGACACGGCGCAGCTGCCTCCCGCCCTCGAGACTCGGCACCGACTCTCACAAGCCCACGGCTGAGCGCACATTACGAAAGGCGAGCCCTTGACAGCTCCGGGAAAAGGGGCTGAGGCTCTGCGTGACAAACGTCGATGATACGGACGTTTCTCCCATACGGTGTGCGACGCCCAACGATGTTCGGCTTTTTGTCAGTGACTTTTTCAACCAACGTACACCGCAGTACGAAGTAGTCTTGCATCCATGCCAAAGGGGGCCGCATGCACTCCGCGCTGTAGACGGGACCGCATCTCTCTCGAGGCGGCATCCCACTGACGGCTCCGATTCTCGCATCGTGCAACGCTGCTTTTGACCACCTTTCCCCTCATTTCACCACGTTGTTGGGTCGCGTTCGGACTGCCGCAGCCGCAGCGTTGCGCCATCCAACGCTGCATGCATGGCCGGCAATAGGGAGTTCCGTGAGGCATTGGAAAAAGAAGTCAAGGGGCAACAACGAGGCAGTCCGACGATGCGCCTTTTCGAGCCCTTTCCCAGTGGGTTAGGTACCTTGTTATGGACCTGTAAGTAAGCGAGCCTTGTCACTTTAGCAAGTAAGATTAGTGGGCCCTTGACCCGCCCGACCCTGAAACCGCGCTCATCTCGCAGTGGGGACAGGATCGGGAAGGTAGTGGAGCCCTCGATACCCCCTGATCCTTCCGATGGAAAATTTCGGGTGGGGCGAACGCCTGGTGGAGCCTGAAGCACTTGACAGTACCCAGGTACGTATTCGTACTGTAAGTCGTCGACTGGCTGGTCAGTGGTGACACAGTAACGCAGTTGCTGTGCAGTCGCCGTGCAGTAACGTACGCAATTCGGCTTATCGACAAACACATTGCCAGCTGCCAGCCAGACGTCATGGCGACGTCTTCAAGGAAACCCTGCACCCTGACAACATCGGCCATCTCTCCAGCGGCTTGCGCGGGCTGGTAACCCGAAGGCGCGTCGGCCCTTGTAGTCCTTGCTAGCTCCCTCTACAAAGCAAACTTGCCGCCTAGCCCGACGTCAAAAAGCATCGCGATGCGGGGTGATTACGGTAGCAGGCAAAGCAGGGTAGCAGGATGGCGTGCGACTCGCCTATCCGTCCGTCGTCGATTCAGTCAGCCGGTGCTTGCTTTTACCGCCCAGTTGCGTCTCCGTACCTGCATGGCCTTTTCGGCGGCGCTCGTCAGCCCAGGCTGCGGTGGCGCAGATTCGAGAAGAGCGAATACCCTTACCGGCCCATGTGAGCTGCGAATAAACCGTGGCTTTGCCCTCTTGTGCCGTGCTGAGTGAGACAAGACAGACTTCTTACTCACCTTGGGCAGATGCGCAAGAGACGCTGGCTGTGGCGTCTTGTTTGCACGATTTGCGCCTGATCGGAGCACCACTCGCTCTGATTCATCGCCCCGGATCCAGAGCTGCAAGCCAGCACCCAGGACCATCCTTGAGGCCCTCTCAGGATGTCTCTGCTCTCGATTCGGACCTCCGATCGGATCCCAGTCGTTCATCCGCCACTCTGGCGAGACGATGCCTAGCGCGTTGATACGTTTCTTGGTTGACCTTCTTCGCCCGCCGTGTCTTGGAGAGCTTTTGTCAACGCGGAATACTTTGCTCGGCGCAACCGCTTCAAGTCGCATCTTATCTACGCAAAGCCCTGTTCACCGGGCGCGCCTGTTCAGATTGGCACGTTGTGCGGGTTCTTGGGTTGTACTGCCCTGGCACGAATGCGTGCAGCCTGGGGACACTCTGCCAGGCACCGTATAGAACGAACACGTCAGTCAAGACTGGGCGGTCGGGCACAGCTACCAGTGCGATTGCGTGGATGCTGCTCGCTGGCTGAACGAAGCGAACCGCCATGACTGTGTTCCAGCGCATGCCGCCGTGCTCTGTTCCCTGGATCTGCTGCCAAGTGAGAAGGGCGTTTCGGTGACAGTCGACGACAATCGCCAGGTAGTCTACCCGAACTGCCTGCCTTGTCTCACGATCGGAAGTTTCTCATCGCAAACCATAGCGTCTTGGCGACACCATGGAAGCATGCACCTGCTTCGCATGTGAGCACGGCTCATGGACGTACTCACCCAAAACAAAGGTCAGCGAGACAAGCCTTCGACGTACTCGTACAAGCTGCGCCCCGTCACGACGTCTTGATCCAGTCCGCGGAGATGTGCTTCGAGAAGGGTCATGTCTTGAATGGTACGAGCCGATCGGGCAGAGACGGCAACCTGAAAGCCGTCTCTTTTCCGTCCCGTCCTCCTGCCGCACCCCGTATCTCAATGCATATGCCGTATCACCGCTTGCCTCTCCCGTCGCTGAATGGCCCGGCAAATGTCGACGCCGCGCAAGCTTCTGCCTCAATACACGGCCCACAGAATATGGTCGAGCTGAAAGAAGTCATTCGCCAAGCGTTGGCCGGTTTCAAGAGGCACAAGGCAAGGAAAAGCAAAGGCCATCCAAGCATCCACTCGCGCAACACAATCTTGGCCGGCTAGAGCCGCCGAGGTTCTGGGCTCATGTGGAAAGTCGGATGGTTGGAACAAAGCTAGGATAAGTGACAACTTTGTCCGGCTTTCGCTACCCATCACTAGACCATCTTTTCTTGCGAATTCTTTGCTTTCTGACTTCGCTAGGAAGTATGCAGGCATCAAGGCGCTTCAAGTCTCCTGGACCCAGTCTGTTTCCGCTGCGATTGGACGACAGGGTGTTGGCCTTGAAACAGACCAAGGGACCTTTGACCCGAGAAAGCGGCTAACTGGCTCGATATGCTAAGCCCACCCCATCCATCTGTCCCAACACACGCCCCCTTCTAGCCTCTCTCTCCCTTTTCTCTCTTTCGAGTTCGCAGCCCCCCAGATACCTTTTACTTACTGGGCGAGACATTTTGACGTCAGTCATCGTATTCTGCCAGCGGCTGTCGCATGCTCGTCGCCTTAGCAGCACATCTCAAGCCGATTTTACACCAACATTGGTAGATGCTCACATTCTCCATCGGCTGCACGCACTCCCGGCGCAAGCGGCGTCAAACCGGGACACAGAATGGGCGACGAAAACAATCTCATCGCCTGGACCGTGAGCTCGTACCACGAATGTGAGATGGCCTTCACAAGGGCCCTGGACGACGACGAAATATGAACGCTCGTCTCACAAAGTCCCGTCAGCCATGAGCCAGGATCCTGTTTCATGGACAGAAAATGAAATTTATTCCTGTGGCGTTGCCGATGAGCCCACGCCACGATCCAACAGCAACGGGGCCATCATGCTCCGGAAAAGACCCTTGGCCACATGCTCTTGTCTCCAGACCCTGCTCGTCATGACCGGTAAAATGAGGGCGTCGCCATTCGCCGACACGCACTCTCCGGCCTCTGCTGCCTTGTCACTTGCACCGGCCTCCCTTGCTGAGCGCGGTGTTTTACCTGTTGCCCAAACCCTCGTGGACTGGCGACGTGGGCGTATGGCCCCCCTGACGTGGATGGGAAGCAGACACGCCCCCAGACGTCGTCTGTGCTTCATCTGGTGGTCGGTACATGTCACCAACAATCACTAGAAACGATAGAGGCCAAATAGCGTGAGGGCAGAGACTGTTTCGACAGAAACAGATTGATGCGTTTCGTCCAAGACATTGCGTTGCAGAGCGGAGCAGTGGCGCGACTCCTCTTCCACGAGCCCCCTTTGCGCTGCAAGTCGTCCATGCAGAGCTGTCATTACTTCACATCTCCACGACGCACTTCATTTCAAGACGCAATCTCATACGCCGCCCGATGCCCTGTGCTTCTGCGGAAGCCCATGCAGGTCCATGTCCTGCATCATGCACACGCCTCAACGGAGACAGAATGCATCGAACAGCGGCCGGAGAGAGTGGTAGCACACAGGCGGGCCATCATGAGCCTTCTCCTCTTTCTGTCACTCACGCAAGCCACGTTGCGGACGAGTGCCGGAGCCCACTGGAGATTACCCGATCCGCCAGAAGCCATAGAGCAACGGAGTGCGGGTGAAGTCGGGCAGCTCACTGAGCGTAGGTATACGGTATTTCGGACGGTCTCGCGTGGGTTTTCTGGTAGGTTTGTGGTGAAACTACCCCAGAGTCCGATCAAGCCCATGTTCGCCATCTTTGAGACGGAACACGGCTGTCATCTGCCACGATCCGCCATGCCGTCGCTGGGCGTGCGCTTTCCCATTCACTCCGCAACAATGCTGCCCCAAAGTAATCCACAGCGGCACGAACCGGACGATCCTTTCGCGCCGATCGTGCGAGAGTGCGTCGAGTGGCAAAACGGGAATCGCACCAGTGCACGGCAATGGCTCGTCCCGCGACCCGTGACAGAGACAAATAGCCTATATCGAATTCCAATGCACACACATACGCGTTGAGAGGGGAAGCAGGACGCGCCAAGAAGACGACACCCGCAAAGAGGCGCTCGACGATGACAGTCCCATGTCCGCGTGTCCGACCCTCCAACTCGCTTCTTGATCTGAAACTTTTGCGTCGACGCGGCCTCTCTCCCCCCGCGTCTTGGTCTTTGGGCGAAACCGGGCGTCAGCTGCGAGGCGCTGTATGTATGAGGCCAGTGACAGCACCCGTCTCCCCAAAATGGGCGCTTTTCCCTGTCTCGCTCCTGTCTCTGCAGCTGCCACGAAGGAAGGCAGCTGCCCGCTCCGGCCTGCTCAGATGACGCGCAAGTCGCTTACAGAGACCGCCAGCTCGTGTGTAACGGGCCAAGAGGGCTGGATCTTAGACAAGCACACGCACACCTCCGAGACTGGAGCCCAGCGACTCGTTTCTCGCGTGGACGACGCGATCGGCGCTGAGCGAAACTGTATATTTTTGTCATGACATTCGCGAAGGCCGTCCATATTGGCATGGCAGCTTGCGCACGTAATACAAGGAAGCTGAGCCTAGACAGCATCCTCGAACAACTCAGCCTCGCTCGGTAAAATCGGGCCACCGGTACCGACATGGCAGCGTCATCATCTCCATAGAGCAAGCTGCAGTACTCGAGGGCTTTGCCGTCCACAACGCATGCCTGATGTAGGCGTCTCGTTAGTACGTTTATCGTTTCGTCACGATCGCGCCTCAAGTCTGCCAAAGCTGCTACGACGTGACAATAAGAATCGCTTGACGAATCAGTCTTCTATTCGAACTGAACGAGACCGGTGGAGTAAAATGTACAAGACCCATGACCCAGCGTGAGTTCCCCGGAGCCCTCAATGCTTCGCCTCGCCTTGTTCTGAGGGGGTAAAAGGCTTGCCGTCGCCGGGTCCTACGCGCACGTCGGCAAAGATTTGTTTCGTCCGCAGCTCTACGGGCGTAACGTTCTTGGGTTGGTCGGGAATCTTCTTTTCGAGTTTCTGCTAGTAGTGTTAGCTCTAGGGAGCCGGCGCGGAGGCGGACGAGGCAATCGTGGCCTTGCGATATAGAAGGGGGACATTGGGTTTGCGTACCAAGTTGTCGTAAACGCACTTGTTGAGCTTCCACTCGGCGGGTCGGCACTGCCACAGCTGGTGGTTCCGGTCGTCGAGGCACTCCCAGTGCTTGCGGAACTCGGCGAGGCAGTGGGTGTTGATGTCCTGGATGCTGTTTGCGTTGACGGTCAGTCCACCAAGCCAAGGTAGGCCAGAGAGGCGAAGCATTCGAGGTCATCGCGGGCGACGAGCGATTACGAGCTCAGATATGAGGGCAAGTAGGGTGTCGAAGGGCAGGTAGGTGCACATACACGCTCTGGGCACATCGGGTGACCCTTCGTCCCTCCTTCATGCACTGCAGCTCTCCTTGGCCGGGGTTCTCCGTCTTGCACTGCATGTAGTCATCGTTGTAGTCGCGACACCGGGCCCCGATGAAGAAGGAAGCGGACAGCAGCGGCGCCGAGCTGGCGCCAATCTCCTTGACGGCGGGGATGCTGTCGGGGAGCGGTGTCGTGTCGATGAGGAGCTGCTGGTGGAACCTGCGTCAGGGCATCAGCTCCGTCGTCTTTCCCAACTGCCATTGTCTCTCCTCACGCGCACGGAGCCGAGCGCTCAGGGTAATGCCATCACCTCGAGCAGGAGTCAAACTTACTGGGACCGTCGGGTCGACATGATGTCTGCAGAGGCGGCTGCCCGAGATGCGCGGGTTCGGAAAGGCTGCGGTTTGGGCGGTTGCCTGAGCGGTGCTCTCTCGCTGGCGGGAGGCCGGAATTTGAGGTCGAGGTTGGAATTGGCGGCCTAGGATTGGCTGTCTGGGGCTGCCGGTGGGGCGCGAGGCTGTCGGGCTGCTGGACAGTGCGGGTGCTGGAGCGCGGCTCTCAGGTCGATATTTGACAAACAAAGGGCAAAAAAACTGGTGCCGCCGCGAATCATCGACAACGCTGCTATTGACAGCTCGACAATAACCGAAATCATCCCGATTCTCGTCTTTGGCCTACTCTAACGCGCAACTCGCAATCCTCGACCCGCCACATCATCTCAACATCCCCCAGGCCCGTCGCGATTTGCGAGAACAAGCTCGGAGCTCAACTGCAAACGACCAGGCTGCGACGAAATCGACACTCTTGGAAAAGCAAAACAACTTGATAGGATTTCGATGTCGCTTTTTGGGCAGTCCAAGGGCTTCGGCTCTGGCGGGCTGTTTGGTCAATCGCAGCCGGCTCAGCAGACGCAGCCGGCTCAACAGACAAACAGCGCCTTTGGCCAGACGCTTGGCGGCGGCCAGCAGGGCGGTGGCTTGGGCGCATCCTCGATGCAGTCATCGCAACAGGTCCAGCAGATGCCAGTCCTGGCCCAGTCGGCGGCCCAGCTGTCCAGCTCGCTATGGCAACCGGGCAAGGAGACTCCACGCACGCCTCCCCATCCCCCAACATGCTCTTGACACGATCGGCTGACCCTTGGGACTCCTGACAGACCAAAAGCCGATTCTTGAGCAAATCAAGCTCGTGACGGAGAAGTGGGACCCGGCCAATCCCAGCTGCGTCTTCAAGCACTACTTTTACAACAAGGTCGACGAAGCGCACATTCCCTTTTACAAGCCTCAGCCGTACGAGGACCCGCGCGAGTGGGAGGAGGCGCTGCAGAACAAGCCGGCACCGGGCTTCATGCCCGTGCTGTGCTCCGGCTACACGGGCGTCGCCGACCGCCTCAAGACGCAGAAGCGCGCCATCTCCGAGTTCAACACGCGCCTGCACCAGATCAACGGCAGCCTCGACGCCATCCTGCAGCGCCACGAGCTTGAGACCGAGGTGCGCGCCCTGGCCGCGCGGAGGCGGCAGACGGCCCTCAGCGAGCGCTGCTTGGCCCTCGCCGCGCGCGTCCAGGTCCTGCGCAACCGGGGCTACGCCCTGAGCGGCGACGAGGACGACCTCAAGAACAGGCTGCAGAGCCTCGAGCGCGAGGTCCAGGATCCCGCCCTGGGCGCCAGGGAAGAGGAGCTGTGGAGCAGGCTGATTGTCCTTCGCGGCTACTCTGACCGCCTCAACAAGGAGATGGATCAGCCCTCGGGCGCCGAGGGCGAGGAGTTGGATCCAGAGACCGAGGCCAAGGCCAAGAGGGTAAGTCCAATCCCGCCTTATTCAAGTGTGCGCACCGTACTAATGCGTTGTCTAGGTTCTGGAAGATTACGAGAAGCAGCTACAGCACTTGAAGAAGGAGCTCGAGGCGCTGGGTGTCGATTTCGACGAGTGGGAAAAGAGCCGCAACGCGAACTCCAAGTCTCGGTGACACGGGCGACGCTCCAAAGGACCGTATGAAATCCGCAATTGAGAGAGATTAGACCATATCTCCGGCGTACAGGACCCTAGGCATGGATGGATCGATTGCGTGGACATAATCAATCAGAACGACTCTACATGAGAGTTCAAGTCTCGTTTGCAAGGCGTCGGCTATTATTCGACGGGTATATATCCTTTGTCTATTGGTTACATGTATTTGGAGAGGGTTATGATGGCGCCAAGAGTCTCAATCGGCCGCCAAGGATCCGACTGAATTTTGGCGAGGAGCCGAGCAACGAAGTCGGATATTACAAGTTCGCCCTGGATCAATCGGGGATCGCGTTGTGTTCCCTTTGTGGGATTCTTCTTTTGCTCTCGTCGACTCTTCCAGAGTGAGGAAACCGCCACATCTCTATTTTATTCGGTCATGGCGAAATTTGCTTTTTCTCAGCTTGAGTGTTTGGAGAGCTTGAGGACAGCAGCTTTTTCTGAACTCGCGTCCGGACGTCTAAAAGATCCTGCTGGCAATGTCGATGGCGAAAGGGGCTAATCCGAGCAAATCAGCCGAATATTTCACCTATGAGATGCCGCGCGTGGAAAACGTACAAAGGTACAGCATAAAGGCCGTCGCGACAACCTGCTGGACGGTAAACGTCGCTTCAGCCTCCATGGCCCGAATCTCCTCGGGAGACTGCTGCGGGGGAGCGACTGGCGGACACAAGCACGTCAGCTAGCTGCGACAATAACGCGAGTCTCGTCGCCAATGACACGTACATCCTGCAAACATCGTGGCAAGGGGAGCGGCGTCGTTGTCGTCGTTGTTGGCGGTTTGACGTTATAAAAACTCGACGGTGGTGTTGGCGACAGGCAAGGTGGTTGGCAGCTTTACGTAAAAAAAGGGCGATTTCGGCCGCCGACCAAGGAATTGTCTTGGACGAGAAGCCACTGAGGTAAGCCGCCGACTGCCGCTTCGTATAGCGCTTCCAAGGCCGGGCCGATTCTTTCCGAAGCGCATGCCGCGCATGTACCGCGAGGGCGCGCTGTGGGCCGGAGAGGTACATGCGGCTGACAAGATATCGATCCCGTGGGATTGGGCCCTGTCGCCTGACGAGGGGGCAATGTGCTCGGCCGCCTGAGGCTCGTTGCGAGTCGAGGGCCCTTGCAGGCGGCTAAGCGGGTCCCCGGAGCGCGCTGACCTTCCCCTTTAGCCCTTCTAGGCTAGAATGGGGAAAAGTACCGACTGCCGAGGTGGGAAGGAACGAGCGTTATCGGTGACGCCGCCTGTAAAAAAAATCCCTGCCGACGCCCGCAACCACGACATAAGCGGGTTCAAACGCCGTCTGATAAGCCCACTTTCTCCAGACTTCTTCTCGCCATCTCTCCGGCGCCAACTGGCAGACATTCTTCTTCTGGACAGTCAATCCGATACGTTTTGCGAGCCAAAAGGACTGTCCAACACGCCCGTCGCAGATTCGTCAATACCCACGGTCAGCCGAGACACCTTTATTGGAAGCCACCAGGGGCGTCACCGAGCCTTCTGGCTCCCCAAACCATCCATTGACTGATAACTGGTCCGTTTCGGCCCATGCAAACACAACCGCGCCGGAAACCAATGAGGCAGCGAGGCTAACTTTTCTTTAGTCCTAATGGCCTCCAAAATGGTTCTCGCCAGGGGCCTCGCCTGTCGCCGGGCGCCCGTGTTGCCTAGCCGGCTCGCCACTCGTGGCGCATGCGCTCGCCTCGGCGCCCGCTGGTATTCCGCACAAAGCGAAGCGGCAGAAGAAACCCCGACGCCTACTGAACCGGCATCAGAGAAAGAAGTAAAGCTTACTCAGAAGGTCCATCAGTCTCTCTCGAGGCAAGTGTTCGAGAAGATGAGAGAGGCCACCAACAAGGAGCCTCCAAAGTGGAAGAACTTCCAGATTCGCCACATCGGGCCGCGAGACGGGGACGTCCCTGCCATGCTCAAGGCGCTGGGTTCTGGCGCTGAGGACATGGAATCCTTCATCTCCCAGGTCATCCCAGACGATGTGCGATTGCCACCCAAGAAGCCGATTCAGGCACGCGTGCTCAGCGAGTACAGCATTGGCAAGAATTTTGAGAAAACACATGCAGAAAACCGCATACAGTTCTGGATGAATGGAGGCGGCTTCTACCCTGTAGAAACCCCGGGTGTCATCAAGCGCAACATTCTAGAGAATCCCGGCTGGTACACGAGCTATACGCCATACCAGGCTGAAATCAGTCAGGGACGCCTCGAGTCCTTGCTCAACTACCAGACAATGGTTTCGGACCTCACAGGCCTCCCCGTTTCCAATGCCAGTCTGCTAGACGAAGGCACGGCCGCTGCCGAGGCCATGACCATGTCGCTCAACCAACTCTCGACGTCTCGCGCGAAGCGACCTGGCAAGACCTACGTCGTCTCCGATCTTATCCACTTCGCAACCTTTGAAGTCATGCAGGGACGTGCAGAAGGCTTCGGCATCAAGATTGTGAAAGAAGACCTGTCCGCGCCAGATGCGCTCGATAAAATCCGCGCCTATGGTGACGACTTGATTGGTGTGCTTGTGCAGTATCCTGATACACAGGGTGGTGTTCAGGACTTCCGCGAGCTTGCTGAGGTCGTGCATCAGGCAGGTGTACTGTTGAGCGCTGCCACTGATCTCTCCGCGTTGACCATTCTGACGCCCCCTGGAGAGTGGGGAGCGGACATCGCCTTTGGCAATTCGCAGCGTTTCGGCGTTCCACTTGGCTATGGCGGCCCTCACGCGGCCTTCATGGCTACCCGGGAATCGCTGAAGCGTCGTCTCCCGGGTCGCCTTGTCGGTGTTTCCAAGGACCGTCTCGGCAATCCCGCTCTGCGCTTGGCCCTTCAGACTCGCGAGCAGCACATTCGCCGGGAGAAGGCAACGAGCAATGTCTGTACCGCCCAGGCCCTTCTCGCCAACATGGCTGCCATGTACGCCATCTACCACGGTCCAAACATGCTTCGAGACATGGCCGTTCGCAACCTCAGGTGGGCACGCGCGCTGCAGGCGGCCGCCCGGTATTACGGCTTGGAGGTCACGACTCGGACTCTTGATGCTCAAGGACAGGTCCTCTCTGACACCATCACCATCCGCTGTGCCGAGGAAACTGCAAGCATTTCTCTGCGCAGTAATCTTCACACATGCGGCATCGGTTATGGAAGGTCCGCCGATGTTCGAGACATTGTCCTTGCTGTCCCAACCAACTTCAACAACGAACCCTTCATGCAAATCTTGAAGTGTTTCAAATTGGTAGCGACCAAGAATCGGCACAGATCGTCAGTTGAGGTTGCTTCTAACGTGGTGTGCGCCGCATTCAAGCCATCCAGTGACGAGGTTCTTGCTGCGATGCCTGAGGCGGCTCGCCGCCAGTCCAGCTTCTTGACGCACCCCGTCTTCAATACCCATCATAGTGAAACGGAGCTGCTGCGATACATCCACCACCTGCAATCCAAGGATCTGTCTCTTGTTCATTCCATGATTCCTCTCGGTTCGTGCACCATGAAGCTCAACGCAACCTACCAGATGGAGCTCGTTACATCACCAAAAGCCTCAAATATCCATCCCTTGAACACTCTGAAGCACACTCCTGGGTGGCGCACCACGCTGGGCTGGCTTGGCAAACAGCTGACTGCCATGACGGGTATGGATGCGGTATCTGTGCAGCCCAATTCAGGCGCCCAGGGCGAATTCGCGGGCCTTCGAACCATTCGGAAATACCTCGAGCAGCAGCCCGGCGAGAAGCGCGATATCTGTCTGATTCCCGTCTCGGCCCATGGAACCAACCCGGCTTCTGCCATCATGGCCGGCATGCGGGTTGTTCCCATCAAGTGCGATTCTCAAACTGGCAACCTTGACTTGGAGGACTTGACGGCAAAGTGCAAGGAGCACGCATCTCAACTCGGTGCAATCATGATCACATACCCGAGCACGTATGGCGTCTTTGAACCCAACATCCGCAAAGTCTGCGACATTGTTCACGAGCACGGCGGTCAGGTTTACATGGACGGTGCCAACATGAATGCTCAGATCGGTCTCACGAACCCCGGCGACCTAGGTGCCGACGTCTGCCATCTCAACCTACACAAGACCTTCTGCATTCCTCATGGCGGTGGTGGACCTGGCGTTGGGCCCATCTGTGTCAAAGCACACCTTGAGGAATACCTCCCTCACAAATTGGGCCAGACGCCGGTGTCTACCTCGTTCCTCGGCAGTGCAAGCATCCTCCCCATCAGTTACGCGTACATCACTGCCATGGGTAAGACGATTTCCCTTTCGATACAGCGCAATCCGCTAACATAATGCGATATAGGTGACGAGGGCCTCGTCAATGCCACCAAAATGGCCCTCTTGAACGCCAACTACATCCTCGCCCGTCTCAAGGATCACTACCCTATTCTCTACACCAACAGCGAGGGCCGATGCGCGCACGAGTTCATCATTGATGCCCGGCCCTTCAAGGCGACCTCTGGGATCGAAGCCATTGACATCGCCAAGCGTCTGCAAGATTACGGCTTCCATGCGCCCACAATGAGTTGGCCCGTGCCCAACACCCTGATGATTGAGCCTACCGAAAGCGAGAGCAAGGCTGAGCTTGACCGCTTCATCGATGCCATGATCAGTATCCGCCAAGAAATCCGCGACGTGGAGGAGGGCAAGCAGCCTCGTGAAGGAAACGTTCTCAAGATGTCCCCTCACACGCAGGTGGATTTGATTTCGGGCGACGGTGATGGCAAGTGGGAGCGCCCGTATTCGCGTGAGGTTGCAGCTTACCCTCTGCCTTGGTTGAAGGAGAAGAAGTTCTGGCCCACGGTTACGCGTGTGGATGACAGTAAGTCGACCTCATGGAACAACCCGTCAACATGCCCACCATCACACGCGGCATTGGCTAACGAATGGCAGCACACGGCGATACCAACCTCTTCTGCACATGCCCTCCTGTGCAAGACACGACGTCGGACTAGAGGCCGCTCGCAACAGGTCGTGATGTGGTACCCATTGCCGTTCTCTGGTGATGGAGTATCCTCGTTACACTCACCATTCCTTGCATTTTCGACTATTTCAACAGCGTGTACCTACCATGTAGCTATAGAACCCGTTGGGGCAGCCCGTCGACCCTGGCAACGGTAGACGAGGGAAGAAGGTAAGGGACGTTGGACGTTGATCTGACTCCGTCTTGTTTTTCGTTTTTGTGTTTTCACCCTATGCCGCTTTCGTCACTGTATCGCGTGCATCTATCGACCGATTTCTGGTGTCATTTGCGCATGAAAGGAGAATCTTGGGCACGGCTCGGCACTTGATTGCCAAAAGTCCGGTATGAGGCAGTGCGTGGAGGAATGAATTTAACATTTTACGCGAGTAGGCTGAGGAACAGCGGAAAAGCGCGCGGGCGCCATTCAACATGTACGGCGTCCTTGAGGGAAAGGAGAAAAAAAGAAGGCGGCGGATTAGGGCATTAGCTGTCGCCTTTTCAAGTAGTGAACCATTCTGTGCTCTGTTCACATGCACGAAGTAGTATTCTGACACGTACAGTCCCTAGACGAGAGTGCGAATCAGGTGTTCAGGGGAATCACGTCTTTTTTCTATCGAGAAAGGGATCTTGTACATGGCTCCGTCTCCGGTCGGGCTTGTAATGATCCAGCTTGCTAGCTTGCTTGCTTCTTGCCAGAGAGGAGTAGATGCGATGGACATGAACCAGCTCATCCTTGCTCGGACCCCATGTCTGGGACCGACGCTGTAATTCAGCATTATTTTCCGCTGCCCATCGCGTGGCCATGCGTCATGTCGTACTAGCCTTTTGACGCTCCATATATATCAAAAATCACTTGGGCCCACGCTGGCTGCCGGCGTCTCAGGCCTCAAAGACGAGGCGCCGACAATGTGCCGGCGGACGGCGAAGCGGCGCGAGGCGTCAAAGACGACGATGGAGCCGTCGACGGAGCCGGCGGCGACGAGCGTCGTGGGGGGCGTCGTCGAGGTCAGCGAGACGGCCAGCGTCTCGACGCTCTCGCCCTGCGTGTGCAGCGACGCGAGGATCTGACCGCCCGTCGACGGGTCCGACGCGCTCTTGCCGGCGCCGGCGCGGCCGCGAGCCTGCGACTGCGATTGGGTCTGGGGCGTGAGGCGTGGCAGCGAGACAATCTTGATTGCGCCGCCGGCGCCGCCGGCCGCGACAAAGGCGCCCTTGGGGTCGATGGCGACCGAGTACAGGCCACCCTCGACCTCAAAGCGCTGGTCGCTGCCTGTCAGAGACACGGCCGTCATGCCGTTGTCTCCGACCAGACCCTGCGCGGCGGCAAGGCCCCAGACGTCCCAGACGTAGAGACTGCTGTCCTCGGAGACTGTGGCCAGCATCTGGCCGTCGGGCGTCCACGCGCCCGCCGTGCAGGATCCGGTGTGCAGGAAGTAGGACTGGACAATCTGGAGAGGCGCGGCGTCGTCGGTCGGGTCTATGGTGTAGACCCATACGGAGCCGTCCGAGGCGCCGAGGGCTACGGTATTGGGATGCGACGGCGCCGGGCACGCCGCGAGCCAGTTAATCTCCTCCACCTCTTGCGTCTCGCCAAGGAGGGAGACGTCGAGACCCTGGCCCGGCCGAACGTCAGCCTTCCAGGCGCGCAGGCGGCCGTCGAGCCCGCCGCTGACGAGGACTTGGCCTTGAGGTAGGGTCCAGGCCAGGGCGTTGATGGAGTCGGAGTGGCCGTCGAGGGAGAAAAGGCTCTCGAGCTGCGTGGTTCGCGGGGAGGCGTCGTCGGCAGCCGGGTCGCTGGCGAAGCTCGAGGGCAGGACGGGGCGAGACTGAGCAACCGAGGCATCAAAGATCCAGCCGGCACCGGGAGCGTCATCCTCCTGGCCGGCAGAGCCCCCGACGGCGATGAGCGAAGGGTGAGCCGGGTGCTGGGCAATGGCGAAGAGGGAGTCGGAGGGCAGGTCGAAGTAGGCAATCGAGTCGTTTTGGAGGACGAGCTCCTCATTGTCCGAGTCCATGGCGATGTCGTCGTCTTCGTTCTCAACGATTTCCTCTGCGGCGTCGTCGGCGGCCAGCATCTCGTCCAGGTCCTCCTCGTCGTGGACCTTGTTGTCCTTGGCCGACGACGACATTGTGCGCGGCGGGGGAGGAGAAAGATTCTGCGATTCTGTTGATGATTGAGGAAAGGCGTGAGACGGGTGATTGCGATGCGCGAGCTGCCTTTGTCCGTGGTTGAATTTTGGGAAATATCTGGAGGGGAATAGGAAGCGGTATAATACCTGAGAAATTATTTGGGACTTTTTTTTCTTCGCGGCGCAGATCACTGATGGACCCCTCACTGTCGCTGCCCCCCGCTGTGCTCTACGTCACGCTAAAGCGGTGGGCCATCTGGTGCTTGATAAGCAGCCCCAGGGTCTTCAAGTAGCGCCCGAGTTTGTCATCAGGGGTCCAAGGTTGGCCCGAAGCTGGCTTAAGTCAGCGAAACGACGCGATATTCCAACAAGGAAGCGTCGAGAAACAAGAATCAACGCTGGAAACTGACAAAACATTAGCCTCTTGACTTTAAAACATACCTATGATTCAACATTGGCACGCGCAGCAATGTCCCATTGCTGCAACATTCACCAGGTCATTATTGATGGCAAAACGCGAACAGTCATTAACATGAAGAATCCTAAGAATCCTAAGAACTCAGGAGTTCATCTCCAATACGATGGCCGTCTACACATCCAAATTTGGATGTTGTGCGAGGGTTTGCGTTGCCCTTCTTTGGGCTCAATCGAGTTGATTTAGACAGTATCCGCTCACGACGATCTCAACGTGAAGCATCCTCCCGATTGCCTGGACCCTCACGACGCGCAAAGAAGCCGTGGCACCATCAGCTCAACCGCCAGCCGACGCAGACACCGTCAAGCTTTCTCCGTTAGTCCCGGCCCGGCGTCCCGGGTGTCCACAGAGTCCACAGAGCCCACACGAGACCGCTCGACGATGCCGAGTCGGGACTGAGCCGTGAGAAGCGTTGCAAGCGTAATGGCGAAACAGGCGCGATAGTCGCCGGAGCCTCAAAGTCGAAATCCGAAAGTGACAGGTCCTTTTGTCGAGATTGGTGACATCGAGGAAACACTATGCGTCTTGATGACCATATTCGGCTTGCACGTCCGTTTACGCGAATGGGAGCGTCTTCAACTGCATTTGATGAAGTCTGGAGCCTGGTTCGCTATTCGAGACATGTTTAAGAGAAGGCGTGTCTGCGGTTCCAAGCAGTAGAGTGCTGCTAATCCCAAAGACTGGGTGACTGATTCGCTGTAACGTGGTCAAAGGAAAGCGTGATGTTTTCACATTGACTGACTTTAGATTATTTTACTCGAGTCGTTATTCGAGAAAGGCGAATCCTGAGTGATGTGAAACTCTACCAGAGCAATACCAATAAGTCAATGGGCAGCTCGATACGTGTTGGCCCATTGCGATATTGCGGCACAGGGCGCGCCTGTTAACCTGCCTTATCTAGCTTCACATCAGTGCAGACTGCCCCATACACCTGCAAGCAATGATCCAGACGATCTCTGACAAGCTTGATCCGCGCCGGCATCTCTTCGCCCAGCGGAAGGAAAAACTCGCCCTCGTGTCCAGCCCCAGCGCCCTGACCCATCGCCACGTCGACTATCTGCATCGCCGCCTTGTTCGCGTCTCCACGCGCCGCTAAGACGCCCTCGCTCATGACCTGTATAGTCTTGGCGGCGATGCTGTCCTGATAGCACGCCGGGATAGCATTTGCGCCCGCGATGGCTGCTTTGGGCATATTTGTGTTGAAAGTTCCAAGATGGACGGTCAGAGTGCGAATGTTGAACGCCGCAACCTCTTTCGCCAGGACCTTGACGAGAGCTGAACGCGAATGAAAAGTCAGAGCAGCGTTTCCAGGGCTACGAGGTAAGCACCGACTCAGAACTTACCATCTGCGGCTGCTTTGCCGGACGCGTACGTTCCCATGCTTTCCCGTCCTTCGAGCGCCGCCCCGGTGCTGATGTTGACGACGATTCCGAATCCTCGGCGACGCATTCGAGGCACGGCCGCTCGAATCAGTCGAAACGGCCCAAAATACAGAATGTCCATCTGACGTCGCGCCTCGTCTTCCGTAAAAGATTCGACCACGCTGTGAATGGAAGCGCCTGCATTGCTGACAAGGACGTCTATCTGGATTCCTCGTTCACTCTCTAACCGCTCAACGACATCCCCGCTGTTCAGGTCGGTGACGTCCAGCTGGATCCATAGACCTGTGCTCTTATTGTCGCCTTCAATCTCGGCAACCAGCGCTGGTGTCTTGGACGGATCCCGGGAGCTGGCCACGACAAAGTGACCCTGTTCCTGCACGAGTCGCGCAATGGCAAGACCGAGTCCAGAGGAGCATCCGGTGATGAGCCAAGTGAGCGGTCGCTTTGGAGTGGTGAATTGTCCAGGGGACATTTGATTGGGTATATCAGCCATTGCGACAATTTGTAGCGGACCCTGAGGGAGAACCTCTTCTAAAGCGACGTTATGAAACAAGAGCCCCTCAAATTCACCAAGACTGAAGATAAAGTTGGGTGAGTTAGAGTCAAATCGGAGCTCGGTCACTTGGGGATCTTTACTGAGGACTTATCGGACTTAAATTAATGTCCGGCCAAGTTCGCGGATATACGCAGATCACGCCTGTAATGCGGGAGCGAAAGCGGCAAGAAAAAGGCATTGTTTTCGACTTGAGGGTATCTAATTCGGTTGCGACAAATGACTGTTGTTATCCGCTGTTCCTTGTGATGAACTTCGTATGCGGGAAATAGTGATAGAACGTGAGTCGCGGCACATTTCCTCCTCGTACTTTGCTGCACGAGTGGAATTGCGAAGACTTGGTCTTCACGCGCGGCTTTCATCGCTTATTCTTCAATGACTTCGACCCAGTTGTTCTCTGCCTGTTTCCGCTTCCAACGCTCGCGTGCGGCTTCTCTGACGATGGCTTCTTCCTCGGCCCACTCGGCAGATTGATTAGCCATTTCGCGTATCTGGTGCTTGATACCGAGGGGCAGCATCTTATACCAGCCGCTGTGTACTTTGCATCGCTTGCGTTCGCACATGCCTGCAAACGGCTCTTCCGAGTCGACGGGTTCGCCGAGCTTGGATGCCTCGAATGTGGTCTCGCCTTCGGACGACTTGATCCACGCGGCAAAAGCATCTCGCGCGGAAATGGTGTCGAGCCTCCAGTCGTAACCGCAAATATCTTCACCGATGCGACCAGCGGTGATTGCGGCTCGCCTGCGCTCTTGCGCAAGCTCCACGAGTGTGACCATTTTGTGGCACAGCACTGTCTCTTCTCCAAGCTGAGCACGCGCATCCGCTGCATTGCTCAGGAAGTCTTGCTCTTCTTGACTTAGAAAATGAATCATTTCAGCGCCTACGATGTGTTAACCCGATGAGATGTGAGATGAGGGCTGCCATCGCAACTCACCTGCCTCCTTTCCATCGCCTAAAGGGGACGCAGTTCCCGAGAACGGTGTCCTTGTAATTTTCCAGGTACCATCTTGGCCGACCACGCCTAGATCGCTGTTGAGGATGGCCATGAGCTCGTCCTGAGATAGCTGACTTCGGAGTCCTTGTTTCGATTGAGTCTTGGGTAGCCGTGAAATCATGCGCTCCCACCAAGTTTGCGCGTGTTCGCTCGAGCAGAATACACTCGGCTGTACTTGAGAAAGGCGCGCAGGTTTGCGACATGATCCTAAAGCGCACGTCTTCTTGTAGATTGTGACGAGATTCCCCTTTGTGCAGTTGGGGCACACAAACTTCTCAATCAGGCTCTCGCCGATATCCTTGGAGATGTTGATGCATTCGCCATGGAACCAGTCTTCGCAGTACTCGCAGCATATCATCCAACGATGATCGTCGGGTCCTCGACAGAGGCAATAAGGGCCGTTGTCGGACTCGTCGCCATCAGATGATTCATCAGCTCCCTTCGCGGCGGCTGCCGACCTTGGCTTCTTTGGCTTCCTGTTTGCATCTTTGTTCTTGGGACGCTTCGGTGCCTTCTTGACGGCCGCGGCCGTTCCCTTTTTCTTGGCAGATGTGGCCATGGGTGCTGGGTCCGGTGCCTCTGTTGATGGGAGGGGGGCGGGCGATGATGACGGCTTCACGGACGGAGGCACGAGATCCTGCACAGAAGCAGCGCCTGGTGAGGCAACCCCGTTCTCGGTCTTGACATCTTCGTCAATGAGCGCAAACCGGGGTTGGTCGTCGTACGGAGGCCGATCCATTTCGTGGAAGTGAGGAAAAGGGCCCGTTACTGGGTTATCGCCCACTGTGTGTGCAAACGAGGCTCGTCTAGCACCTGAAAGCCATGCTTTGTTGCCCGATTCGATTAACCACTGCTTCGATACAACTTGATAGATTGACGGGTAATCCGGAAATTCTCTTTTGGATCGTCATACTCTTGATTTCGATGAGAGACAGCAGGGCGACTAGAGACGTGATGAGATGACTAAGCATTCGCGCCAGCATAACGAATGGGCGCCTCGGCAAATGTTCGGTGACGAGATGCCGGCCAGGACTTTTGTCGCGAGCTTTCAAGCTCTTTGAACGTGCTCCGGGAGCTCCTTCAACAGACCAGAACATCGCCATGTCGCAACCACTGACGACCCGTACGTCGCTCCTAGCAAGGCTTGGACTTCGCCAATGCCAGCGATGCTATTCAAGTAACGCGCCGCGGCCGGGGCAGTTGCGGCCCACACTTCCTCGAGCTCCGATGCAGACAAGACAACCATTGACGCAGAGACGAACGAAGTACAAGACGGTCGAGCAAGCCAAGAGCAGACACAGCACAGGGGTATTCAAAACCCAAGAGTTTCTTTAGGGGAAAAGCCATGGACATGGCAGCTGACAGCTCATCTTAGCCCTTTTCTTGGAAATCGGGTATCCTCTTTGTCGCAACCTGCGGTGGACTCGTATGGTATTTCGAGCACGAGAAGCAGCGCATGCAGCGCAAAAGAATAGCAGAATCAACCAAGGGCCTAGGTCGACCCAAGGTGGGAGGCGAGTTCGCGCTCATAGATCAGAATGGACAGCCGTTCACAAGCGAGATGATGAGGGGAAAGTACTCGCTGGTAAGTCTCCCAAGGCTCTTAGACAAACATGCTGCTTCAGATCGGTTTAGCTGACACTGCGATCTCTTGAAGGTCTATTTTGGCTTTACGCGCTGTCCCGACATCTGCCCGGAAGAGCTCGACAAGATGGCGCGCATGCTCGATCTGGTTCAAGAGAAGACGCCCGGCGCGTTACTCCCAATCTTTGTTACATGCGACCCTGCGCGCGACGATCCCAAGGCTCTCAAGACCTATCTCGCCGAGTTCCACGACTCCTTCATAGGGCTCACGGGCACCTACGACCAGATCAAGGATCTTTGCAAGAAATACCGCGTCTACTTTAGCACACCAAAAGACGTGAAGCCCGGCCAGGACTATCTCGTGGATCACAGCATCTACTTTTACCTGATGGATCCGGAGGGCGATTTCGTCGAAGCGCTAGGTCGGCAACATTCGCCGGATCAGGCAGCGGAAATCATTCTCGGCCACATGAAGGATTGGACAGCCAAAGGGCAATGATTGAGAAGAGGGAAATACAGGCTTCAACAACAGATTCAGATGATTGTGACGAACAAGAGGCATCGCCTGTCGTGGCTTTGCACGTGTAAGATAGAAAGTCAATTGGCGATTCCATAGATGATGGCAGACGCCGACGATAATCCGCATCACTCTGTACAAACGAGAGACGTGACACAAATTGTTGACTCAAGCACCAGTCGAGAAACGACGTGATCACGTATAACTGCAAGATTTGAACTCGTAGCGGGTGCATGCTCTGGATCGCCACTCTACAGGTACCTACGTAATCTTAGCCGACGGCTCGCGGGCCGATGTAGCTAAATCACCGACTCATTCATTTCCCTCTACAAACCTGCGCCCTCACTCAATAAAGGCCTATCGGAGAATCGGTCTTGAAGGCAGCAACACCCTCGTGCCTGGAAAGCGAGCAAGGACCTTGACATCAACCGTTTTGCGCGCTACGATGCGCATGCTGGCATACGGCGCAGGGGGTCTCGCTTGTACCCGCCTCTGCGTCAAATCGCCGACGACGGGAGCATTACGGCCATGGACTGCCGTCGCCAAACTCGCGCGACCATCTGTCTCCGCGGTTGGAAGAAGCAGATTCATCTGCAGCTCATCAGCTCTTCGTGAGCGTGTGCGTGACCATTCCAAGAACTCTTTCGCGGGTCCTCTCTCGGCAACGGGGACCGGCGCCTCCCGAAACGTCTATTCAGATTTCGCATTCGCATTCGAGTATGTGCAACAGCAGCTAGACGATGGCTTTCATTTGATACTAATTAAGTCATCCTAGTATCGACGGTGTCCTGTACCAAGGCCACAGGAGTATTCAAGGCGCCAGAGAAGTGCTCAGAAAGCTCCGGTCCCTTGGAGTCCGCTATGTTTTCTTGACTAATGGAGGTGGAAACCATGAGGACGCCAAAGTGGCATCACTGACGAAACGACTTGGACTCTCCAAGGATGAAGACGTAATCCGCAACAGGGTCATTCTCTCTCACACTCCGATGCGTGGCTGGCCCGACTCCACCAAGGGAAAGACTGTCCTGATCACCGGTTCCCATCCAGATACAGCCAGACAAATCGCCAATGAGTAAGTCTTTGCGTGAGCCGATGCCGACGTCTTCTTCTGGACATCAAGCCAACCTGGAAACAGATACGGATTCTCGCGAGCAATCACGCCCGCCGATCTCATGCACGCAAACGACAAGATCTACCCTTTCAGTCAACTCAAAGATAGCCTTCACTCCGCCCACAGACCACTACCAGATGGCAAGTCAGCATCCAGCATCACAGACTCGTACAGCCGTGATATTGCTGCCGATGCGCTCAAGATCGATCAGATCCTTGTATGGAACGACCCGCGAGATTGGTCGCTCGACATTCAGGTTATCCATGACCTCTTGGTGTCCCATCAAGGATACCTGGGGACTATTTCCGAGAAGAACGGCGACAAATCCCTACCAAATGATGGCTGGCAACAAGACGGCCAGCCCGAGCTCTGGATCTCGAACCTCGACCTGTTCTGGAAGACCGAATATCCTGTCAATAGGTTCGGCACGGGTGCCTTTGTGGAGTCGCTCAAGGGCGTCTGGTCAGCCGTTACTGGGGGCGCGAAGCTTCAGTTCAACGCACTGGGCAAGCCGTCTCTGTATACCTACCATTATGCGCATGAAAGGCTCCTGCGACAAAGCGCCAGCACGCCAGAGAGCAACGGACAAGACGCGCCAGCTACAGAACGACCACTGCGCAGGGTCTACATGATTGGAGACAATCCTGAAAGTGACATTCGAGGAGCTAACGAATTCAACCCAAATGACGGCACTGACTGGCAGTCCATCCTCGTGCGCACCGGTGTGTGGAGACAAACGGCAGCTGAGAAGGAGCCTCGGCACAGGCCGAATGTCATTGTCGATGACGTCGTCGACGCCATCATCTGGGCTCTCAGGAACGAAGGCGTCCAAGTGTCGAGAGAGGACCTCATATCGGATCAGCATTAGACAGAAAGGCTCGAGTTTACATTTAGCCTTTCACTCAGGTAGACAACGGTCGAAAGCACCCGTCGTTGGCATAGGAGCATAGCGCCATTCGCAACGATAAATTTCGGTGAACAGAAGGCTGATAAGATCACAAGCAAGTGAGACATGAATTATCAATCTCTCAATGCATTCAGTCCGCCAAGCTGATACTGGGCGCTAACATCCGTTACGGTTGTCAGGGCGCAAGTGTCGACTGGTAGGCTCAGATGATTGAGCCTAGAGCCATGGACAGGGGTCTACTGACAAAGAGTGGCAAGTATTAAGATTGGGTGCCTATATTGGTAGGTTATGTCGTATTCTTGACAAAGACTTTCTGATATCTCCTGACCTGAGTTCGATCTCTGGGCTTGGCCTATAAAATGTCCCGAGCCCTAAATCTAGAAGACCCATCGACCCCAGCATTGCACTACCGAGAATATTAAACGTAACTGTGTGTATATGGACCACCTCTTCACTTCCAACATCACCACTAATCAACAAGCGACAAACCTGCGGCTGGCCTAGCGTTCGGTTTGCTCTCTCTACCACGAAAAACTCGGTGAAACTAAGTATTCATTGTTCATGCGAGGTGGCGGAGGTGCATCATAATTGCCAAATAAGGAATCGTCAATTCTACAGGTTTGAATGACAAGTTGTGTCAGTCGGGCACTTCACCAGCACTATGTCATGAGGTGGTTTGAGTCAGTCGTGACTCGTAGCGCAATCAACTATTGAAACGCACCAAGCCATCGCCATGGTCCACAGTGGACATTGAACCAAAGACAATACGAGAAAATCGTCCCATCCTCGCGGAGATTTATTTGAGGGTCTCCCTAAAAGCGGGCTCACACGGCCTTGTAAGGCGAAACTGAAGCCATTCTAGACCACGGCCTCCCGCCCTCGAACAATTACTCGACGCATAATCTGGCAGTCCGATTTATCGGCCCGCGACTTGCTTCTTTCAGCCATCTTTGTGCAAACCAAGCAGGATGGCCCGGAGATGTCACCTCGAAGTGTCTGCAACTCTGCTCCACGAGTCCACAGGGCTTTGCTCCAAGAGTGGAACTCAACCCTGGCGTTATTCAGCTTGTCTTCGCAACAGCTCCCTCGTCCGATGAAGGGTTCATGCCTTCATGTTCATCGGAACAGGAACTGAGCAGAGGCTTCGCACATGAGATGAGACAGGATGGGTTAGTGGGTACACGTCGTGCTCATGCGCCCGAGTCTAGAGACGACGTTTGTATTGTGGGACTGGGATCAATTGCCAATGTCATCGTTCACTTGCCAGTAGAGGTGCTATTGAGGTGGCGAGCATTGCGGTTTGGCGGCTTACAGACCCTTGGCTATAATAAGGGCCCCATCCTCTCGATGGGATACGAAATCGGTTCAGTATCGGTCGGTTTATTCACCAAGGGTCGGCTTTCCGCAGTCCGAGAACACAATCATTATACAAAATGCGCCTTTCTTTGCTGCTTCTGGCGTCGGCGTTGAGCGCTTGCGCCGCGCCCTTGAGCGACGATACGTCTCCAGCAACACATAACACGCTCGAGCGCCGAGGCAAGCCAGATGGCGAGCGCGACGCCATGTCCCCTGCGGATGCCTCCAAGAAGGTTGTGCCGGACGGCACCGCAGCGGGATTCTTCTTCCGCGGCGACTCGCGACCGTATACGGAAGTCTTCCAAACGGGATTCACTCCGCAAGGCAATGACATGAACCTACAGCATCACTTGAGCTTCGCGGGGAACTCTGGATACGTCCCGACATCACGTTCTCGTCCCGCCGCAAGTCGCTACGTCTACGGCCGGAGCGGAGGCCAGACTGATGTCGGCTATCTCTATGTCATAGCCCCGATGGCGAATGTGCCCGAGGGATACTGGGTTCCAGAGATATTCTCGCGAGACCCGGCCGTTCAAGGAAACCAGGAATTCGCAGTCGCCGGCGCGATACCCGCGTCGGCCATTGCCGGTGTCTACGTCTTTCGGAACGGTGACCGAGGGGCGCCGAGAGAATGGATCCCCAACGACAACTACGCAGGAAGAGATAGCAACCGCTACGACCCCAACAACGACTCTTGCTTCAAACGGTTCTGCAAGAAGGTGTCCGGATTGGCTCGCTCCTGGACTTGTCGCGAGAACAACTTGCCACAGTGCGTCACGAACGTGGCCATTTGCGGGCCAGGCCAATCACAGACAGAGTGCGAGGACGGCCACAGATTCAGATATCAGGCCCAAGGAGCTCAGGACGATTCGATACAGATTGATCACATTTTCCTGGAGGATGCGCCTGGCCCGAGCCAGCAAAACGGCCAGACCCCGTCAAGTATGAACCCCTGCATTATCTCGTACAAAAAACCCTATGCTAACTGCGGAAAAGCGACGCCTACACCACCTCAACCCGGGCCGGGCGAGGCCGCCGAAGTCGACCCGTCTTCTGAAGGTCTCTCGCCGGATATCCTGGAGCGTTTGAGACTCGGATCATTCGAGGGCCTCAACTGCGCGGCCATCATTGCCGCGCTGTCTTTGGCAGTTGAGCGATCGAGACCTCGGAGATCACTGCCGGAAATGATGCTGATGCCACGAGTGGCCTTGGACGGTAAGTAATGACCATGTTCCGTCAAGACGCTGCCAAGCTCATTATGCGGCAGACACAGGAAAACCCAAGGACCAATGCCAACAGGCGCGAGAGATGGTGACGCCAAAGAATCGCAGAAAGCCCGACCTCGACAATGACGGCAAGTCTGCGTATCCCGACGTCGCCAAAAACCAAGGCGGACCATCGAAATCGAACGGCATTATTCATGACGAGCTCAGGAGGAAGAAAAAGGAGGCTGTATTCGAGGAGCCGCAGGAATAGGCTGGCTTGATGACGAATATACCAATCAGGGCCGATTGGAAAACCCACGCGCCGTTTCCATTTATCCACGGAATGTAGGTCAATGTGGCTTAGCACCACCACCGGCTTCTAGCCTACACAGGGCTGTAGATAGGCAGAAGGGATAGAGGCAGCACGAGCAATAGAGGCAGGCGCATTTCCAACCTGAGAACCCATAGGAGGCCGAGAATTTGAAGTTCCTCTGCGACGCTTCCGTTGCTGGCCTTGCTAAAGGCATATACCCTGACAGTCCTTCCCCCCCTTGTGAGGATGGCAGGAATCCCTCGGATCGTCGAAACACCTGAATTCGCTTGAACATAGAAACCCCCCAACCCCTCCGCACTTCTTCCATTTCCACTTCGGGACGCATATGTATGGGAGGCTCGAGTCAGTCTCGGCATTGGAGTCCAAGTGTCGAGTGTCGCGCACGCATTCCGTGTCTGTGGTGCACTGCTTCTCCTGTTCCCTGCCGCCCTGGCAGGGCTCGTAATGGTGGTACGGCAGGCAGGTCCCGTCGCAGAGCTTGAGGTCGTTGCATCTCCGATCGTACGGGAAGCAGATGGTGGACGCCGGGCAGGGCGGGTGGGTTAAGCCGCAGACGCGATCTGGCTTGTGTCCCCGCGCGCTGCCAAGAGAGGCGAGGCAGGAAGCCATGACGGCGAGGACGAGAGTGAACAACATCCTGACAAAGATGTAGCCGTCCCGTCAGGTCTGGCGACTGTCGGTCAGTCGATGTCGGTGTTTTGAAGCAGGTCGTCGGGCGCCCTGCTGTCCGCGAGGAGGGATGGAGGAGGTTGGCAAGCACGGGGGAGTGACGCGGCCATGCTTTCGCATTGGGAGGAGGAGTCTTTAATGGTGGCAGGGCAAGAATGGCCATCTTATGTAGGCGATTTGAGTTTGTTGCCGCTCCAAGCCCGAGCCGCTGGCGTGCCCCACGCTGCTTGGTGAAACCAAATGCCACGACCCCGCGCCGGAGACCAACAGGATATCTGAACGCTTTCTCCTGGTACAAGAATGCCTACAAGAGCATCGTCTGACCGAGCTGGAGAGCAGCCTTGACCGAATTTACATGACCGCAGTCTCGGCTGCTCTCCAGCTCGGTTCGACGACAAGTGAGTGTTGCGAATAAGCTCAATCATAGAGGGGAACTCGCCAGTCTTTGAATTGGAGCTCCTCGAGTCCTCGTATGACGAACTTTTGCTGCAGCCACCGCGTCGCCCCACATTTCCGGTCGACGCCCGAAATTCCCGGTCCGGTGCCGACCCGGCCCCACTTTTGACGGCATCGTCGCTGACAAAGCCGGCGCTTCAGCCGCTGCCATTGTCTTGAACGGAGCTTTTTTCGGTTTAGTGGTTTTTGCTACTGCCGTCCCTTTCAAGGTCTTGGAAGCTTTTCTTTTGCACGAGACTTAAGCAAAGGACTTGCAGAAACATTCGACAGCCATTGAGTTACTGCATGCATATTTGTTTACGACACGCAAGTTCTCCTGAATGACCAGTTCGCAGCCCGGCATGTGGTTGTTTCCTACGTCCCATTTGCACTGTTGCTTCCATCAAAGCAATTCCGTGTTCTTTGCTGGCATCCTCTGTTTCTCTATTCAAATATTCTAGAAACAGTAATCAGGGGCAGTAGAGGGAAACACGAGGAGGTAGACCTTGTAGAGTAATTACTCGTGACCACCTCCGCCCTGCCTCTGCTGTCTCTTTCTCTGCCTTTGCTACCTCTTGTGCTTGTGCGGTCAGGAGCGTGCTGCAACAACCTCAGACCACATTGCATGGTCAAAGAGCCAGAGCCCGTGCATTTTGAAATAGCCCCTAAAGTAGGGTATTTGGAGAAGAGAAAGACAAAAAAATGAATAAATATCTTAAATGAATGTACAAATGCTCTTACCCTGCGCCCCGTTCAAAGCCGCACTGAGCTCCAAGGATCCGAGGAAATATCCGCCATGATTGAGCAAAACTCATCAATAGCACGATCTGCATCGCTTGGATGCATTTTCTTGCTAGACACGGAAAATTGTACGAGAAGCTTGTCTCTCTGTGGAAACGTGACGACATGAAAATCATGGTGCACCCCAAAGTCCAGGTTCCGCCACACCGACGGCGGCGCTCCGTTGATGGAGCCAGTCAAGTCAATGTTGGCGTCTTGGTGTGTGACGACGCTGCCGAAATCGGTGTTCAAGGGCCACGCGGTTGAGTGTCTCAGAATGTTCCCAAAGTCCGTGTGGCCGTAGGGCATGGTTCGAACGTACTGGGCTTGCACGTGGTTGAGTAGATCCATCCAGTTCCATGATTCTTGAAGCGCAACCCTGAATGGCGAAATTGTGATGCAAGGGCCCGAGATACTTTCTACATCGTCCAGAGGCGCATCGCGGCCGTTGATGATGTGACCAAAGACAATGTCTGTACTATTGGCGGCTCTAGCCAATACAATCGACCACGCTGACTTGACGAGAGACGACATAGTGACTCCTTCCGGGGGGCATGGAAGTGGAATTTCCCTCAATGGCTTGACAACAGCCTCCTTTTCGTTCTCAATTGGATGTCGTTGACAGAGGACCTTGTAGTTTGTCATGTTCGAGCCCATCAGGTAGTCTCTCCAGAAGTCATGAGTTGCCTCGGTGTTTTGGCTCTGACGGTAGCGAAGATAATGCGCGAACGGGGGACACGTCGACGATAGCTCGTGTCCATCGTACGCCATCGTCAAATCCTTGGATAGCAGCGGGAGTGAACCTCCGTCGTATTGGGCGTGCGTCATTCTCAGGATAAGCATGTGCTCCGAAGGTGACCTTGTGACCAGAATAGGCTTGAAGTGAAGGGAGCCAAAGGCAACTGGCAGAGACGCGTCTTCGGCACACAGCGTCTCCGAGTACTCCCATAAATCTCCGTCGGACGCTGCTTGAATCAATTGGAACTCGACATTTCGGAAGACAACCTGAAGAATTTCTTCATTGTTAGGGACAAATATGGTGCGAAGAATCGCATGTTTGCGGACGAGAGAGGTGAAAGCCGCCTCGAGGCGCTCAGCGTCAACGTGGGTACTCAGGTGAAGACGAGTGTACGTAACATTATTCGCCCTGAGAAGTGAGGCTTGGAGCTCGGTAGTTGGAAGGATATCTTCGACATCTTGACCCCTATAGCCTGGTGCCTTGTCCCCAAGTTGTTCATCGAAAAATGTCGACACGTTGGTGATGCCCAGCAGATCCCCGGGATGGTGGTACTCGTCTTTCGGAGCGCGGACAGTCGCAGCGCCCAAGATTTTAGCCTGCTCAGAAAGTAAAGGATGATGGAAAATGCGCGAGACGGGCAGATGTCTGTTGTGTCGCCGAGCAAGACCAGCCAATTTCATAGCAGATATGGAGTCACCACCAAGGTGGAAAAAGTCGTCATCTGCGCCAATGTCGCTGGGCAGCATCGAGAGCGCCTGGGCCCAAAACGACTGTAGCAGCTTCTCTTCCACTCCCTCGGGCTTGCGCTTGACGCTGATTTTGCAAGATAGCGCCTTGACCTGTTCGTGAGACAACTTGGCGGCCTCGGTTCTGAGACGCAGCCGGTCAGCTTTATCACTCTTGGTGCGAGGGACCCCGGAAAGCTGAGCAAAAATGGCCGGCACCATGTAACTCGGGACGACGCTCCTGATCTTGCGGGCCGCCTCCTCGGCTGCCGCCATGAACTCAACACTAGGAGCTTCAAAGAGGCTATCGGCAAGGCAGCCTTCTGACGGGGCGCCGTTGGCAACAAAGGCGATGAGGGTAGGACCACCACGCAGAGCCACGACTTCGGCTACGACTTCAATGACCTTGGGGAACGCCTGGCGAACGTGATGCTCGACCTCACCTAGCTCGATCCTCTGGCCTCGGAGCTTTACTTGGGTGTCTCGACGGCCGAGGAATCGGATGGTCCCATCGGCATTGTACTGAACGAGATCACCGCTTCGATAAACCCTCGAAGCTGACTGAGAATTTTGAAATTGACCAAGCCAGGGAAGATCCTTGACATATGCCGCGGCTGTCTTTTCATCGTCGTCAAGATATCCGCGTGAGACGACGGCTCCTTCTATGAGGAGTTCACCTGGAACGCCGATCGGCGCAAGGCGACTTGGATCAGAAGGCATCGTGATCCATCCAACGCCGCCCGTCACGCGCCCAAGAGTGCCCTGCTTCCACCCGAATGGCGGGAGAGGACCAACAGCGCAGATGGTGGCCTCTGCTGGTCCGTAGCCGGTGACCAAATTGACGTCGCCAGCCCACGTGTTAATGTTTTCCTGAACAATGGCCTCCCCGCCCAGCATAATGGTGCTGACGCCGGGGATGGCGTCCGGGTTTAGCAAGGTCAGGAACGAAGGCGTGAAGAGGGCCCAGTTGACCTTGTATGCATTAATGAAAGGCACAATATCGTTCATGCGGTCAAACTCAGAGGGTATGCAGATGCAGCCGCCATTGATCAAGACGCCAAAGATTTCATAGATGCTCGCGTCGAAGGCGTATGAAGCAAAGTGCAGGCCCCGGGTACTCGCATTGAGATTTGCCTCATGGCTATAGTCACGTATGCTCGTGGCTAGGTTTGCGTGCTCCATGATTATGCCCTTCGGCTTTCCAGTACTGCCCGATGTGAAGATGACGAAGGATGCATCGTGAGGATCGACATGGGGTGCAAAAAAGTCGTCTGCAGGTGGTTCGCCAGCGAAGGGGATCGTGACAATGGTCGTGTCCTCAAAGACCATCTTGTCCCGATGACTTGGGCATGTCAAGATCAATGTGGCTCGAGTAAGGTGTAGAATTTCCTGGATTCGCCCTCGGGGCTGCGTAGGATCAATATTGACGCAGATGGCGCCGATTCGGTGGACAGCAATCATGGTGGTGACGGACCACCTAGATCTGTCAAGTAGCAATGGAACCAACGATCCGGCCTGGACCCCGAGATTCTGCAGCTGCTGGGCAAGAGTAGCCGAAGCAGACTCGAGTTCCATGAATGTCATATCGCCGTCCCACGCCGAGATGGCAAGAGCATCAGGACGGCTGCCAACGTGACGCAAGACCAAATCATGCAGACATGCTTCGTAAGATGAGGGCAAGACTCGGTTCCATTCCTGTAGCTGTTTACGGTCTTGAGGACTGACAAGATCCAGCTGGTCAAGACGAAGGGACCGAGACTGTTGGCGAACCAGCTGACGCACCACGTGTTCAAATTGCTGCACCATTCGTGTTGCTTCGAGAGTGTGCACGACACTGGCATCATAACTGACGGTGACAAGTATATCGCTTTCGCCTTTGGGGGGAAGATGGCAGATGAGAACAAATGCGTAATTGGCAAACGCGCTGTAGTCGTCGTGCTTAGTATGGACGTCTGCCAGAAGGTCATTCTGGCCATAGGTTGCCGGCGCCTGGATCGCAATGTGACATTGAAAGTCGCAGGCAGCTGCGGCTTCAGGGCTCAGCCTTCGCATATTTTGAATGCCAAAGTGCTCAAAAGGCATGGCAGCAATCGTCATGTGATGAATGGCTCCCAACGCCGTCTCGACGCTATCACTCCCACATACACGCGTCCGGACCGGAAATGTGGCAAAGGTCGGTCCCGTGATGTTTTCGATGCCCTCGAGCGGAGCGCTGCGCCCATTGACAGTGAGGCCGTAAACTACGTCGTCCGAATCGGTGTAGTAGGACATGACGATGGCCCAAGCCAACCGGATGACCGTAGAGGTTGTGTACTCGGTCATCGACTCGTGATCCAGGGAGGTAATGTTATGCTCTAGTGACATAGATGGATTTGGCGTATATCTTGACGACGGAACGGTGGGGAAGATGGGGGCATGAAGGCCTTCAAATTCGGACGTCCAAAAGGCCGCCGCCCCTTGAGCCGCCAGCACATATCCGATGAAGCGGTTAAAGGGTTGCGGAGACGGGATTGTGCCCTTGTAAGCGGCGTGCACTTGGTTCCATAACTTTGGCAACGACACGCCGTCGTAAATGGCATGATGAAGCGTCAAACGTACGCTCTTGGTGCCGTCCTTGGGAACAATAAGGGCAAAGTGTGCCGTGCATTCACCTAGTCCTGTACTCGTCGCTTGCAAATACTCTTCACAGGCTTGAGTACAGTCAAACAGCTGCAATGCAGCGGCATCCTGGACGACGACTTGCAAGAAACCCGAGTCGGCCTGTATGACGCGAGTACGCAAGATGGAGTTGGCAGAAACCACAGCGTTCCAGGCAACCCTGAACCTGTCGACGTCGACCGAGTCGGCCAGCCTGAACTCAAATGTTGCAACATAGTGACCCGGTCGCTTGGCGCTCAAGGCGACGAGACCCTCTTGAAGCGGCGTGCATGGGTAAACGTCTTGCACCAGAGTCGCAGGTACGCCACACTGCTCTGCCGCCAATCGGACCATTGCCTCTTTGTCTTGAATGAGGGCAAAGGGCGCAATCACCGAGCTGGTGGATGCCTTGACAAGGGTAGAGGCGGCGGCCAAGTCACAGACCCTCGGATGGGAAAAGATGTCCGCCATGACGATGCTCAAGCCAGCCTCGCGTGCCTCGAAGATCAGCCGCATGGCGAGAATCGAGTCGCCACCGAGCCGAAAGAAGTGGTCGTCGACTCCCACGTCGGCGACCTCGACTCCAAATAGTCGTGCAAAGATAATCTGGAATTGCTTCTCTCGCTCGCTTGACGGCTGTCTCTTTTCTGCGCCGGCACAAGTTAGACAGCCTAGGCGCTCGTAGGTCAGGTTGGCCGCAGCATTCCGCACAGCCCGTCTATTGGTTTTGCCCGTCTTCGTGAGAGGTACACGCGCAAGGGGAATCATGATTGACGGGACCATGAAAACGGGTAAGGCACGTTCGAGCTGCCGTGTCGCCAATGTCACAGCCTTGATGAAGCGGTCGTCTGGTGTTGAAAACATGCCCGATTCGTCACGAGGTGCCTCGCCACGGTCGCCAGTGTAGATAAAGGCCATGAGCGTTGGCGATTGATTGTCTCGCGCCGACTTGACAACGTCAGCGATCACGTTTTGGGCTGAGGGGAACGTCCGTCGTAAATGGAACTCGACCTCGCCAAGCTCAACTCGTTGCCCGCGGAGCTTGACTTGGGTGTCTTTGCGGCCAATGCTGCGTAGAGATCCGTCCGCGAGGTATTGGACTAAGTCGCCCGTCTTGTAGACTGGTCCCGTGGCACACGGCCGTAGCTGGCGAAGCCAAGACGGGCAAGGCAAGAAGGATGCTGCCGTTTGTGTCGGATTCGAAATGTATTCGCGACCGACAATGGGGCTCTCAACAAGGAGCTCGCCAACCTGGCCCACTGGGACTAGCTTCTCGTGGTCGTCTGGGTTGACAATCCAGCAAACGGCGCTCGTAGGATAACCGACGTTGTTGGGGTCTTTCTCTTCATATACGCATCGATTCAACGTCGTCAATATAGCACACTCAGCGGGTCCGTACAGGTTCAATAGATGATGCACAAACGGCTTCCACTTGCCAATATCGCCCGCCGCAATGCTCTCTCCGCAGAGAACCAGGGTGTCGAGCAATGGAACTGTCTCGGGATCAATAACTCGGGCTATGGAAGGTGTCAAGCAAGCCCAATTGACCTCTAGAGTGTTGATGCTGTTAATGAGGTTGGATTGCCGGTCCTCGTCCGAAGGAATGCACACGCAACCTCCTGCTAGGAGAGTAAGAAGCATATCGGCGATGCTTATATCGAATGCATACGATGAAAATTGCAAGACTCGCGACGACTGGTTCAGAAACAGGCCGGTTCGATTGGCTTCGGCACTGGTGCACCACGCTGCGTGTGTCATGATGGCTCCTTTTGGCTTGCCCGTTGAACCCGAAGTGAAGACTGCATAGACTGGATCATCAGGGCTCGTGTATGAACCAGTCGATACGTCCGTCGCTTGCCAATCAAACTTGTCACCACTAATGACAACAACCCGGGGGCCTAGGTGAGTGGCATCTGCGGCTTTCGACTCCGTCGAGATGACAACTGAGGCACCGACATCGTGACAAACATCACTCAAGCGCTGTAGCGGATGAGAGGGGTCCATCAAGACAAAGGCGCCTCCGGCTTTGAGGATGGAAAGCGTTGCCACTACGGTCCATTTCGACTTTTCAGAGTAGACGGGAACGAAGACTCCAGGCTTGACCCCGTATTCTTTCACGAGATGCGTGGCTAGTTGGCTCGCCTTCAGGTCGAGCTCTCCGTAGCTTAGCTGGCCATCCCAGGCACATACTGCGGGTGCTTCGGGCTGTCCCTGGTTTCGCTCCCTGATGAAATCATGAGCGCAGCGGTTTATGCGTGCTGGAACATGCTGGTTCCATTGCCATACTTGGTCCCTGCTTCGAGAGCCGAAGAGATTAGTCTCAGCCGCGCTTTGGGAAACATTGGTCCTGATTTCCGAAACAGCCTTGTTCAGAGTGTCCAAGACAATGGCTGCTTGGCCCTCGGACATGAGAGACGTCCAGTAGTTGAGGGCAAGCTCAATGCTATCGTCCTTGACCCACACATTGAGCGTAATGTCGTACTGATAGAGTGTTAGTGGTTTTGGTCCAGCCCCCCGGTCTTTTGCAGTACTTACCTCGGTCGGGTCCTCTCCCTCGACCGCCTCAACTTCCACGGACCACTGGTTTGTCGCCTCCTGAGTCACCGACTGTGCCATCCCGCTCCTTTGTAGCGAAAGAATTGTGTTGAAGAGCGGGATATTTGGCAGCTTTAGTGAACTCTTTATTTCCGCAAGTGACAAATGCTGGTGCTTGCTGTTCTGTATATGGTCCTCTTGCACGCGCTGAAGCAGTTCTGCCAAAGTTGTTGGGCCTCTGGATAGGTTGATTCGACATACGAGCATGTTGATCAGCGGTCCGAGTGCGCCTTCGACGCCTCGGAGCGGAACGTCGCGGCCTGAGGTGAGGTACCCAAAACAGACGTCATCCGAGCCCACGAAGGCCCGGAGAACCAGTCCCCAGGCGACCTGAACAATGTTGGACAGCGTTAACTGGTTAGTCTCACAGAACAGCATCAAGTCGGAGCCAGCGTCCAGCTGAGAAACTGCTGATTGCATTTTGGGATTCTGGCACCGAGTCACCGTGGACGGGAAAAGACAAGGATCGCAACCTTGCAAGTATCGTTGCCAATATTGCCTGGCTGCCCCGGATGAAAGAGATTGTACATAAGAAACGTAGTCCTTATATGGTAAAGCAGGCTCGCGCGGTAGCGAGTCATCGTAAGCAATCTGCATGTCTCGAAGCAAGATTTGCAACGAGGTGCCGTCCAGCAAGGAGTGATCTATCTCCAACAAGCAAAACAGTTCGCCGCTCGGGGAGCTGCAAAGTGTGAGGTGGTGGAGCGGGGCCCCTTTTGCCGGCTCACCTGATGAGTGGTTTTTGAGAGTTGCCAAGGGGTCTGCGACTGGGGGCAATGTCGTGACAATATTCTGACCTGGTTCGCGCAGTAAAGCCTGATCCATGTAGCTGCCTTGACACAGACTGGGAATGAAGATTGTGCGAAGGATCGAGTGCCTCTCAACAACTGAGAGCCAGGCCCGAGCAAAACGCGTCGTGCAGACGCTAGTGGCCCCTGACTTTGGCACGACCTTCAGAGTAAAGCGATTATTGTAAATTTTTGTCGATCTCGACTGACTCAAGAGCATGCCATTCTGGATGGGGGAGCAGGGGTAGACGTCCTCTACTTGATCGATGGAGAGTTGGTAATTTGGGATCGTCTCCTTGATGAACTTGTCAAGAGCTGTATAATTGCAGGTCAGCAGAGAAAAATCGTCCAGAGTATACGTTCGTGGATGATTCGGCAGTATGCTTGCGAGCCTCTCAAGTGCCTCTTGGTATTTGGAAATCCAGAGATCAACAGGGCGAGCAACAGCGGCACTGCGGTTATAAAAGAAGCTGACTCTCAAGCGGCTGTCTGACACTGTGGCGGATACGTCGAAGATGGCGAAGCGCGGCGAGTCCTGAGAGACGTCGAGGACGCCGTGGTCGAAGTTGTTGACAGCCGAGAATAGCGCATCAGACCGCTCCAATTGCTGATATGAGCCGGTAAAGTTGAAGATAATTTCGAAAGGCGTTTCCAGAGGCACCGAACTGCTGCCTAAGTAATGCGACGTAAAGTATGACCATCCGTTGTTGCGAAGTTTCCGGCGCCGGTCTTTGGTTTGCCGCACAGCTTCAAGTAAACCCGGATTGTCAATCAAGGTAGGTGACAGGGTGGTGAACCATCCAACGGTGCTATTCAAGTCAATGCTCGAGTCCCACGCTTCCCGACCATGGCCCTCGGAGAATATGGCGGGAAGGGGACGATCCTGGAAGGTGAGGGAGAAAGCGTGTATCAAGGCAGCCTGCAAAAGCTCTACCGGCTTGGATTGAAATGCATCATTGGCTGCACCGAGCAGGGTGTGCGTTACACCTTGACTGAGTGAAAACCCCTTGTCGATGGCATCGCTGACAAGATTGCGTCCAGATCCCAAGTTCCAATAGTCTAACATTGGTGGTGGAATGTGTTCGGTGGAGGAAGCATCGGGCGTAAGATGCTGAACGGCATATTCTGCTTGAAGGCGACACCAGGCCTGGAAAGGAAGCGAGGGCTGGGTGATTATGGACCCCTTGGTCAATAAATCCTCGAGATCGCGAATGAGAATTCTCCATGAGACAAGATCAATGACCAAGTGGTGAGCAACCATGAAAAGATATTGTGAGCCTGAGGCAACATCGATCAAATCGGCTGAAAAGACAGGACCCTGCTCAACATTGAGAGATGCTTGGGCGAGGCTGATGATTTCGCGAGACTCTTGCAGGCTTGAAATCTGATGAACTTGGTACCTGAACCTATCGTTTACAGAATCTGTGATGAGCTGTTGCCACTTATCAGACCTAGAGCTGCTGGTGGGCGCCTTCTTGAATCGGGCCCGAAGCATGTGGTGGCGAGTCACAAGCTCCGTCATGCTCCTGTGTAGATTATTCGAGTCTATAACCCGCTCAGCGTGCAGGAAGAAGCTCTGGTTGAAGTGGTTGACGCCATCGGGAGCCGCATCAAAAAACATTTGTTGAATGGGCGAGAGAAGGAAATTAGCTTCAACCTCAATATCCGGCTTGGGAGTTAGTGCCTCCAAACAGGTGGTCCGTTGACTGATAGCCGAGAGCGTTTTGTGTCGAAAGACGTCGGCCATCCTAACATCAAGCTGCTCATTGGCGCATTGCGTCACCATTTGCATGGCACTTATGGAATCGCCTCCGAGGCGGAAAAAGCTATCGTCAACGCCGATATCCTTGAGCTCCAGGTTCAAGACTCTTGACCAGACGATTTGCAACCGTCGCTCTATGTCAGTCATCGGCTGGTGTTTGGCCATGGCTGAAGCCCCGTAGGCCGCGATTTGACTATTGGTCAGCGCCGAGGCAAGTTGTCGCAGTAGCCGGCGATCGACCTTGCCATTAGTGTTCAGCGGTAAACGGTTCAATGGGAGGAAGATTGAGGGAATCATGTAACTGGGCAGCAGCTCGATGAGTGCTGTTTCCGCTGCTTGAGCTTCTGAACGGAACGGGGACGAGGGTAAAGCCAGTATTTCTTGAGATTTTGACGAGGAATCGGCTCCTTTGCAAACAAAAGCAACTAGGGTAGGGCGGTGCGAAATGCCGGCAGATTCCATGAGCTCGACAATCACGTCCTCCGAGAGCGGAAAGTATTCCCGCGCTCGGTGTTCAATTTCGCCCAATTCTAACCGCTGGCCACGAATCTTGACTTGGGTGTCCTTCCTCGAGACGTATTGCAGAGACCCGTCGGAGACATATCTTACAAGATCTCCAGTCTTGTACAGGGCAGAGGGTCCGTCTCCGAGGCTCTTGAGGAACTCGGGCTGCTTCGGGAAGACGCTTGCCGTCTTCTCAGGATCATGGAGGTAACCCCGAGAAACAATGGGGCCTTCGATGAGGAGTTCGCCAATTGAACCGAAAGGAGCAACCCTCTGATGGTTATGTGGGCTGACAACCCAAGCTCGGCATCCAAACGAAGTGCCCAAGTTTCTGCCGCTTGTCCCTGTGCTCACTCGCTGAGTCGCGCTGCAAAAGACGGCGCACTCAGTAGGGCCGTAGGCAAGGCGTAGATCGACCGAATCTCGCCATAGGCTCATTTCTTTATCAGAGATGAGCTCCCCACCGCAAACCATGGTCTTGATTGAAGGGAAGTCTTTGGGATTCATGACTCTCGCCATAGCGGGCGTCATAAATACCCAGTTGGCCTGCATTCTGGAAACCGCTTGAGAAAGCGACTGCTTTCGTTCAGTCTCGGACGGGACGCAGATGCATCCGCCCTTCAGAAGCGTGGTCAGAGTCTCGGCCACACTCGCGTCAAAGGCATAAGACGCGAACTGCAGCACCCTAGACGTTTCTTTCAGTTCGAGTGCCACGCTGTGCTCTCTCGCACTGGTCGCAAATGCACGGTGCTCAATCATGACCCCCTTGGGCTTGCCAGTCGAACCGGACGTGAAAATAGCGTACAGAAGGTTGCTTGGTGACGGCGGTTGCACTCGACTACTCGACTCTATCGTTGTCCATTTTTGGCAATCGTTGCCTACTGTGATGGTATGCTCGGCAAGACTCATCGCTAAACAAGTTTGGTCCTGTGATGAGACTATGATAGAGGCACGTATGTTCTGGCAGATGTCTCGCAATCGCTGTGACGGCTGAGCTGGATCTAGGAGAACAAAGGCGCAGCCGACCTTGCTGATGGCGAGAACCGCAACAGTGGTCCATCGAGACTTCTCGAAGCATACAGGGATAAAGGAATCTGGTGTCAAACGGAACTGGGCAAGATGTCCCGCGAGCCTGGAGCTGAGCTCGTCAATCTCGCGGTAGGTAAAGGCGCCATCCCAGGCATCAACGGCCGGGGCTTCGGGCTTTGCCAGACATTGCTGGTGCACCAAGTCGTGGACAAGGCTCGATTCCACGGATGGCAATATACTCCTACCCTGGAATAAGGCCTCAAGATTCCTTTTACCTACCAACTCAACGTCCCCAATAGGTTGATCTGCTTTGAAAACCACTTCATGAACAACCTGGCGCAGCGTCTCGGCCACTTGGGCGGCCAGATCATCCGCCATAAGGGACTGCCAGTATTGTAGCATGATGTTGATGCCGTCAACGCTCACCAAAATATGAATAGTGATATCGTACTATAATCACGTTAGAGGTCATCGGCGCAAGATGATTGGGAATGTATCCTACCTCGGAGGCATCTTCTCCTCCAATTTCGTCGATGCTTACGGAGGGCATGTGCGGAACAGTTGGCGGGCTCACGTTCTGTAGAGACATGGCTGTGTTGAATAGGGGCCCATCTCCTGGCGCATTGGCCGCGCGGATCATATCCTTTAGCGAATAATTTTGATGCTTCAAGCTCTCTATAAAGGAGTGCTGGTTTGCGTTGAGGGTTGTTTTGATCGACTGCGAGTCGTCCAGCCGCATTCGACAGACGAGAATGTTGATGAGTGGTCCCATAAGCTTCTGAGCATGTGGGAGGGGGATATCTCGACCAGCAGATAGGTAGCCAAAGCAAATGTCGTCAGAATTAGTGTAGGCCCTGAGAACCAGGCCCCAGGCAACTTGAAAGACGTTGGAAAGCGTCAGCTCATTTGCCTCGCAAAACTGTCGCAGCACCGAAGCGTCGCCCACGTCAACCTGAATTGATCGCAAACTGTCCTCGGCTGGTACTGTCTTGATGCCTGTGGCTGGGAATTGGCACGCAACCGCTTTGTCGAGATAACTTGCCCAATACTCATGTTGAGACGTCATGCATTGCTTGGATAGGTAGGAAATATACTCGCTGTAAGCGGGTCCAGGAACGTGAGGAAGGGAATCTTCATAGGCCAGCGTCAATTCTTGTAGCAGATTTTGCTTTGTTGTGCCATCGAATAGTGCGTGGCTTATCTCTAGGCCGCAGAGGACGTCTCCGGCCAGGGTCTGAGCAACCGTCAACCGGTACGGCAGGTCTCCTCGCGTGACGGTAAGCCGTCGCTCATCGGACAATCTCGCCATCAATGCCTCCTCGTGATCAGGGGAAAGTGTATCAACCCGCAAAGCCACGTCTCGGAGGACAAGCTGGTCGACCCAGCTGCCTTGGGAGACACTTTCAACAAACACAGTTCTAAAAATGGGGTGGCGTGAAACAACTTTCTGCCAGCAAGCTGCCACGCGATCAGGACTGGCGGATTGGTTGCTGCGCTGCTCTTGAATCTTCCAGATGATAAACGTCTGGTAGTGCCGTGCCTCTTTAGCTTGGCTGAGGAGGATGCCTTGCTGTATCGGGGAACAGGGGTAGACGTCCTCAATATTGGCAGGCGAAATACCGTGCTTGGAAAGAGACTGCGAAATGAAGGTATCAAGGGTATCGTAGCTAAATGGCATCAAGGGGAATTCGGAAAGTGTACGTTGTGCCGGCGTTGTTGGAAGCGTGACGGCCATGTCGAAGAGAGTCTGCTTGAAGCTAGCGATCCATTCCAGAATGTGCCGACGAGCAGCCGAGTGCTTGTTGAAATGGAAATTGAATCCAAAGCAGCCATTGTTCATGTCTGCAAGGATATCAATGATGGAAAACCGACGAAGCTCGCCCGAGACGTCCGACACGCGCGTCGGTGGCTTGGGACAAGCTATAAAGAGAGAGTCGGGCCGTTCGAGCTGTTGGAAGCTCCCCAGGAAGTTGAATACCACCTCGTTGATTTCATCGAGGTCCTGAGCATTGGGGTGCAGACAGGACGTAAAATGGGCCCATCCTTTGTCCGGCACGCTTCGGCACTTGTCTTTCACTCGGCGAACGACATCCAGAAGGCTGCGTCCGCCGGCCTCGATATACATTGGCCACATGGTCGTGAACCATCCAATCGTCCTGCTCAGGTTTATCTGCGACGTCCATGGTTGACGCCCGTGGCCCTCGTTCCAGATTGTCGCGGTCGGTCGATCTCGAAATGTCTGAGCAAAGGAGAAGACGAGCGCCGCCTGGAGTAGCTCGACGGGTTGCGTATGAAAAGCGCCATTGGCAGCCTCGAGCAACGCCGTTGTAGCTTCCTGGTCGAGAGTAAAGCCAACCTGCGCAGTGTCCTTGACCAGATTTGAATGCCTGCCTATTCCCCAGTAATCTTCCGGAATTGGCGGCAATGGGCTATCCAACCTCGCATGATCTGGGTCCAGATTTTCCGCTGCATACTTTGCTTGCATGTGACACCATGTTTGAAACGACAGTGAAGGTTTAGGGATGGAGCTCGTGGCCATATACTCCTCAATGTCTCCTAATAATATACGCCACGACACCAAGTCCGTCACAAGATGGTGTGCGGCGATGAAGAAATACTGTTCTCGACCCACGTGGATCAAATCGGCCACTAACATTGGACCGCGTTCGATGTCGATCGCCAATTCGCTCATTGACATGATTTCTCCCGCTTCCTCAATCGCATCGATAACATGAGTTCGGAACCGATAGCTATCGGAGATATCCGCTGAAATAGCTTGCACCCACGTCCCGGTCTGGCCCCTCAAGTATCGGGCTCGGAGCATAGAGTGCTGTTGGACAAGAGTATGGACTGCTTCGGCGAGCCGCTTGGGGGATATTGGTTGCGTCACCCGAAGGAAAAAAGTCTGATTGAAGTGATGATTTCCCAAAGGCGCGGCTTGGAAGAAAATCCTCTGGATCGGGGAAAGCTGGAACGACGTGCCCACCGTTTCCACGGGCAAGCTTAATTCAAGCGACTGGTGCTTCACGATGTCGGCTAGTTGAGAAATAGTCTTGTACCGAAAAATGTCAGCCACAGTGATTCTGACGCCCGCTGCACCGCATTGCGACGTTACTTGCATGGCGGTAATGGAGTCACCGCCGAGGCGGAAGAAGCTGCGGTGAATGCCAAATGATGCCGGGTCCTTGTTCAGAGTGCGAGCCCAGACACGATGTAATAGAGCCTGGCTTTCGGTAGTGGGCATCTCCAAACGCTTGGATGACAACAGGTCGTATTTCTCGAGCTCCTCCGGGGAGAGGTGCTCGGCTTCCGAGCGAAGCTTCTTACGGTCTGCTTTGCTCGTCCTCGTCAGGGGCATGTGTCGAAGAGGCAGGTATAGCGCCGGGACCATGTATGCGGGGAGAACCTTGGCCATTTGTGCCTCAGCCGCCTGGGCCTTGAGAGTAAAGACATCGCTTGGTTTATGAAACAAGCCTGACGCCGCTTGGTCTTGGGCTAAGGACTTGTCTTGACTTGTTCCAACAAAGGCGACAAGAAGTTGTTGCCGACCCTCGCCTGCGGGCGTGATAACTTCGACGATAGCATTGAGCGCGTCGGGGAAAGATGCAAGAACATGGGTCTCGACCTCGCCCAGCTCGATCCGTTGCCCGCGAAGCTTGACCTGAAAGTCCTTGCGCCCAACAAACTGAACCTGGCCGCCGTCAACGTACCGCACCAAGTCACCAGTCCTATAGACCCGGCACGCGGATTGCCCCCGTAATTTAATCAACCAAGAAGGTGGATCGACGAAGGCCAAGGCGGTTTTGCCTTCGTCATTGAGATAACCGCGGCCAACGATAGGACCTTCAATGAGCAATTCACCCGTGGCTCCAACAGGAAGAAGATGGTTGGTATCGTCTGGGCTGATAATCCAGGCAGTACTGCCGAGAAAGCGCCCCAGACTACGGCCATCATGGGAGTCATTGCTGGCCAATTGCCCTGAAGATATAATGGTACATTCGGTAGGCCCATAGGCCATGAAGAAGTCGACGCGCGTGCGCCACACGTCCAATTCTTTGGTGCTAATCGCCTCTCCACCACAGACGAGAGTCTTGAGCGTCGTAAAGTCGGCTGGATCAAGTGCCCGGGCGAGAGCGGGCGTCAGAAATATCCAATTTGACTCAAAGGTATTCATTGATTTGGCAATGTTTTGCCTTTGAATATCCGATGGTACGCAGATGCAGCCCCCGAAAACAAGGGTCGTAACCTGCTCCATGACAGCTGCGTCGAAAGCATACGAAGCAAACTGTAATGTACGGGTATTGGTGTTCATCAGGAAGGCCGAGCCATGGGCCAACGCGCTGGTTGCGAGATTGTCATGCTGGAGAACGACGCCCTTTGGTCTCCCGGTAGAGCCAGACGTGAAAATGACATATGCTGCGTTGCTGGGATCCCTGCTGTTGCAGTGCGCCGCAATATCCTGGGTTTTCCAAGTGGTTACCTGCTCATCAATAACAAGAAAATCTGGAGATAACTTGGCTGCGAGGCTGCGGTTTTTGTTCGATGCTAGGACGAGGGTAGCCGCTGCATCTTGACAGACGGCCTCCAGTCTCTCTATTGGGTTGGCAGCATCCAGGGGCACAAAAGCGCCTCCGGCCTTAAGAACACCAAATAGAGCCACCGTCGTCCAGCGTGACTTTTCAAAACACAGAGGCACAAAGTTGTTAAGTCCGACCCCTCGGCGGGCGAGCTCGGCGGCCACGAGGTCGGAAAAGAGGTCAAGCTCGCCATATGTAAACTTTCCATCGCAGGCATCAACAGCGAGGGCCGTGGGTTGAGCGCGGCAGCGATTAGTGATGAGTTTATCGACCAGCTCGTCTACTCGCACAGCCGCTTTTTGGTTGTATTCTGCGAGGCGTTTCTTTCCCAGTGCACCCAAAAGGGTAAAGCTCTCAACCAGCTGACTGGAGTCCGTCACGATGCCGAGCAAGGCCTGCTGAAACGCGTCTGAAATATTGCTAACCTGCTCGTCAGATATAAAGGACGTTGTGTATTCGAAAGAAACGTCAATCGTTTGCTCAAAGACGCCAATATTGACGACAATGTCATACTATAGAGAGCCGTCAGTATGGCTCATCCAAAAGGCGTGTTACGAACCTCGGTAGGGTCTTCGCTGGTGAAGTCATCAAACTCCAGGATCGACACTTCTCCCGAATGGAAAATCTCCTTCTGCACAGACATTATGGTATTGAATAGTGACGAATGATCATTGGCGTTGGCTGCCTTAATCTTGTCCGTCATGGAGAGATGCTGATGCTCCATATTTTTGATAAAGTCTGCTTGAGTTCGTTTTAGTAGGTCAAGAACCGGCTCGTCTGCGCTCAATTGAACCCGAGCGATGAGGATATTAATGAATGGGCCAACGACTTCGTCGACTCCAAGGATGGGAACATCTCTTCCTGAAGCCATGTATCCGAAGCATACCGAATCGGTGCAAGCATATAATCGAAGGACTAAGGCCCAGGCCAGCTGAAATACGCTGCCCAACGTCAGCTCGTTCTGAGCGCAGAACTCACGGAGCGCGGGGCTAAATGAGAGTTCAGAGCTGTAGACTCGCTTGACGTCCTCGACAAGACTGGAAGACAGGCCGGAAGACGACGACGGAAAGATACACGGCTTTATTGAATCAAGATAGTGCCGCCAGTGGGCATGGGCCTCGGTTGTGGAGATGGTTCTAAGATGGGCGACGTAATCTCGATATGTTCCCCTTGGGCTCTCGGTGAGTTGGCCACCAAATGCTAAACTCAAGTCTCGCAATAGTAATTGCCTTGAAATGCCGTCAACAACAGTATGACTGATTTCAAGCAGGCAAGCAATGTCGCCGCGTTTTGACGCGCAAATGGCTAACCGGTGAGGCGGACTCAGGCGAGATATGTTGAATCGGTGGGTCTGAAGACGCTGCAAAGGGTTGTCGCAAGCGGGCAGGACCACAACCAGATCGTCAAGCGGGTTCCTGAGCACAACTTGGTCGTGACAACCGTCATGGCGAGGGCTTTCGTAGATGAATGTGCGTAAAAGTGGGTGTTTCTGCACAACGAGCATCCATGCGGCCCCAAGGTGCTCCGGATGCATCGAGCGGTTTTGCCTAGACCTGGCTGTCCAAAGCCACCTGTTGACGTAGTGTCCTTGGTTCTTTTCCTGACTCAAAATCATGCCTTCCTGTATCGGCGAGCAAGGATAAGCGTCTTCAATATCATGCGCCGTCAGCTCAAGTGCCGCCAGGATGTGTTTGTTGAAGTCTTTGAGCTCTGTGTACGAGTACGACAAGAGCGGCAAATCGGACAAGGTAAATGCCACCTGCTTCTGTGGCAGGAGGGCTGCCGCAGTCTCGAGGCATCGCCTGGTGTTTGCAACCCATTGGTCTATGGATGCGATACGCTTGTTATAAATAAAGTTAAGTGACAGCCGAGACTCAGATGCCTCGACCAAGACGTCGACAAGGGCAAAGCGGGCCATGGTGGGCGACATCTGAAAAAGTTCACCAGGTATCAAAGGAGATGGTTGCAGTAGCGTCTTAGGGTCACTGGGAAAGGCCCGGTAGTAGTTGAGCAGAATCTCAAAGGGAGTTTCGCTTCCGGCACCATAGCCTTGACACATCCTAAGGTAATCCGATCCGTCGCTTTGGGCCTGATTGCGTGCGTCTTTCACCTTCGGAACAATATCGAGCAGGCAGTCCTCAGGCTTGACCGATACATGTGCCGGCCATATTGTCGTAAACCAGCCTACGGTTTTGGTTGTGTCAATGTCGGCATCCCACGTCTCGCGCCCATGTCCTTCGCTGAAGATAGTTGGGGTTGGTCGATCAGTGAACGTTTCGACAAAGGCTCGCAGGAGAGCTGCGTGCAAAAGATCTACTGGCCGAGTATTAAAGGCGTGGTTTGCCGTGCCCAGTAAAATCCGGGATTCTCGCTCGCCAAGATCAAAGCTTAGCTCCATGGCATCGACCCAGCAGTTATTTTGGGCTTCAATTCCCCAGCTCCTCATCTTTTCGACAGTACGAGCAGGTAGCCCCTTGACTAGGCCAACTTTCTCGGCAGCACGCGAGGCTCGTAATTGGCACCAAGTCTGAAAAGAAAGGGGCGGTGCGACAGGCTCGCCGTGACCCGCCAGTAATTGCTCAAGGTCGGCTAGGATAACCTGCCATGACAGGATATCCATAACAAGGTGGTGAGCTGTCATGGTGAGATGAAGTTGGCCGTCTTGGTCCACAAGGACGAGGTGACAGACGAAAAGAGGGCCGTTCTTGACGTCCAAGCGACGTTGGTCTGATTCAACCAGACAAGCTGCCTCTTGGGCAAATGATACCTTGCTTTCGTCAAACAGAAAGCTGCCGGCTACGTCTTGAGAAACTACTTGCTCCCAAGCTCCTGTCCTGGTCGGCCTGAATCTGGCGCGAAACATGGAATGATGTATAACAATCCACCGGATAGCTTCCCTTATCTGTTGCGGTGACACTGACTGCGCAACCGTAAACGAGAGACTCTGGTTAAAGTGGTTATAGTCCTGTCTGGCCACGTCGAAGAACATGCGCTGAATGGGCGACAGGGCAAACGGGATGTCCTGGCGCTCGGGCGGCAACGCTGGGGTTACGTGTATCTCGTGAGTCTGCATGGCCATCTGAGCAATTGTCTTGCCTCGAAAGAGAGCGGCTACTGAGCTTCTGAGTCCAGCTTTGGAGCACTGGGTAACGACGTTCATGGCATGGATCGAGTCGCCACCAAGGCGGAAGAAGTTATCGTCGACACCGATCGAGTCGACAGGGAGGCGCAACACCCGCGCCCAGACGCGTTGCAGCGTTTGCTCGATCCGGGTCGAGGCCATTCGCTTTGGCGCCACTACATCGGATGAGTACGCGCGGGCCAGATCGACAGACAGTGACCGGCACGCCTCCCGAAGCTTTTTGCGATCTACCCTTCGGCTGCGACTCAAGGGCAGTCGCCGCAGGGGGAGCAACAGTTCGGGGACCATAAAGGCCGGAACAATGGCGGACAATTCCCGAGCGACCCGCTGGGCCAGACCTCGAAACTCTGGGGTAGGCTCAAGGAACAGCGCCTCGTCGTCGTCTTCGCTCCCAGGCGTGGCATGGCCCAGCCAAACACATGCTGCCAGGAATGGTGCTCTTCCCTTGTCCTTGGGTACAATAACCTCGGCAACGACCTCGGCTGAACCGATGCAGTTTCTGATGTGATTCTCGATCTCGCCCAGTTCGATGCGTTGACCGCGCAGCTTGACCTGCGTGTCCCTTCGCCCGACGTACCGAATCGTGCCATCAGGGTTAAGCTGAACAAGGTCACCTGTCTTGTAAAGACGTCCGTGCGAGTTTCTGGGCCTGAATTCCTTGAGCCAAGCAGGTGGAGAAATGAAGGCGACTGCCGTCTTTTCTGGCTCGTCGAGATAGCCACTTGTAACTATTGGACCTTCGATGACAAGCTCTCCGACGGCACCAATCGCTGCGAGTTTGGCAGAATCAGATGCATCAACAACCCACCCGACACTACCTACCATATGCCCAATGGTGCCAGGCCTCCATCCGATGGGCGGAATGAGGCTGACGGTGCAGAAAAAAGTTACCTCCGCGGGACCATACGCGTTGATCAGACTCACCTTATCGGCCCAGTTTTTGACAGTATCTCGCGTTACGGCCTCGCCTGCGAGAACGAGTGTCTTCAGCGTGGGTACATCTTGGGGCTGAAGTAAGCTTAGGGTAGACGGCGTCAGAAGAGCCCAGTTGATAGCCAGGTCGTTAATGGCGCCAGCTAGGTTGTTCGTCCTATCGTGCTCCGAAGGGATGCAAACGCAGCCGCCTAGGATGAGGGTATTGAAAATCTCATAGACGCTCACGTCGAGTGCATACGAGGCAAAGTGGAGAGTTCGAGAGTCTTGATTGACCTGCATGCCGCCGGCGTGAGCAAGAATGCTCGTGCAAAGGTTGATATGCTCCATGACGATGCCTTTAGGTGTACCTGTGCTGCCAGATGTAAAGAGAATGATTGCCATTTGATTTGGTGTGACAACGGGGAGGCTGCCCTCAAATGGTGGAAGTGTTTGGACAAAGGTTGAGGAAATCAAGACAGCCGTGACGGTGACGCCCTGTACAAGATGACGATACAGCTCGGACGCCACGACCAAGTTTGGCTTTGCCTGATTGATTATTTCTTCGATGCGGCGGGAAGGGTGACCGGGATCGATGAGTACGCAGGCACAACCAGAGCGAAGCACTGCGAGCAGTGCGACGATGGTCCAGCATGACTTTTCCAAGCAAACAGCAATCTTGAACTCAGGCGCGACGTTGAAGCCGATTAGGTGGCTGGCAAGTTTACACGACCAGTCGTCCAGTTCTCTGAAGCTCAGCTTCCCGTCCCAAGCACATATCGCGTCTGCGTCTGGACGTGTCGAGGCGCGGGCAAGCACCAGGTCATGTAAGACTGCATGATGTGCAGGCGGTAGTTGACTATTCCACTGCGCCAATTGCCTCAGGTCCTGCTCGCTGATGACTTGGACGTCCCGGACGCGCGACGTCTGCTTGGTTAAAAGCTGCTTCAACACGCCTCCAAACTGCTCAAGCATGCATTCGGCTTCGGCCTGGTTTAGGACATTGGCGTCATAATTGACATGTATGTCGAGGTCGTCGGATCCTCGCGCCATATGACAGAACAAAACAAGGGCGTAGCTTGCAAAATCTTCATAATCTTGCATATCTTGTCGTTCTTCTGTTGCCAGGCTTGTGGCATTCGGGTCTGCAATACTGGGAGGTTGGATGACGAGCTGTGATTGGAAATCGCATGCCCGGGCCGCGTCGGCGCTGAGCTTGCGGATCCGATGCAGCCCCTGGTGCAGGAACGGGATCATGGCTATAGTCAGTTGCTGCATCTCGGACAGCGAGTCACCAACTGTCTTATCCATGTCCAGAGCAACACATACGGGGACCGTTGCGATAGTCGGACCCGTCGTCTCGGCAATGCCTTCGAGCGCGGCGCCCCTACCGTTCAATGTAAGCCCAAAGACGATGTCTTCCGAGTCTGTATAGTGCGCAAGCACAATGGCCCAAGCCAACTGTATCATAGTCGACAGCGTATGCTCGCTCCTTTGAATTGACAGACCCCTGATGGATGCGGTAAGCGATTGACTTGGGTTTGGGCTGTAGTCGTCGTTGGGTAGGACGGGAAACACGGCTGCGCTGAGATTACTCGTATGCGACTTCCAGAACACCTCCCCGCCCTCGTCATGAGTGATGTAACGAATGAAACGATTAAACTCGAGAGTCGGCAATTTATCCCCTGAATAGGCCTTCTGCACCTGCTGCCATAGGAGTTGAAGAGACCATCCGTCATAGAGTGAGTGATGAATCGTGAGCAGGAACCGATGCCCTTCAGTTGGATCCAATAAGGGAGCCAGAGTCAAGCTCAAAAGAGGTGAGCCCAATCCCATGGTCAGTGCTTCTGAATGGCGTTTTTGGTCATCAGAAGAGTCAAATACCCTCCATGATGATAGTGTTTTCAACACAACTTGCAAGAGACCGTGGTCCTCCGATTGGATGAACCGTGTGCGGAGGATGGAGTTGGCAGCTAGAACGGAGCTCCAGGCTCTTTGGAAGCGGGCTAGGTCTGTGGAAGGAGGAATTAGGTAGCTAAACCTGGCAATGTACATGCCTGGCGATTTGACACTGAGAGCCATCAAGCCTTCTTGGAGAGGCGTGCAAGGGTAAATGTCTTGAATCTCACTTGATTCCACCTCGCATTGGATTGCTGCATCGTGTGTAATCATTCTTCGGTTAACGTCGTTGCCAAGTAGGGAAAAGGGCTCGAGATCATGGTCCACGCCATTGGTGCGTGGCCGAGCCCTCTTGGCAAGCGAGGCTATGGTTGGATGTTTGAAGACGTCGGCCGTGGTCAGCACCAGCCCGTGGTCTCTGGCCAAAGATACCAAGTTCATGGCCGTTATGGAGTCACCGCCCCGGCGGAGAAAATGCTCGTCGACGCCAAAGTCGTTGGGCGAATCGAGTACTTGGGCGAAAAGCCTCTGAAGGATGCGCTCTTCGTTGGACGAGGGTAGCCGTGCATGTTTTACCGAGGGTCGGCTGTATTCATCTGGCGATAGTTCTGCCGCCAGAGCGCGGAGCAACTTGCGATCGAGTTTGCCGGACTTGCTATACGGAAAGCGGTTCACAGGGATGAAGATTGTTGGAACCATGTACACTGGAACTCGTAGTTCGAGCTGCTTCTGTGCCTCTGCTGCCAGAGCCATGAAACGGTTATCGGACATTTTGAATACGCTCTGCTCATGTAAGATAAAAGCTGTTAGGGCTGCCGTCCGATTAAGCCCATTTCGCATCACAATCTCGGCGGTTGCGTCTTCAACTCCAGGAAAGACGCGGCGCAGGTGATGCTCGACCTCGTCCAACTCGATGCGTTGTCCACGGAGCTTAACCTGAGTGTCTTTGCGGCTGATGAACCGAAGCGAGCCATCCTTGGTATACTGGACGAGATCACCCGTTCGGTACAGACGCGAATTTCCCTTTTGTCGGAGGCGCCTGAGCCAACAAGGGTGTCGGTCTGGTGGGATGAAGGACTCAACTGTCCGTTTCGCGTCATTGAGGTAGCCATGCCCCACGATTGGGCTCTCGACGAAAAGCTCGCCGACGGCCCCAATAGGCGCCAGCCTTTGCTCATTATTTGCATCGACGACCCAGCAGACGGCACTGGTAGGAAAGGCCACGTTGTTTGGATCGGTGCTATCACGAACATCTCGATGAAGTGTCGTTAGGATGGCACACTCGGCCGGGCCGTAGAGATTGAGGAGGTGCGCGTGAGGTGACCAGCGGGAGATTACGTGGCTAGGGATCGGTTCGCCGCACAGGACGAGCCGTTTGAGGCCTGGCGTCTTGGCCGGATCTATGATGCGAGCGACAGAAGGGGTCAGGCAGGCCCAATTGGAATTGAAGCGATTGATTGCCTGGACAAGGTTGCCCTGGATGTCTTGCTGAGATGGGATGCAGATGCACCCGCCAGCGACGAGAGTGAGAAGGTGGTCCGCGATGCTAATGTCAAAGGCATATGAGGCGAATTGAAACACGCGCGAGGTGGCATCAAGGTATAGGCCGATGCGGTTGGCTTGAGCACTCGTGCACCATGAAACATGAGAGTGGATGGCTCCCTTAGGAGTACCGCTCGAGCCCGAAGTGAAGACGGCATAGATTGGAGTTTGCGGTGAGACGGAAGAATTTGGTGCCGATGGTGACAGAGGCTGCTCCTTCCAGCTTTGTGCATCGTCGCCCACGACAACCACATACGATGCAAGACATTGCGACATTTGCTCATTCCGGCTCGACGAGATAACCAATGGCGCATTTGCGGCTCTGCAAATGGCTCGCAGCCGCTCGACTGGATGCGACGGGTCGAGCAGCACGAATGCCTCCCCTGCCTTGATGACGCCCAGCATGGCAATGACTGTCCATCGCGACTTTTCGAAACACAGCGGAACAAAGGTCTCGGATCCAACACCTTTGCCCGCGAGGTACACACCAAGATGCGATGACAACTCCTCGACCTGATGGTAGCTGAAATCGCCATCCCATGCACACACGGCTGGAGCATCGGGGCGGAGTTGAACCTGGATCCGGATCAAGTCATGGGCGAGGGCGTGAACGGGTTCAGGCAAGCTTCGGTTCAACTTGGTCAACTCGGCCCAGTCTTCAGGGCTGGTCATGCTGACGTCTCTGATACACAGCTGACTTTGGGAAGGTGCAAGCTGAAGGAATATGTGTCGCAGTTGGTGCATCATCCTCTGACATTGCGTCTCACCCACTATCTCTGGGTCAAATGTTGCTTCCAACTCAATCGAGTCGGACAATTGCCGACACACGAGTGTTACCGCATAGCTGCTAAATGCGTCGAGAGCTGCCAGGCCCCGTGCGTTGTTGAATAAAGCAGGGAGATCGTCCTGTCGGGGTTGAATTACCAACAAGCTCTGAAACCGACAAGCCAGCGCAGCCTCTGGTCCCATGCGGCCAAGATACTGCAACCCAACCTGCTCGTACGGCATCGTGACAAAATAATCAGCTTGAGTTTGAGAGAGGGCATCGGCTACCGTCATGTCTGGACAAAGACGCAGTCGGCAAGGCACAGTCGCAATGGTTGGCCCGGTCATCTCATCGACGCCCGGCACCGGAGCTCCACGACCGGCCACCGTAACTCCAAAGACGGTGTCGAGGCTATCCGTGTATAGAGATATGAGCATGGCCCAAGCCAATCGAAGTCGATTGGCGGCACCAAACTCGCGTCGCGCCACTCTGTCAATCGCAATGGAGACGGTCTCTCTTCTCGTTGGGTTGGGCGTGTACGTGGCCGAGGGAAGAGCTGGGAATTCTGCAGCCTCCAAGTCCGCCAGCTTCTCCTTCCAGAATCTTTGACACTCATCTTGGTTACGTATGACATGCTGAACAAAGGCGGCAAAGGGGCGCGATGAAAGTGAGGCGCCGTTGTACGCTTCCTGTGCCTGCTGCAGAAGCATGTGCAGCGCCCAGCCGTCACTGAGAGCGTGATGAAGAGCAAATGTGAATCGAGATCCACGACTAGTCTTGTCGAGGCAGAGCCGAATCAGTTGTTGGCCAATCGTCCCGTCTTTCCAAGCCGTGAGGGTTTCATCCTGAGTCGACCACCGGAGCGGTCCGCGGATAACTGCTTGGTACATGGCTCCTGTGCTCGTCTGAACAAAACGTGTTCGCAATATCGAGTTTGCTTGCACAGTGGCATTCCAGGCTTCCTGGAAGCGATCGACATCCACGTCGTTGGGAAGCATATACTCCAAAGCCACCGTGTACGCCCCTGGCCTCTTGGCTGTGAGCGACACCAGCCCTTCCTGGAGAGGGGTACAGGGATAGATGTCTTCAATATCTGATGCATTCTCGAGTTGACACTGGTTCTTTACACACGCCAGAAGCTGTTCTCTTTGCTTGTGGACAAGCGAGAATGGCGTGACAATATTGAGTGTCTGCTCTGAGGCGAGCCCGACCGAGGCTACCATGGCCGCGAGACTGTCGTTATTGTAAACGCAGCTCAAGGGCAGTTCGAGTCCTTGCTTGCGGGCGAGGCTAGCCAACCTCATCGCGGCAATCGAGTCGCCGCCAAGGTCAAAGAAGCCATCCTGCAATCCAATATCACCAGCTTCTATCCGCAGCACTCTTGCCCACAGTTGCTGGACAACCATGTCGTTCGGATTTGTTGGCATTTGCTTTGCACTGACGGGCCATGAAGCGGCGTATTGCAGGAGTTGAGCTCGGGACAAAGATTCAGCCCATGACCGCAGCTGTCTCCTGTCGCTCTTGCCGCTCGGCGTCATCGGAATGGCGCTCAAGGGTAAGAAGACGCCCGGGATCATCCATTTGGGAATCGCACTGGTCAGTTGTCCTTGCACTTTGTGCACCTGGGCCCTGAACTCGTCGGTCGGCCCGAGCAGCCATCCACGCTTCTCAGGGGCGTTGGCTTTTGGCAATAAAAAGGCAACCAGAGTCTCGGCGCCGTCGATTTTGGCCACGTCGACGATGACACTGCGAGAGGCGGGCAGCTGGCAGCGGATGTGTTGCTCGACTTCATCAACCTCGAGTCGCTGGCCACGAAGCTTCACCTGTGTGTCCTTTCGTCCAACATACTGAATTGAGCCATCGACCGCGTCTCGGGTTACCATATCACCCGTCTTGTAAAGGCGAGATGTGCCCAAGAACCAGGGAGTCTTGTCGAGAAATGCTTGGGCGGTTTGGGCCTGGTTGTTGATGTAGCCACGGCCGATGGCTGGTCCGCTGAGAACCAGCTCGCCGACAGTGCCTTGCTCGGCCAGACTGTCATGATCATCCGGATCGACGATCCAACAGCTAACACCGACGCCATGGCCAATATTCGCAGCATCGACGTTGCCGTTGTTGCAAGACCGAACAAGGTTGACGACGGCGCACTCACTTAGTCCGTATGCGATAAACAGCTTCACGCTCGGCGCCCACTTGCGAATGTCGCCGTCCTGGACCGCCTCGCCGCCGAGGACCAGCGTTCGGATAGGCTCCAAGTCGCAGACATCGAGGACCCGACTGACCGAAGGCGTAAGAAGCGCCCAGTTAGCCCGGAGCTGACGTATCTGCTCTCCCACATCCATACGACCTTTCTCTGATGGAATGCAAACGCACGCTCCGACCATTAGGGTAGTCAGCGTTTCCGTAAGGCAGGCGTCAAATGCGTACGAGGCAAATTGCAGCACGCGTGACGACATATCCATATTGAGAGCCTTTGCATGGGCCACTGCGCTGCTGCAAAAAGCATAGTGTTCAATGGCAATGCCCTTGGGCTTGCCTGATGTGCCCGACGTAAAGACGGCATATGCAACATTGCTGGGTTTGGTGTCTCCGGTGTCTTGAGTTGGATCTTTCTGGTTGTCATAAATGTCGGCCACGACAACGTGTGTCGCTAGCTCTGCCGCCGTGTTGACCGTGGCCCTAGACGCCACGATGATGCTCGCGTCAACCGTCTGACAGATCTCCTTGAGCCTGTTGGCTGGGTGCGATGTATCAAGGAGCACAAAGGCGGCCCCAGCCTTGAGCACCGCCAGCATCGAAACGGGGACCCAGAAAGACTTTTCCGACAGAATGGGCACGTACGTCTCGGGCCTCGCTCCGCATCGCATAAGTTGCACTGCCATGGCTGACGATAGCTTGTCAAGCTCGGCATAGTTCAGTTGCCCGTCCCAAGCGTACACGGCCGCAGATTCGGGTTGTTGTCGAGCTCGTTGTCCGATGACGTGGTGAACGCATGATTCCAGGGTCAGCGATTCTCGCTCTTCCGGTCCTTGATGTCCGTAGTCATGGGCTCGCGAGTTCACCATCCGCCCGGCATATTCAACAATGCCATTTCCCTCAATGTCATCCCCATTTGTCCCGTAAGGTTTATTCGTGGTGGTGCCCATCGTTTTATCGTTGATGGGGCGTATTCCTGTCTGTTCTCTGTTGACGGAAAAACTAAAAATCTTCTTTCATCTAACTTCAGCTCAAGAGAGCGCGAGCAACGATAGAACCGAGCAGAGCCAGACCCCTCTTAGTTCAGTCCGGAGTATGGGAGAAATACTCAACACATTTTCAGACGAAATGCAATATCAGATGCCCGCTTACGCATCGAACAATAATCCTCATTTGCCTCATGCACCTTGCGTTCTGGACTACTTTGCAGCTCTGCAGATAGTCTGCCGCAATCGTCATTGCGCATCGACAAATTCCTATCTCGGAGAAGAAGCGGCTTGTCAAGGTAAGCGACGGGAGGATGTCTTACGACGACGGAATTGTATCTTGCCGACGCAGGCGTTGTTGGCCGACATAAGCGAGGGAGTGATGTCCTGAATACGGCCATGTTCTCGAATCTTCACGTTCATATAAGTCCCTAACAGCAACCGGCTGAGAGAACTCTCTGGAAGAAGACCTTGACGGCCGACATCAGATCCAACGCTTCAGTAATCGCCTAGAAACCCGAGACTTAACAATGTCCCAAACCCAGTCGCAAACCGTGGTGCTACAGAGCCATCCTTTGCAGACGGTTCAACTCCAGGACATTGCCAAGTCAGGGTTGCTGGATCTGAAAGAATGCATCGTGATCGGGCTCGCATCCACTCCCAAGACCATGCCATCACTTCTCCTGTGGGATAGTCAGGGCCTACGCAACTTTGACGCATGGGCAAACGACCCTGCCTATTACCCCAAACGCTGCGAGTGGGAGATCTTACGAAATCACCGTCACGACATTGCCAACCATTTCCCAGCGTCATCTGTTCTTATCGAACTGGGTTGCGGGTGTGTGTGATTTCACGATTTTAACGAACTTTAACTGACGAGCTGCAGAAATCTCAGCAAGACGGCGTGTCTCTTAGCAGCTTTGGAGCACCAAAAGCGACATGTTCGATACTTTGCGCTCGACGTATCGGACGAGGCTTTGCACAAGAATCTGGCAATCCTGAGAAGACAATTTATCCATTCGAAGTTTGTTAGCATCTCGGGACTGAGCGGCACCTACGATGACTGTGCCGAGTGGCTGGCCACGTCTGCCAAGCTGCCCGTGTCCAACGTCACCTTTTTGTGGTTGGGCAATAGTGTTGCCAACATGGCTCGAGATGAGGTGAGTTCTCTAATGGGCCAGCTTCGCCTGGCCTGCCGCAATATGTCGGCAGAATGCCGCTTCCTGGTATCGGCAGACTGTTGCACAGACCGCGATCGTATCCTCAAGGCGTACAATCCCAACGAAGGGCCGTCGCGCACGTTTCTTTTCCACGGCCTGCATCATGCCAACCGTCTCTTAGGAAGGCCTGTTTTCAACGAGAAGGACTGGGATGCCGTTCCCAAGTGGGAGGAGGTCGATCACGAGCTTCAGTATAGCTATGTGCCGAACAAGGATGTCAAGCTGGACATTGGCCACGGCTGCGTCGAGATAAAGAGGGGCGAGCCAATAGCATACTTCATGTCCGGGAAATGGCACCCCTCGCAAATGGGATCCATTGCCGAAAATGCAGGGCTCGCAATTGGTAAGATGTGGATGGACACCCGGCAAGACTATGGTATGAAGTCCTGCTCACACCTCTTCAAGCCCGTTTATCAAATTTAACCTCTTTCGCAGCGTTTTACCTCTTCAAAGAGCGACAGGTCTCAGTATAAAGTACACCGGGTCGTCCCGTAGAACAGCTACATGAATCATTCGATATGGAGATTTTGTTGTATCGAATCAAAGTATTTAAAAGGCTTCTTGAATCCGAACCTGTTCTGCTCTACTTGCTGTAGTACGTGCCGGCAACTAGTCACTCTCCCGTGAACGCCCAACACTACATGTACTCTTAGTGCCATTCAATCACGGGCGTGAAGCCTCGGGAATGGTACGCCATATCGTACCTCTACATAGACCTGAAAGGGGTTTCTCCTCGGCATCGGCTCAGCTATATTCGGCACAAACTCCGAATCTACACAAGGACCTACGTACATGGCAGATAAACGAGGTTCGGCACCACATCACAGTCAGATATATGATGTAAGAAAGGGGGAAATCCACAGGCATCGAGACCAGGAGGGGCGGGGCTGTCTGGGTTGCATTCGATAACGTCCCGGCCGATCATCCGTGTTCCGTTCCGTGATAGTGTTGCAATATGTAACAAATATTCGGGTAAATAACTCCGCAAGATCTAAGATCTAAACCATAGTGTAAAGCCGACGGCTCTTACGTGATACGATATGTAGGTACCTTTCCTATAGTTGTTGGCTAAGCTCACCAGAAATCGATCTTACTCTTCCAAGCTCGAGGGCGATGCATTACTTGACACCTGGCCCGACCAAAAGTTTCCTGCAAAAACACTCGGGGGAAAACATTGTAGAAGTGCTTTTACCCATAGTTCTGCCTCTTGCCAGTAATACCCTTTCCTACATAGGTTGATGATCTATCGTTTTGTAGACCATGCGGGCCGTGGTTAGGTTTCGAATTCGTGCTGGTCAATCATCAATCGTCTTATAGAAGAATAGATCGGTTGCGCTCACTCCTCTTGCGTCGATATATCGAACCAGCCATGTCCAGTTTGATGTTCGTCTCTTTTCGTAGTCCGTGGGCGTGTTCCTACCTAAAGTCAGTGAAATAATGAGCTGTAGCAAGCTGTCGAAATGACCCGATACCGGGAGCTTTCTCCGACGAGCAACCTGTGCCGAAAGGAAATGATCGATATGACTCCCAAGACGGAGAATTTCGATATAAAGACGACTGTGACTTCCGGAAGAAGCATCATTCACTGCAATCGTCTGCACTACGGAGTGACCTTTACTGCTCCTTGAATCCCCCTCTCACTCATTCTAAGATCACCGAGATGGCCTCCACTCCAGCTCAAGGGGATGAAATCACGTCCATCTTTGACATTCGGCGAGACGTTTTTAGTTTCGATTTGGCAGCAGAGATCTGCCAGAGTCTCAAGGCCCCCAGCCTGTCGTTACCGTCACTCCTGCTTTGGGATGACAGGGGCCAGCAATTGTTTGACGAGTTCTCACAGGTCCCGGCCTACTACCCCTTTCATGCCGAGATTGAGATTTTGAATCGACACGGCGCAGAAATTTGCCGCATTGTGCCTCCGGGAGGCGTTTTGCTAGAATTGGGTTGCGGGTGAGTCTACAAGAAACTTGAGCAGCGAGTCTTTACTCAACACTAGTAGAGCCATCCGTAAGACCAAGTCCATCCTCTTCAACTTTCACCAGCAACGAAAGCGAGTCCACTACATTGCGCTCGATGTCTCGCCCCAGGGCCTAAATACTAGTCTATCACAGCTTAAAAGCATCTTCAAAGACTCGCCGTACATTTCCATCACAGGCCTTATCGGCACGTACGACGACTGTGTGACCTGGCTAAGGGGCCTCAAGCATCACGACGAGTTGAACTCTGTCACCATCATGTGGCTTGGCAACAGCATCGCCAACCTCGACAGCAAGGAAGAAGCGAGCAACTTTCTTCATCGCTTCCGCAGCGCCTGCGAGTCCTCGGGTCTCGACTGTCAGTTTATCGTGTCAACCGACATCTGCCAACGCATCAACAAGGTTCTCGACGCATATGACTTGAAGCGTTCCACACCGCGCGAATTTTTCCTCAACGCGGCTCGGGCTGCAAATTTGGCCCTCGGATACGACGTCCTGCCGGCTGACTCCTGGGAGCCGGTGGCGTGCCTGGACGAGCATCAAGGCGCAGTCGTATTCTATCTCGAGGCGACGCGCAACGTGCATATTGTGCTGCCGAGGGCCGAACGAGTCCTAGTAGCCAGGGGCGATCGGATACGGCTTGTATCTAGCGGCAAATGGGATGAGGTATCCGTTGACGGCTTATGCGCTTGGGCGGGCTTCCGAGTTCAGCAGCGATGGAAAGACACGAGTGGGGATTACTGTAAGTCCACGTCTCTTCTGATGCTATTCAGCTGCTGCGGAGGACAACTCCGCCATGGATGGTCGTGCGCTGATCCAACTCTTGACAGGCATATTCATGCTCAAAAAGTAGATACTGGCCCGCTCTACTACGTATTAGTCGTAGTATGCAGTCGGGACGGCATGGAAATTTTACAGCTGAACTGCATGCAGTCATATGTGTGTAGTATTATGAGATTTTGTCGCAGAGATATCGGAACAGGGGAGTAGGCCGAGTATCGACCGAACACGTTCGAGATTTTGCTCATGTCGTTCGAAAATGAGTTTTTTCTCTAGAAGCATGTGGTCCTCCTAGTCCAAAACTTGACCTCGTTGCGATGCCGTCTCCTGACGGATCCTCTGCAGCGATGCCGGCTCATGTTCCCTCAAGCTTGCCGTCGCCTCCTCATAGCCAGCCAGCTTGCAACGAGTGTAGAGGATGTCAGTCTGTGCCCAGAGATTCGCCTACAGCAGCTGGTGTAGAAAAGAGCCAGCCTGCTGGAGGAGATGCCATCCAGGAAACCCCCTCTCGGTGCAAGCTGATTGCCTTGGGCATTGCCCTGTCCATGGCCCTGTTCCTCGTGTCTCTGGTGAGTGGCTTGTGAAGCCATTTCTACTACAAGCTTCAGTTATTAATAGTGGCCCTTAAGGATGGTACGATTCTAGCGACGGCTATCCCACGCATCACAAACGAGTTTGGATCTCTGAGTGATGTCGCCTGGTACGGGAGCTCATACCTATTTGCCGTCTGCGCCCTACAGTTGATGTTCGGCAAGTTATATACGCTTTACTCGGTGAAATGGGTGTTCCTGGCGGCCGTGGCGCTCTTCGAAATCGGATCGCTCATTGTCGCCACCTCACCATCGTCAGCCGTCTTTATTGTTGGACGAACCGTATCAGGCCTGGGGGCCGCCGGCATCTTTGGGGGGGCCATCATCATCATTGCCACCTATGTCCCATTACGCCAGAGACCCATCTACAACGGCTTACTGTCAAGCATACATGGCGTTGCCAGTGTGGCCGGCCCCTTGTATGTCTTTTGACGTCTTCTGTTCCTGCAATTGAAGCCGGGCTAATCCTTGAGTCAGATTGGGAGGTGTTTTCACTGACCGGACAACTTGGCGATGGTGCTTTTACATCAACCTTCCCTGTGGATTCATCACCGTTCTATTTCTCACCTTCATCATGCCGAGCAAGGCACCTTCACGGCCTAGCCTTTCGCTAAGAGAGCAAATAAAGCAGTTTGACCTTCCCGGCACAATGTTCCTCGTGCCTTCGGTCGTCTGTTTGCTTCTCGCACTGCAATGGGGTGGCGCCAGGTATTCCTGGACAGACGCCCGGATCATTGTTCTCCTTGTGGCCTTCGCCCTCTTTACCGTCATCTTCTGCTGCATCCAGGTGTGGCAAAAAGACCAAGCAACGATACCCGTGCGCATCTTGACCAACAAGAACATCCTGGGCGGAGTCTGGTTCGGCGCCTGCCTCGGTGCCGCCATCTTTGTTTTTTCCTACTATCTGCCCATCTGGTTTCAAGCAGTCAAGGGCGTATCCGCGACTCAATCGGGCATCATGAATCTGCCCAGCATCCTTGGTCTAGTCATCTTTTCCATCATAGGGGGCGGCCTTGCCAGCGCGCTCGGGTTATTCACGCCGCTATTGGTTGCTTCTGCGATCCTCTGTTCCATCGCCTCCGGACTTCTCAGCACTCTCAAGGTTGACTCATCGATAGGATATTGGTTCGGTTATCAGGTCCTGCTTGCGGCTGGCGTCGGTCTCGGTGGCCAGAATGTCATGCTCACGGCGCAGGTTGCCGTGCCCGAAGAGGACATGCCTCTAGCCACCTCAGTCCTGGCATTTACACAGATGCTCTCGTCATCCATCTTCCTAGCCATTGCTCAAAACGTCTTCCAAACGCAGTTGATAAAATACTTGACGGCAGGTGTGCCTGGTGTGAGTGCTGACTCCATTATTCACGGAGGCACCACCAGTATCAGACAGGGAGTCACGCCCGAGCAACTGCCCGCTGTCTTGCGGGCGTATAATCATGCCATTATAGACACGTTCTACGTCGCGGTCGCAGTGAGCGCTCTTTCCATTATCGGCCCCCTATCTATGGATAGGCTGTTATTAAAGGAGTCGCCCAAGCGTGATAGCAACGTGAAGGAGTGAAGTATCACAATGACCTTCTAGGTTTATTGCGGGCTATACCCAGCAAGGCATGTCGGTATCTCTCATATAATCTAGTTTAGATCTATAGTTTCAGATTAAGGCTTACGGCGACATCTCCATGCTTTCGTCTAGAAAATAGACTCATGTTTTCTTCAGTCAGCGCTGCAGCGTCATGCTGCAACGTCACCAAAGGAGCATCCCGAAGGATCATGTGGCGAATGGTCCGGCGGATTGAGGTCCACCCCGGTGATTGCGCTGCTGTCTGTGTCTGGCATGAGGGGGACCGAGTGTTCAGCAACAGGTGCGAGGCCTTATTTTCCCGAGACTAATGGCAAAGCATTGCGGATGCCGCCTTTGCATTTCGAATGTAAGTAGCTTCGCGACTTTGAAGCTTCTCACAACTTTCAGTTGTGACAAAGGCATTGATTGAGACTTGTACGAAGTAAGGGACACTGAGTAAGACGACTTGAACAACAAGTATCTGAAAAGGGCGTGTAGCTGCATTGTATGCCCTCATAGGCGAAGTAGAAATATGTCGACACTGAACAAGATGCAAAATTTCTTCGTTGTCATGCTTCCTTCTAGATAAGTAAAAATGCATTATACGTAAATGCTCCTAATTCTGAGTAAAAGCCATATTTGAGAACGAATTCGAAGAAAATCTATACACTTCTAGAACAACAGTCTATCGTAGGTAGCCCGTCCCGGCTCCTCAGTCTGCATCATGTTTTGCACGCTCCTCCGTAAATCCATCATCCGATCTCACGAGAGGTGGATGTAGGGGGGTTTTCCTTTTGTAGGCCCAATTCTGTATGGAGCTCCACTTAACGCAGACAGACTTCGAGTTGGACTGGAGCGCTGGTTTTGAGTTTCGTTGTAGCGGATATTGCCATTTGAACGTATACATGGCAGTATTGCCATGACACATGATTGTTAGGCGGAGGGCTTCGAGGCAATGGTCTATTTTTGTCAACACCATGCAGATGTAAGCTACATTCTACTTGAATCTCATCTCCGGTAGAAGGGACGTGTATCATGAACTCACCAAGATGACCTCGCATAGCCGGTAACTCGTCCAAAGTGATGTTGGGATAGTAATGATCTCGATATAGCCAGAAACGAAGTTGCTGCTACATAAATGATACGTATTAGATAACGGGTATGCATTTAAGGTCACGACATGGACGGACCAAACAGTGCAACTCATGATAGACCCCTAGGGCTGCGAGGTGCCCTCCACCAACCACCATGGTAGTGTTCATCGTCGATTCTTCGGCTCTTTGAAGCTTGGCCAAGCTGGCGTTAAAGTAGGTCGCTGTGGGTTGGTCAAATATTTGTATAGACCTGGCTAGTCGAAAGCCTCTACTCACGTTTGACAAGTGCATACCAAGCCTTTTCCTGTTCCACGGTAGGAGGCCCAGCGTAGATGCTTCTCCCATCGTGTCCTATAGCATGCTCGCCGTTAATCTCGTATTCGATAAGGTTATCCACTGGAGCTGTGCCCATTGTATTAGCGTACGATCTTGAAACGATATCCTTAAACTTAAAGTGCACTTACACCACGATTTTCCCATACTACGCTCAAATGGCTTATCCAGATGAGTATGATGCCAGAGAAAGGCCACAAGGGCTATAATGACTGCATGAAGAGTCAAGGCGTAGGCCCAGATGACAACTCTCGTAAATATGACTTGAAAAGAATGTGCATGCAAAGAGTTGCGATGATAGGTATGACGCGAGTCTTCAATGAGCTTATCCAATTCCTCGTCGACCGAGGAATCAGTTTCAGTCGTCGCGTCTCGACGAAATATCATAGCAAATGAAATGATATTTTATTGTTCCACTGTGGTGCAACAAGCTTGGGGTGCATAGAGATGGAACCGATGATCAGAATGATGAACGACAAAGATGCAAGTTTGGAGCCCGAATCGGCGCAGGACTGCCGACCTGTGCCTCAGCCGCTCCCCATTATCCAGTTTCCGAATACGTGTACGTATGCAGTCAGCGTCTTGGGCAGAGCTTCGTATTCTGCAGGGATGCTCGCGTGTCTAAGTATAAACCAGACCGTAACGAGGCGGAACGGACTTGCAGATATAAATTAGCCCTCCGTCGCGCCCTCGAGAAGTTGATCTTCAGTTTACACCCAGATCTGCTATCCTCGCCGCCTCTCAAGCATTTTGCAAACTTGGCAATTCGTTTCATCAATCAAAAATGAAATCTGAAATCTTGACTTGGGTCCTTTTGGTTGGGACTCTGATGGCTGCTCCACTGAAGCCAGGTAAGTAGATGGTTGCCACGATCCAACACCCTGCCTCAGCCGTACATGTACGAGACATTGACCAGCCATCTCAGGAACCCACAGAGAAAAACCAGATGGATGTACAAGTGCTGCTGCGCTCACAGAGGGATCCACTGCGTGCGTCTTTTAGACCATGGGCAGGCCTGGAGCAAATATTCACCAGACTCAGGTTCAACCAGAACATGGGATGTTAGAGATATTGTACAGCTCGCCGTTAAGCTGGAATTAAATGTAACCGGATTAAGAGAACTCAATATCTCATTGAGTGTTTCAGTTTTTGTATCACTAAACGAGAGTTAAGCGATTCGTCGATGTATAAACACACGCGCTACATGCATGGTCGTGAGCTGTGCTTCGTAATGGCCGGGCGTTTGTGTGCGGTCATCTTAACAAGCACTGATTCGTCAGTGACGATTTGCACCGAGACCCTTGTCCCAGATCCCTGTTTCGTACGCTACCATACACCGTATGGAAGGACCTTGAAAGTATGGTCGCGCTCGATGATTACAGGAGGGGATTATATCGGCCCTCTTTGACCTGCCGTTGTGGGTGTGGTCTGGATTCGGGTGTGACTGAAATCGGTGTTTACCGGTGGCACCAGTTCCGTCACAGCGCGGGGTGTATGCATGGGCCCTGTGTCTTTGATTCGAAGAATCCAGATCGTGGATGCATCCTCGAGACGTCGGGTCATCAATGCGATCTTTCCGTCTGCTGGCCCCCAAATGACTGAGCCAGCTGGTTCAATTCCACTTGGACACCACCCTCGTGATTTCCGACACCTACTTTTTAGATTGTAAATGCGTAAAGGCATACTTTGATAATAAGTTGTGATGAAATATCTTCGATGTCTATGACCTGAGTAATGAACCTTTGATTGAATTCAGACTTCGGGACGTCGCAGTACTCTGCGGTCACCACAGCAGTGATGACCCTTACATATGGCTACTATCAACAGCCCGGTCATGTCATTGCCGCGGGAACAATTCTATCGATTCTGGCCCTGACATTCGTTTTCCTGAGAATCTGGACGCGAGTGAATTATGGCCAAGGTGTTCGAGCCGACGACTGGCTCATTGTACCCGCTGCAGTACGCATGAGCTACCGAGCAATTTCACAGACCGTTATCAGGGCAGATACTAACTATTTTCAGGCCTTGACTGTTGGCCAGGGCATCAACCTGATCGTTGGGGTCGCGAACAAGGCCTTGGCAACCACGCTCGTCGTACCCCCTGAATTTGCAGAAAACCCACTCGCGACGCATACAGCCCAGGTCGTTTTCACAAGCAAGGTGACCATCCCTTGATATATCCATAATGTAACGGGCTGAGCCCGTGAGGGGTCTCGGCTCCGCTCTCGACGGACCCACCAGAGCTGGTATAAAGGCTTCACCCAATCTTCGAGAGACTTCTTTTCTTTTCTTTCCTTCTTTTCTCTCTCAGCTTTAGGATACTCGTCGCAGTCGCTCAGCTAGTTGTCAACACACTCAGTTGAGACCGTTACA
>KQ030544.1:102292-273487 GCA_000956045.1 Hirsutella minnesotensis 3608 | reverse complement strand
TATTCTTCCAAGTCCCTTCTGGTTGTCCATATCGGCCTTGATCGTAACACCACTTATGACGGCCCGCGGAGTTTCACCTGCACCGTGGGACTGGGGCCAGACTGACTACCTCATGGTGTAGCTTGAAAACTTCTGTCAAAATCACCTTGAGGGCTTCAGCCGCGTCAAATGCAACGGGTTTAGGGCATGATAGAGCAATAAATTCAAGGCAGCAGGCAGACAGCCATATCGGCAAATGGTCTAACCAGCCAATCTTGCACTAGACAATTTTCCCTGCCTTTCGTCGCCGTCACGAATTTCATAGTCTCGTAGAGCGCGCCAGGGCCTAGAGGTCCATACCAGCTTGGTAACGGTAACGCTCGTGTCCGACAAATATCCAGGCAGCCTCTCTGCCTTGTTCGTAGTCGCTGTCAACAATGTGGTCCAGGCAGTCGTGAGACATCGCGAAGAGAGCCACGTACATTTAATATGACCCAATCGAACTTGTGTGCCCTTCCAAGTCCGTACGTACGGACAGAACCCCAACTACCCGAAGTTCAGGTCTCTCGCCCGCCGCAAACATGTCGTCGTGTGATGGGATGAAGGAAACATCGATCCTTCGAGGTCCACAGGCTGTCTAGCGTCGCGGGGGAGGGTTGAACCCAGGCGGAGCGCCAGGTGCAGCGCCTGGGGGACCGCCAGGAGGGCCGCCACCGGGAGGAAAGCTGGGAGGACCAGTGAAGTTGGCAGGGAAGCCTGGAGGAGGCCAAGCGCCAGGGAATCCAGGTGGAGGACCTATACGGAAGTCAGTCACTGGAAATGCAGAAGTGCTGGTAGACTTTTGCTTACCGCCTCGTCCGAATGGAGGAGCAGCTCCTCCTGGGAAGCCCGGAAACCCTGGGGGAGGCACACCACCACCAACACCGGCAGCAGGGCCCTGGTCAAAGTTAGCCTCGGGATCTGACTGAGATGAGTCACGAGGTCGGGGTCTAACAGCCAAAGAAGGAGGCGGAGCTCCTCTGCCAGCAGGCTTGGCCACGCCGGGGCCAGCGCTGAGGGTTGAAGCAATTCCTCCTGCGGAACTCTTGCCGAGTCTGGCGCTGGGGTCGGCGGGCGGGGGAGATTCGGCAGAGACGGAGATGATTTGGGCGCCCCGAATAATGACCAAGCCGAGCGTTCGCTTCTCTTCCGTCTCAATGACCTGGGTGGTGCCGGGAGCACCAGGCGCGCCGCCTTTGGGCTGCTTGCGCTTGACGCGTCGAAACTCTTCGGTGTCGGCGAGCACGAGATTCATGTGCTGTCCCAAGTCAGCTGCAAGGTCGTGAGGAAGCGCTTTACCTGGAAAACGTACCTTGTCAAAGGCAAGCATCTGCCCGACCATATGACGGCCATCATTGAGAATGGCGCGCATCCGCCAGTTAATCTGCCCGATAAGTAATTAGAAAAGGTCGAGGAACGAGTGCTAGCTGCCCAGACATGCTGGGCTGTCGCAAGTTGGGAAACACGTACGAAGCCAATCTAGAGACAAATATTGTTAGCATTTCTCTCGACACCGGAACGCGTGCAGGCAAAGGAAAAGAGACGCACCATTTTCCCCTGCTTGTTCGACATCTTGGCGGTTCGGAGCTCCGCGAGCTCGTCGAAAGCAGCTTGAGAGTTTGTTGCAGGGCGAAGGATGTGATGCGCAAAAGCTGTTGCGCGACCGCGGCAATCTTGGGCAGCTCTGCGCGTTGCAAAGGTGGTGAGTGGAGGTTCCAAATTTTGCGGAGCCTGACGCAGAAGGCTGACAAGGCGATAGGAGGTACGTACCTGCGAGCGAGGCCAGCTGTGCGCTAGTCCGAAAAAGGACCACCGCCTAGGCCCCGCTTTTCTGGACGGCTGGCTTGAGGGCAGCTAAACCCTCAAATTTTTCCAGGCGGTGCACAAATTCAAGCCTCGACTCCAGCGCAACATCACGACAACCCCGACGCATCAACCCTCACGTCGACCAACACCGCAGCAATGGCGTCCGAGAAGGCAAACAACCCCATGCGGGAGCTCAAGATTCAGAAGCTCGTTCTGAACATCTCGGTCGGTGAATCTGGTGACAGACTCACCCGTGCTGCCAAGGTGCTCGAGCAGCTGTCCGGTCAAACCCCCGTCTACAGTACGTTGCGCCATTGCTGCAGCTTCTGGATGAGCATTCTAATAACCATGGCTTCCAGGCAAGGCTCGTTACACCGTCCGTACCTTTGGTATCCGTCGTAACGAAAAGATTGCCGTCCACGTCACCGTTCGCGGCCCCAAGGTACACTCCCTCGATTTTACAAAACTTGACGACGCGGCGGACTAACAGGCTTTAAGGCCGAGGAGATTCTTGAGCGTGGCCTCAAGGTCAAGGAATACGAGCTGCGCAAGCGCAACTTCTCCGAGACCGGCAACTTCGGCTTCGGCATCAGCGAGCACATCGATCTCGGCATCAAGTACGACCCCTCGATCGGTATCTACGGCATGGACTTTTACTGCTGCATGACCCGTCCCGGTGAGCGCGTCACCCGCCGCCGCCGCATGAAGAGCACCATTGGCGCCAGCCACCGCATCAAGCGCGAAGAGACCGTCAAGTGGTTCAAGCAGCGCTTCGATGGCATTGTCCGATAAACGGTTTCTAAACGGGGTTGTCTGGTTTTCGGTTGGTCAACGGCGAACTTGTTTTCGGGTCAAAAATGGGATTATGCGGCCATGTATATCCGGTTCATTACATGAGCTCAACGGGTTTTCCGTCGAGCACGGCCTCAGAGACCGACCGGCATTCAGCCGGCATCCGTATGCTCGTCTACGAACAATGTGAAATTCGCCGGCGCTGCCGAATGCCGCCTCGCCTTCTAAAAGTGGACTGTGGCTCGAGCGACAGTGATTTGTATGGGAGACAATAGGCGAGCTGCACCAGCCGCTTAGTGCACGGCTATCCCGAATGGGCAATACGCTGCGCTATGTGGGGTCGCCAGGTTAAACAGTCGACACTGCCCTCGTTATTGTCAGCTCGGAAGGCAGGCACCAATGCTGAGGCCCTGTGCACCCCAAACGCCGGGTTCTCACGGAGGCCGTGCAAGAGAGGCAATGTCTGCTGACATTTCATGAATTTCTGTAATGTGTAGGTATTTGTGATGGCGGAATGACGCTAATCATGGTCGTATATAATGTCTGTTCGATCTTCCCAGTCTGTTGCTAGAATCTCAGCAAAGCATTGATAACCAGTGTTACCACTCTTTGACTCGAGCGACGATACCATTTCAAGGCTTGAGCATCTATTCGTTGATAGTCGTACGACGTCAGCATCATTCTACTTGAGCAACTCCTCGCCACGCCCAACGCCCTGAGCAACAGCCACCCGAGTTTGATAAGCCATCGGTTCATCCGGATTCGGACGCAACAATGGGCTCAGCTGAATCTAAGCAGGTCGCTGGCCGCCTCCACGCAGCGAACCTCTCCAAAGTCAACTTTCCTACAAGCTTCAAGATGTCCTACAAGGGCATGCGTGCCCTGACCATGGTTCTGGGAGACGACAACAACCCGAGCAGCATCGTCTCCATGCCCGGTGGATGGTACGGCGACTTGATCCTCTACGATGGTCCCTCCGAAGAGGCGTCTCCAGTGGCCGTCGCCCGAAGCGGCGGGAAAATGGGCTTCTACGATCGGATTGAGCTCGCCGCGGCGAGTCCAGGACAGATGACGACGCGAGAGGAGCTGCGGTGTCGGTCCAACGGGTGGTCCATGGCCTACACGTTCGCCATGGCCATTGACCAAGGATCTCTGCCGGAAAGATTCATCTGGCGCAACAGCCGCAGCAGCGAGGTTAAAGGCCTGGGAGAGTATTCCCGCGGCTGGAAGCTGGTACGACTGGGAGAACGGGAGGAGGTTGTTGCCGTCGGTGCCGAGGCCAAGTTGAGCAGTTGCTTGAGCAAAGCCGGCGCGTTCCAGTTCGTGGGCACGGGTGCGACGGGCAAGCTGGGCAAGGGCTGGGAGACGATGGCCGTGGTGTCTTTCTTGAGAATTGTCCAGAAGGAGATGCAAGCTGCGATAACGGCAGCAGGCGCATGATGAGCGACGATTGATTCCGTTGATTGGGCAGCATTGGTTGGAGCATAGCGGGTTGGTTAATGGACTGATATTATGAGCGGGGATACACAGCTAGAATATTTAGACTTGATCTTGAAATCACGATTATTTGCCAATTGAGCCCCCCCGAAGTCATGTATTCCGGGCTCGTGGACTACCGTGTATTGTTTTTTTCGTATCGCTAGGCATTACACGAGGAGATCAAGCATTCGACGATGGACACTCTGCAAGCGCTCAGAGACCTTGTCAATGCGTACACAGGGTGTATCATTACTGCCGATGCTCCTGACTGGTATACTTGTCCAGTTTTCAAGACAGCACTCGGCGATGAATCTTTGTTTGAGCGTGTCTGCTTCCCCTCGCCTTTCCACTTTGCCCCGGGCCTCCACGATGTCCTGGTGTCCCCACCCCCCCCTTCTCTTGACCTTTTTTTCGCTCGCTCCCCTCGCCTGTCGATGAGAAGTTATGGGCAGTGTATGCCGTCCTATTGGAGAAGCCTGGATGCCTAGCAAAGCTGTACGTAGGTTCTGGGACCAATAGCACGTCTCTTGTCCGTAGCAGACTACGGAATTGCAATAAGCGTCGAAACCCACCTCGTTTTATCGAACAATCCCTTGGACAAGCGAGGCAGTTTTCTGTTTATCTTCTCCGCTACTTTTGAGACAAAGTTGGACACTCTCTTGATAAGTTTTTTTTTTGCTATAGTTTCGCGATAGTATAGAGTGATATCTAGATAGATTTATTACCTCGACTGCTTCGACTGCTTCGACTGCTTCGACTATCTCATCTGCTTCGACTACTTCAACTGCCTCGACTGTATCGACTGCTCTACGGCTCTGCCTCCGACCTGCTTCGAGATAGCCGAGTAGAAAGTCAGGGAGCTGGAAAAGATGACCAAGAGACACGGCAGGCGGGGACAGGGAGAGGCGGGGGTTATGCAGTGGATTCCTCAGGCTGCAACTCCAGCTGACCTCGGGGAGCCTTTGGCAAAATTGTTAGGGAAACGCGGCCTCGGAATTTGCAGGCAAAACCGCGCAACGAGCGGTGATTGGTCACTCGGGTCAGCTCAGCTCCACCTTCTCCCTCACAGACTCTGTTCTCGTCACTACCCTCCCGAAAATCTCCATTTGCTCTCCTCAAAGGCAGCACCGCAAGCCACAATCTCCCCTCTCCCCAATTGCACGCTGCTGCAATTGCTCCTCCTTTCCATCCGGACCTCCACACGCCTCTCTACCATGTTTCGGAACGCTCTCCGACAGTCCACGCGCGCCGTGGGCGCCGTCTCTGCCGCTGGCAGGATCGCCGCGGTAAGTTGTCCCAGAAGCCCCGACCTGGCCATCAATGCCCCCCGAATCCGCCCGCCGTCATCGAAAAACTGCTCCGAGAGCTCAATTGGGTCGCCGGCTTGACACCGATCAGCTTTTTGGGCTGCCTTGAGCCGCGGTTGCGTCGCGTCGCGCGGCTCCGACCCATCGACAGTCAGATTTGTCGGGGCTTCGGCTAACTGTTCCTTGCTAGGTCCGAAATGCCGCACCCGCCGCCATCACCGTCCAGGCCCGATCATACGCCGCCGATGCCAAGGCCACGCCGACTGAGGTCTCTTCTATTCTCGAGCAGCGAATTCGCGGTGTCCAGGAGGAGTCCGGTCTTGCCGAGACTGGCCGTGTCCTCTCGGTCGGGTACGTGGACCTCCAAAATGCAGCTCAGTGGTGGTGCCAACGGAACGGCTTGAACGTTTCTTTGCCAATGCCACGCCACACCGTCCGCTCTAGGGCATCATGGATCGAGGAATCGCTCTCAATACACTAACGCTGGAGTTTCTAGTGACGGTATCGCCCGTGTTCACGGCTTGACCAACGTCCAGGCCGAGGAGCTCGTCGAGTACGTGAATTCCACGACCGCAACCCCGTCGCTATCGTGTCCTAACTCAACGGATTAGGTTCGCCTCTGGTGTCAAGGGCATGTGCATGAACCTGGAAGCCGGCCAGGTCGGTGTTGTGCTGTTCGGTTCCGATCGTCTTGTCAAGGAGGGCGAGACCGTCAAGCGAACTGGTGAAATTGTGAGCCGACGCCAGTCCTCTCGTTCTGCTCTCGTTCTACTCGTTCAAATCGCTAATACGTACGCAAGGTCGACGTTCCTGTCGGCCCTGAGATGCTTGGCCGTGTCGTCGACGCTCTGGGTAACCCCATCGACGGCAAGGGCCCCATCAAGACCAAGGAGAAGCGCCGTGCTATGCTCAAGGCCCCGGGTATTCTGCCTCGCAAGTCCGTCAACCAGCCCGTGCAGACTGGCTTCAAGTCCGTCGACGCCATGGTTCCCATCGGCCGTGGTCAGCGTGAGCTGATTATCGGTGACCGTCAAACCGGCAAGACCGCCGTCGTTCTCGACACCATGCTCAACCAGAAGCGCTGGAACAACACCAACGATGAGGAGAAGAAGCTTTACTGCGTCTACGTTGCCGTCGGCCAGAAGCGTTCGACTGTTGCTCAGCTCGTCAAGACGCTTGAGGAGAACGACGCCATGAAGTACTCCATCGTCGTTGCCGCTACCGCCTCTGAGGCTGCTCCTCTGCAGTACATGGCTCCCTTCACTGGTGTAAGTTGAACTTGTGCAGACCTCTGCAAACCTGAGCAAGCTTGATCAAATCCGATCAAACCGATCAGACTATCAAATCCACCAAACCCATCACTCAAACCCACCAAACTCATCCAACCCATCACATCCATCAAACCCATCCACACCTGATCAATCTCTACAAAGCAGACGAATCCTAACAGTGCTTCAGGCTTCTTTGGGTGAATGGTTCCGTGATAATGGAAAGCACTCTCTCGTCATCTATGATGACCTCTCGAAGCAGGCCGTCGCCTACCGTCAAATGTCCCTGCTGCTGCGTCGCCCCCCCGGCCGTGAGGCTTACCCCGGTGACGTCTTCTACCTGCACTCTCGTCTGCTCGAGCGTGCAGCCAAGCTCAACAAGGACCACGGTGGTGGCTCCATGACTGCCCTGCCCATCATCGAGACCCAGGGTGGCGACGTGTCCGCCTACATTCCCACCAACGTTATTTCCATTACCGACGGTCAGATCTTCCTCGAGTCCGAACTTTTCTACAAGGGTGTCCGTCCTGCCATCAACGTCGGTCTGTCTGTGTCCCGTGTCGGCTCCGCCGCTCAGCTCAAGGCCATGAAGCAAGTCGCCGGTTCACTTAAGCTTTTCTTGGCCCAGTACCGTGAGGTCGCTGCCTTCGCCCAGTTCGGCTCGGATCTGGATGCCGCCACCAAGCAGACCCTGGCCCGTGGTGAGCGCGTAAGTTTTTAACCTGCCTGCAGGGCCTAGTTTATACGATACTGACTTTGGTTACAGTTGACGGAGCTCCTGAAGCAGAAGCAGTACTCTCCCATGGCTGTCAACGAGATGGTTCCCCTTATCTACGCCGGTGTCAACGGTCACCTGGACTCGATCCCCGTCAACAAGATCCTACAGTGGGAGTCTGACTACCTCGCCCACCTCAAGTCCAACGAGTCTGACCTCCTGGCCACGATTGACAAGGAGGGCGCTCTCAGCAAGGAGACCGAGGGCAAGCTCAAGGAGGTCACGCAGTCCTTCATCAAGAGCTTCCTCAGCTAAATGTACAGTCCCAAGACTCCTCGGACGTAATGGGCAAAGGGATGATAGAGACATTGCTGCCTATACCGAAACACTGTAGCCGTCTACGTCGCTCATGGCGGGGGAGAGAGCCGAGATAGGGTTGGGCGGGAGATGTTATGGGCGCGATGGTTGACGCGGGAGAGTTTGCCCATCGTACCACCATGTGTAAAAATAGAGCTCATTACTCAATCGACGCCCGCGTTTTCGTTTGTTGTTACTCCAACTCTATTGATCTTGGGTCAGAGTAGGTGCCCTGGCCTGCCTTGCAGCTGGGGCTTGGGATATACGCCGGACGAGAAAGTAAAGAAGGTTTCGAAAGACGGAAAGGAAGCAGGGGCAGCAGTCGTGCTTTTCTGCTGCTAGACGTAGCAGAAAGCTTGTGGGAGTAAGTCTTGGGTAAGGAAAGAATCTATCAAACGGCCAGCAGGACGACCGAGTATGGTTCGTTTGGATTCCATCTACATGCTCAGCACACCAAGATATGATTGCGGGACGTCGGTCTTGCAAGAACTCTACCTAGCAGCTTTCGCATCTGGTAGGCAAGTCCCCTTGCTGGTTGCAGTGCTGCATTTAAATGGCCGTGACATCATGCGTATGTAAGGTCGCGATTGCCCTACTAGGTAGGTAGCTAGGGCAGGTACGCAACTTGACCCGCCCAGAGGGTCAACGACATTCGCCTTTCGCCTCGGCCCCTCGAAACCGCTCTGGAAGCACCTGAAGCTCCGGCTGAAAAGTACCGCTTTCCTGCAAGCTCTTGTGGTGCGCTCACCCTGCCCGAATTATCTGCTGCGTGTGACATCTCACTTCACTCGGACACCAGACCACACCAACTTCTCGGATCAAAGCGGCAGTCGAGCCGGCAGTCTGAAGCCATCAAGCTGCGCTCGAGCGGGAAGGGTTCTCCTCGACGGCACGGTTATGTCTGTCAACGACCAAGGGCCTCATATGTCTGCGGCCACGAAAAGCGTACTGGGCAAGGTGAGGAGGATGATTCCGCCCATGCTGGACAAGTTCCACAAAGGTCTGTCTCGAGCTCGCAAACTCATGACGCATTTGAGGGACAAAAGGCTGACTTGAGAGCAGGTCAGCTTGGCCGCATCGCCGTCATCGGAGGCAGCATTGACTACACGGGTGCCCCGTACTTTTCGGCCATGGCCAGCGCGCGGCTGGGCTGTGACATGGTGCGTCAATCCTCTGTGAGGCGTACGAGACGAATTTCATCGTCCCCTCGACTGACTGGGAAGGGATCTATGTTCTCTTTTCCTGCAGTCTCATGTCATATGCACTCCCGGAGCCGGCGACGTCATCAAGACGTATTCTCCTAACCTCATGGTGCACCCGCTGATGCGGCAGTCCCCGGACCCGAGGGCCACGGCCAGGAACGAGGAGGCCGACCCGGACGTCGTTTCGAGGCGCATCGTCGACATGCTATCGCGGCTGCACGTGCTCGTTGTCGGACCCGGCCTGGGGCGCGACCCGCTGATGCAGGAGACGGTAGCTCGTGTCGTCCGTGCCGCGCGCAAGAGGGAAATGCCCGTCGTCCTCGACGCCGATGCCCTGCTCATTGTGCAGCGGGATCCGGACCTGGTCCGGGGCTATACGGGCGCCGTCCTGACGCCCAATGTGGTTGAGTTTGGGCGCCTCTGGGACTCTCTCGGGCTTGACGACCCGGGCAACAGCAGCGAGACGGCCAAGGTCGAAGCCATGGCGCGGGAGCTCGGTGGCGTCACCATCATCCAAAAGGGCGCCTCCGACTACATCTCCAACGGCAAGGTCACCCTGACCGACGACCTGCGGGGCGGCAAGAAGAGGAGCGCCGGCCAGGGGGATACGCTCACCGGGTCCGTTGCCACGTTCCTCGGCTGGCGAAAGGCGTACCTTGACTGTCTCTGGGACACGGGCGACGATCCGCTCTCAGGAGAAGAAACCATGCGCCTGGCCGCGTTTGGCGGAAGCGCAATTACGAGGGCAAGTCGACCACTTCACCATTCTCCCAGAGACGATCTCGTCGTCGTGCCTTGCATCATGTCTTGGCGCACCATGTACTTTGAGCAGTATAAACGGCAGCATCGATACTGACTCTTGCATAGGAATCCTCCAGACTGGCCTTTATCAAGAGGGGTCGAAGCCTCCAGGCCAGCGACTTGACCGAGGAGGTACACAATGCTTTCATGGGCCTCTTTGGCGAAGTTGACAACGACTCTGGTTCCTCCAGACTCTGAGGGCCGGCGCGTGCCGAACTTGGCAGGATCTGCCAGATTCAGCTCCTGTGCCCCCCGGCAAAGCAGGGCGAGATCAGCTCGGTGTGACTTGTCAGACCCAAGAGCCCGCGGGCTCCGACTGCGGGAGAAGATGAGAAATGATTTAGTCGAGGGCACGACGTGGCTCAGTCATTGGTAAAACCATTTCCGAGTTGTCAGGGCCACGGTCTCGGAGGAACTCAACATGATTACCGATCTCGAATCCCGGGAACTTGGATGCAACATTTCGCAGAGACGTGTGATCAGTATATACAAGAGCGTCACAATGAGACGGCGCTCGCCATCTCGATCTTAGCAATCTCCCAGACAGTGCCTAACACTTGATGATTACGACCTGAAATGACTCCCAGGGACCGTTCCAGTAAGCATTAATCACTCCGGGTTCGCTGTTTGTAATTTGGCCAGCACGTAATCTCGCCATCTCGATAAAACACTGCGCGTTGCGATTGTCATGGAAAATGTCAAGACATAATCTACACGTGGCAACAATGTTCTTCAGATCCTCTCCCCCAGAAAGAAGGAACGGGAGTGGATCTTGTTAAAAAAAAAGAGTGATCCGAGACGCGCCTCCTAGCCGGCGGTGACATTCAATTGCCAATACCTGGTTAGAAAAGTCTTCTTTGCGAAGGGGGAGGGGAGATTCCTGTCCCACGAGAAAAAAGTTTCTCAAGCATCGTCACGGAATCCCTCCCGGTCAAGCGTGTCTGCCTGCTCTATTCTCGGTCCACGCCGCGGCGACGGAGGAGGAGGAGGGTGTCGATGCAAGTGGTCAATGCCCCCGTTCTCGAGCGATCCTTGCCCCATGACGAACACTCCCCCGATGATTGTAGGGAATGAAGAAATCGGAGATTCAATGACATGACGAGTAGGGGAGAGGGAAAAAGCTACGCATGAGACTTGGAATGACTTGGCATGACTTCCGCGTGCCCAGGTGGCCAGGATTTACGCAAGCCAGATTTGATGAGGCTCTTGTTTGGTCCGGCCGACTACTCGTAGCAAAGGCCGTCCCGAGGTGGTTTGACGTGGCACGAGGTGAGTAGAGACGTGGGCAGGAGTTGTCCATGATGGAGACAGTCGAGGCATTCAATGCCGTCGAGCAGTCAAGCAGTCGAGGCAGTCGAGAAAGTCGAAGCCATCGACATGATGCGAGAAGCGGATGCACTTTGTAGGCAGAAACGACAGAGGCGAGGTTGCAGACGTGACTAGCACACTTCGTCCATGCTCATTGCTTCTGCCTCTGCAACGTCGACTCTACTTTTCGCGACTTCTCGCCAGCTCCAGTTGTCTTGCCCGTCTACTCGGACCTTTCCTGCCCATGCTTGCAATACCTCTGACCGAGAAGAGGCATTGTGCCTCTCGGTAACGCCACGTCAACCTACATTAGGCTGACCGGACACTGACGGCGGCCGGCCGGATGAGGGAGGCTTGATGAGATACATGTTGTAAGAGGCTGCAAGCTCTTCAGCCAGGAAGTGGACATGCAAGTCATGGCGCATCCGACCACAAACGGCATCGGCCGCGGAGCCGAACCTCCCTGAGTGCGGATTCAGTTATATCGAGGACACGGTGGATGATGAGGGCAGTGTCTGAATACTGTAAATTCCCCTAGAGGTGGCGATCGGATCGCAAGGCCCAATAAGGCGGCGGGGAGGGGTGTGAGTGTAAAGGGGGCATGGGTTTCCTTGCAATTCCGTCCCCAAAGCATAGGAATTCGTTTCTTTGCGTCGGAGAGAGTTACGGCCTCGAGGGGAGACAGACTTGTTGACATTCGTTTGCGAAGCCATCGGAGCTAATCAGGACCGGCGGTTCAGCACAGACGAGGTGTCAGTCTCCCGCAGGCAGGGAGAGCCATGCGGTGGGGAGGGCACACCCGGACAGGCCAATCGACTGCGTCACATGAGAGATGAAGTGATGCAGCCTGCCTCGAAACAATGTCTAAGTGTGTTTTCTTGCTTTTGGCTCCCTGGAAAGAGGGTCGCTCGGGGCTCGTGGCACGGGTCCTGATCGCATGTGGCCATGCTCGCTCTATCGGCCTGACGTAGCTCGATCGTGGATAGCCCAAAGATTCGGGTCGGGAATTATCAGGCCAGGGCCAGGCCACGGGTATCAGCACGCGGGCTCGAGATCAGACACCCCTCTCTCCATGTCTCATCGATCCATGCGGGGCTTTCTTGAGCAATGTCCCTTTCATCGACCTTGATTTGTTTGTGTCCCTGAAGACATGAACAGGAGCGTATTGAGGCAATGCCCCTTCTTGTCCGCTCCGCTGGACGTGAACAATGTTGTAAAAGGACCCGAAGACGACGACATAACCCTTGAGCCGAAAGTCGAAGGAGAGAGCGATCTACAGGGTCCTATGTTTGCCACGCTGTGAAGATGTATGTCAGTCCCCGGAATCGGGCGACCCGAGCAAAGAAACGAAATCGGCTGTGCCACATGAGCGTGAACGAGCCCAGACCGTCGACTCAGAGACGACAGCTGCATTTGCTGCACCCGAGCGTACTGGACTTTGCCTATCACCTGGAGGAAACCTTAGTCTGAGCCACACGACTCTCCTGTTGTCACTCTTGGCCGTCCCCTTGTCAAGTCCTCAATCTCCTCAGATACTAGACGCTCATTTTGGTCGCTTCCAAGCATTTGCCCGAAGGTGTCTGAGCGATGTACGAACGTAGTCGAAGTCTTGACCAGGTTCGAGATTCCGGAGGCCCAGTGTCCGGCGCAGCAGGTACCTCGGCTTTCGCGACAGTGACGGATGTATTCACAGTACCTGATATGCAGGCCGGCAGCCAAGTCGCCGTGACCAGGCTTGCCAGGACAGTGCACGAATGAAGGCTCGGAGCAGTTGGTGGCCTAGGCACAATATCAAAAGAAACAACAAAACAGGAGGCAGGAAGGTAGGAAACGTCGCACCTGAATCACCAGTCAGTCTCCCATGCACACCCCTCTTCGGCTTCAGGTGAAGGCCTGTTTTTCAAGGTGCCGGGGCTCGTACTGTGCTGCATTACATGCGCGACACCTGTGGTATATCACGTCGCCATGACTCTTGAGCAGATCTTGAACGTCAGTGTGTACAGTATGCATGCCGACATGGTGATGGAAATCGCCCGAGCACAAGGGATATGTGAGTGGCTTTGAAGGCGCGGCGGCGCTGCTGGCCTCCCTCGGCCGGATATACATAGCACACGCCAAGGACGTACGAAGTACTTGGGGCTTGTTCTGGTCGGGGTCAAGACGCATAGTTGCGTGGGGCGCATGCACGGCAGATGAAACAAGCCAATGGGACGAGCCGTTGAAGTCGAAAGAAGCAATTCGGACTCCGCAAGGGTCTGCCTCATTCGCGGGGGTAGGTAAGCGGCATCAGCAGCAACTCCCATCTGGTTGGATGGGGGAAGAGAAGCAGGGCGGGTTTCCCCCAAGGAAACATACCTTTGAAAGCCCGAGCAGCTGAGACAGCACAGACTGCAGTTGTAATCAAACAATGCAACAAAGTGCCTCGGTGAGATTCGAGTATTTCCTCTGCTGCATATCTTGTCAATATTGATCGGTCCGCCATGCACGAAAGACGCGGGCACGAGAGCTCAGCTCATCAAGGCAGCCTCATCCGGGGAAAGAAGGACTAGGCGAGATCCAAGTAACGATGGTATGTCATGACATGCTGGACAATTGGGCCGTGCGCCCCAAGTCTCCTCACCCCCATGGCGGGAGCCACCGCTGTGGAGCAAAGCCCGGCTTGCTGCCACGCTTCCGGGTGGAGTCGAGCAAGCTCCGTACGGTTTAGAGCGCGGATTATCGACACGAGAGGCCCCTCTCATCTCGCCCCCTAGACCGTGGTGGCTTAAGGGAGTGTCTAGTCTGTCGTCGATGCCAACATTGTTCCCACGGGACTCGAAAAATCGTGCTGGGTGGGAACCCAAGGGCCTGGTTGTTGGACGGTTGCAGAACGCATGGCTTGCGCGGTGCGCACCCTTCGGGGACGCAGTGTTCCAAGCCGCGTTATGCGCGAGTCTGCCGGGTCGCCCCGCCATCGGCTGACGAGTCTGGTAAACCCCGAGAGGATTATCAAATGATAGTCCCCGAGGCATGGTATGGATGCATAGCTTCCGTCAATGTTTTCTACATTTGGTCTGGGGAATCGCAGCTTGGTATAAGTGTGCCGCGCTTGGTGGTTGTGCGGCCGGCACCCAAGGCGGAAAAGGGTGGGAAGACAAATCCCAGTGCCTCTAAATTCATAGTCAGCTCCTCAAGCCTCTTCCAAGGGCGCGAACCAAGAGTGACAACTTGGGCTTGCGCTCGTTCTCTGGATTTTTGCTTTTGCACCGCCAATTTGCTGGTAGGAACCCCCGCGCCGCCCAGGCTCGCGTCATGGGTCAAGACCTTGAACCTGCGAAACTCCCCAGGGCAAACGGTTGCTAAACAGGGAAGCTGGGTTGTTGGTCGCACCAGCTTCTAACCCATGCCTAGTCGCGCGCGGTATCATGGTAGCATGGTATGGCAAGTTGGCAAGCTAGCATGCTGGCAAGCAGACATGGCAAGTGACGCTCGAGGATTTTCGGATGAATGGTCTGCTTACCCGGTGCCAAAGGTCAGTTTGTGCTTGGACAAATGGCAAAGATGCTGTCGATGAGGGTGTCTTGCCGTGGTCTGAGTGAGCGGCTTTGCCCTGTAACTGGTTGACCTGTCTTGAATAGACAATGAACACTGCTGCGGGCATAACGCGCTGGGGCCGACCCCAGACATCTGTGACTGAGCTGCTGCCCGTCACTCGTCCAAGACGAGAGGCTGCTGCGCGCGTGGGAGCCTGAAATGCAGATACACGCGCCAAGTAGCAACCCAGATGATGCCGTAAACATACATATGTAGGGTGTTACTGTAAGCTTGGTGTGATTGAGCTTCGTGAGATGCGAGAGACGGACCACCAACTGTCGCGTGGAGGGAGACGAGGGGTAGTCGGCGGCCGACAAAATGTGAGAAGTGAGGGAAGAGGGATCTGAGGTTTGGCTTGCAGATAGCTCGTCTCGTGCTGTGCGTCGCCATCCGTGCTGGCTCATCCCCCGCCCGCTGTGGCTTGCAATCATTGGCATACATGAAAGAAAACGGTCGAAAAATCCTGTCGAAAAAGAAACGAACCCACAACCTTCTTGTCGCCAACGTGGAGAAAAGGAGGACGTCATGACAGCGAGGAAGCAAGCCACCAGCACATCGAATGTTCGAATAGGTAATCTGGGGGGCGCTGGGAGGCACGGAGCACAGTCGAGGAGGGTGTCTGCGCAAGCTCATGGGCATGAGAGCCACTAGTGAACGCTTTCGCCATAAAGGAAAGGTTGCGTACGCGGGTACCCGCGCCAGAGCTAGAAGAATGTTCCATAGCTATTCGTAGCCGGCGCTTGACCAGGGAGCCGTATGGGCCAAGGTGGCGCAAGCTTCCATGAACCAACAACGAGCGCGGGTTTCTGCGCTAGGCTGTCTTTGTCCACATGCGGTGCCGAAGGGGGAAGAGCGATTAGGGAGAGGGAGCGGAGGCGAGGCCGATTTCGGTTGCCAGAAAAGGAAAAAGCCAAGGGAGAAGAGAAGGTTGAAGCCTTTCGAGGGCGAAGGGAGGAGGAGGAGCAGAGCCTGAAGCTACTCGGGACCTTGACACCGTGCCAGCGACCACTAGCAGCGTCAGTGGGCACGATAGCGTCCGCTCCGTCTCCGCGCCCGCCGACCCGTTGTTTTTATGCACCCTGGGAGTCCGAGAGCATGCTGTGGTGGCCCACCCCTGTCATCCCTCCTGTCATCCCATCAACCTGTGGGTGCCGGGGTTTTGTACCGGACGGGTCGGGTGGCTTTTCGATGGATCACGCCCATGTGCTGCCCGGTTTTGGCACTCGTGGGAGTCGTGGCCCCAGCCGAAGACCCTCGGGGAAGCGACCTCGGGAACCAGGGGCGTGGGCTGGCGGCCCAGATGGTGTATGGAGCACAGCGGGCGTAGCAAAAGGGTGTCGTAGGGTGTAGCAGGCAGAGCAGGGTGCAGCAGGGTGGTGCAGCAGAGAACGGGCGAGCGGGCGGGCGACGTTGGTTGCTTTTGAATGTCAGTCCTTCGTCAGTCCTGCCGCATCTTTAAGACTCACCCAGTCCCCTCTTCCGAGTAGGCGAGTTTGTTTTCATGAGTGATGCACCTCAGACCACACGTCCGAGCCTCTGCAAGACACCACGAGCTTACTGTTGGAAGGTTCAAGTCCGAACTGGAAAGAAAAGAGAAGAGCTTGCAAGAATCAGTGCGAGAGGGAGACGCCAAATTTTCGGTCCCGGCCCCGATCCAGCCTTCCATCTAAGGTCGCCCTGCCGCTCCTGCCTGAGTTGATCGACACCGCCAAGTACTTTCCGCCAGCACTTACACGCATCGCTCCTGCCAGCCTCCTCTTACCACACACACCGACGCCGCAACTTCGCCTTTTACCGCCTGCCTTGGAACCGCCCTTGATCCAAGGTATCATCACCATCACCACCACCACCATCTTGCTCGTCTTCCTCCCCTCGAACCACATTGCCGCCCATTTCATCCGCATTGCGGCTGTGTGCGACGAGCCATCGCATCATCTCGGGAGACACGAGATCTGACGCCACGACGCACAACGCCCCTCGACTCACGACATCGAATGCCCTTGACTGCATCGTCCCGGATCACTTCTTGTCACTGACGCTTCGTATCACATTCGCTTGGACCGGCATGCGCATTTTTCTCGTGAACCATCCAAGAGCAATCTCCTGGCGCGTTGCTCCTCGGTTGGGACCAACCCTCCTTGACTTGGAACCCCATCGTCGTCTTATTCACTGAACAAGCAGCTGTCGGACGAAACTTCAACCAAGAAGTGCTGTTCAGCCCTGGCCCCAGCCTCTTTACTAAAGTCGACTTGTTGGATTTCACCGCTCGGCTACAGTTTCTCCCGCGTCCTTCTTTTCATCAACCAAAATTCACGGGTCGGCTAGGCTCCCTTTCCCGCGCTCAACCCGTCTCAACCCACCCTTTCAACTCTTTTCATTGCTTGAGAAACATCTCGACCACAACCGCCCCTCCTCGCCGCAGTAATGGCGAATGGCTTCGACCGCCTTGAGCGGCTCTTTGCCTACAAGCGCAGACCGTCTCCGGGCCCTAGTCGCCAACCAAGCCTGGCTGCCGTTCAAATCCCAGAACCCCAGTTTCCCTCACCATCCTTCATTCGGCCCAAAGCATCTCGAATGGCAGCTCGTGATGAAGTCCGCCTCCGACAAGCTGCAGGGCGCTCGCCTTCGGTTCCGGACATCCTTCCCACGCAGCGCTCGGCCTCGCACTGCATAGCCATGAGTCCGTCTAGCATCACCTACCTAACGTCGTCAGGCCCTGTGCGCTCGCCGTCCTTCAGCAGCCAGCATACGGAGCGCCTCGTTGCCGGTCTGCGTGACTTTCAGTTCCCCATGCCGGCCACCCGAGACAGCAGTTGCCCAGCTCCTCCCGCCATCAGTACGCGTACGCTCGATCCTTCTCGTTTGCCGAGTCCTCGATCACGGTCACCTCTATACATGGAGCTCCCGCCTACCAGATCCGATACTCCGCCCTCTTCTGGCCCGGACGATGACAGTCTGTTTCTATCGACGCCACCAAGCAAGACTCTCCCCGATTTGCCGTGCAGGGCTCCTCCAACCCCGGGAGAGACCCCCGAGTTCGGGCCCGTGCTGGACTCGCAGCTTAGAGGATCCAAATCGCTCGACTGCCTGGGAGGCTCGGGGTCCAAGAACTTGTTGAGCGACTTCAACGACTCTTTCGATCAAGTCTCCCTCAACAGGACGTACAGCCAATCCAGCATTGCACCATCGGCCCAGTTGTCCTTTTGCAGCTCGACACTTCGGGAGCCTGATTTCAACGAGTTTCTCAATCTCAGCGACGACGACATCGCCGAGTCGACACCTGTCAGCCCAACGCTGCCTCCATCAGAAGACTTCGAGCCAGCGTTACCACCCATGGACCTTTCCATTTCGTCATCTCTACCCTTGACCTCGTCACTGTTAACTCTTGCGCCGCCTCGGACCAGTCGACCTGCCGCCGTCGCGGCCTTCGAGGCCGCCAGAATCGCAAGGCGCTATGATTTCGACCTCGTCTATGTGGTGAACCTTTGGCCCGACGCTTCCCAAGCCGTCATGTCAAGTACTAAAGCACCCGACTGCACGACGTCTAAACCCATGATGGGACGCTTGCTAGCCGCTCACGGCTTGCATCATGTCCCGTCGCCACTCCAAATCTCTTCTCTCGTCCACACAACCATCCTCCGTTCTGATGGTTGGATCGAATACCGCAATCAAGACGCGCAATGCCACGATCTAGCACGTGGCTATGCTTGCTCGTTTTATACGGGACAGTACGCCAGGAACAGTTACGCCGACGCCAAAGGCCCCGTCTCCGGAGTCCGTCTTTCAGAAAGAATTGACCGGGGCATCGTCTTCGCCGCCTACCGCAAGCCAAGGGACGGCGAGGACAAACTGGGACGCACCTTTACCGAAGAAGAGCTAGGTGAGCTTCATGGGGAAGCTGAAGCCCTGGTTGAGATGCTCATCGATATTCACGTGGCAAATCGCATGCGTCAACCCCCGGCTCAGCATTTTGTCCCCGACGAGACTGGCCCAATGCCTGTGCAGCATTAAATTTCTGCCAGAAATAGCTTCCAGATGGAGATGTCTTTTTCTCTCTCTATTTGACGCAAAGCCGACCAAATAACAGCATGGCGATCTTGCTTGATTTTCTTTGTATTTGGCCAATTTTGGTCACCGTGCAGCGTCGAACTGCAGACCGCGCCAATTTCTCTTTTCTACTTCTTTCGTTGTAATTTTTTACGATATCCTCGACGGTGAACCATGTCGATAATGACGACCAGATCAAAAAGCGAAAAAACGGAATGACGACCATGATAATGAGCTGCATTGGCAGATGGACGTTTGAGGACCTGAGTCTGGCTAGTTCGCCGACATTGCCACAATACCGGCAACCTGATGAGGTGATGGGCTACCGGCGACTGACTGCGAGATGGTGTTGAAGCCTGTGATAAAATTTCATCACGGATGGATGCTAAATGCATGATAAGGAGGGTCGAGATGCCCCTTGCGTATCTCTTTGTGTTGTACATACCGCATGCAGGAGACCGATGTCGGTCACACCAACCTTGGTGACACAGGGGAGAAATACATTGATCTGTCAATATCCCGCATACCCTTTTTGTCGTGTGACTGCACCTGGTTCATCACGTTTATTATTACACGGCATGAATACGTGGTATGGGCGGCTGCGTCCGCCCAACCCAGGCTCTCTCCTGCCTCCCTCTTCCTGGCAGTCGTCACAAGCAGATAAGATAGGGTCATCTAAAATCTGAATATCTGGGGTCCGCTCGACACGCAGCGCACCCGTTGACGGATGCAGGGCGACGACGTCCGAGCGTTGCTTGAGGCAAGTAGCGAGACGTCAACGTCGCGGCTCCTGCAGGCGTTGCCCCCGTTTCGGACGATGCTCCTCGTCCCAACTTCCTCTTTTGATCCGCGGTAGGGCTGGAGGGTCAGGCCAAGATGAGGCAGAGAGCCGTATCCAGGCAGCACCCCCGTGCGCGAAAGGCGGCGCCGACAGGAACGAATGGGGGGAGGTGCCCGTCACCGCGCATGCGCCCTTTTCGGCGTGTGCTCCGCATCTCGTCATCCCGCAACTCGCTGTGATGCGCTTACTCTGCAGTCTCGAACCCCGTGGATCAGGCGAGTGTGCGTGTTGAAGGTGAAGCTTTCCAGGTGGGCGTGTGGGGGCGGCAACGGTTGGCATGTTTCGCTTGGCCGTGATTCGCAGAGGAGATGGGATCCTGTACTGAACACATGGTTCGATGAAGTAAGTTCATGTGCAGGAAACAAGGTTTACATTTCCTGTACGGTACACGCTACACGCAGCGTCGGTGACGGGAAACGTCGAGACGCTTGCGGACCGCCCGCTCAGCAAAGCTTGAAGAAGCCGCGCCTCCCGTGCGCGGCGCCGTCCTCGTCGTCGACCTTGTTCTCGCGGACGACGCTGAGCGTGGCCGGCACGGCGAAGCGGACCTGCCCGCCGAGCATGTCGCGCTCGAGGGCGGCGCCGGGCACGTGCGCGAGGACCCAGTCGCGCGCGCGCTCCATGTCTTCCGGGGGCGAGTCGGGCGCCGACGCCAGGACGAGGCTGACGTGGTAGTGGTTGCTGTGCTTCTCCCGCAGGGCGCGCGTGGTGCCGACGGCGAGGATGCTGCGGGATATGATGGCGGCGCGCGTCGCGAGGGCGTCGGCCTCTTCCATGCTGTGCGTCTGCAGACGAGGGTCAGAATCGCAGCTACAACGTGCTATCGTGTACATCACACTGCACATGGGGGGAAGATTGTGTCCGTAAAGGGAGGTCTAGGCTTACAGTGAGCAGGACAGAGCGGTTTGGAGTAATCTTGCGAATGAGCCTCCAAAAGCATCTCTTTGCGACGGCGTCCATGGCCGACGTTGGCTCGTCGAGGACCATGACGGGCGGCGTGCCCATCAAGGCAATGGCCAGGCTGAGCTTCCTCTTGTTGCCGCCAGAGAGCTTTGAGGCCAGCGTCGCGGCATGGGGCGTGAGATCGAGCTCCGACATGACGTGGTCGACGTTCTCCTTGACGCCCTGGATGCCCTTAATCTTAGCGTAGAACATGAGGTGGTCTCGAGTGTTCATGACGTCTAGAGCATCGTATTGGGGGCAGACTATAGCAAGGAACAGGCTGTTAGCATTGTCTTTGGCAAGTGGCCTACATAAAGAGAGAAACACAGCGAATGTCGTCTACTGTGCTTGGTTGATACTCACTTCCGAGATATCGCTGTGCAGCGCGTGTTCGAACGTCTTCTCCCTTGAGCAGGGCCTGGCCACTGTCGGCGGAAAGCTCAGACTGGATGATGTTGACGAGCGTCGACTTTCCGGCGCCATTGGGGCCCAAGAGGGCCATAACGTCGCCTTCGGGCAGGCCCAGCGTGACATTGTCGAGAGCTTGGTTCGATCCGAACGATTTGCTGACGTGAAGGGCGCGAAACAGATCCGTTTCACTGTTCTCGACTCGAGTTGTCTCGTCTTGAACCTCTGGGCTCGTCGTTGCGATGGTCTTTTCCGAGTCCCGATCGACGGACGTCTTCCCTCTGCGGCGAAAGATGGCCTTGTCACCCTCGAGCCAGATAATGGCAGCCAAGAGGATAGCAACTTGAATGACAAGGTAAAGTATGGGGCCGCCAAAGGCATGTGTCGACCCGGGTGCCGCAGGTTGGCCGTCCTTGCAACCCCTCTGGCCGACATTTAGGCCGAGAAGCATGGAGCGAAAGACGTTGCCGATGGGCAGGACAATGTTGAGGCCATATGTGAGCGCCAGGTCGATCCCGTCCATCTGGGCCGAGCTGGCAAATGCAGAGCCGACCTACTAATTGTCAATCCAGGGCTCGTCCTGCCTTCATTGCATCGAGGGGACTCACTGAGAAAGCAATGGCAACGATTATGTACATGAGCATCCCGATCCCGGCGGTCGTCAAGAAAGCCGTCAACGGACCAGACGTGAAGTGAGCGACGACGTATCCAAGAAGCGTGGCGGCCACCCCGTATAGAATCAAGATTGGCAGCATGATCCAGGCCGGACCATTCCACGTCACTTGAATGCTTATCATTGCGGTGATTGCAAAGGCGAGAACCGCAACGAACATCAAGTCAAAGAGGCCATACGCAACCCACAGTGGTCCTCGGCGAACCCCGTTGGCGTACTGCAGAGCCCTGACTTTTCGGGCCTTTTCAATGGCGGGATAGAGGGCAAAGGCGGCGGGATAAATAGCCTGCAAGAGCGTGAAAAAGATGGCGTAGAGAGTGCCGGGATTATCGACTGTCTACCGGCTGTTAGTCCACCGCCGACTCGGGTAGCTGCGGGAAGAACATCTTCCAATGCTCACCTGTGTTGGTCTGGCAAAGGTGCCCTGCGCAGAAAGAATCTCGACGTTGCTCTGCATCTGACTGTAGAGACTAAGGATCTCATTTCCCGAATTTTCACCATACGGATACATGCAGAAGCCGATCGCGGGCGCCTCGCGTTCTGACCCCATGAAGACGGCACCTTGAGTCTGCTTGGTATTGGCCGTGACATAGTCGATCCATTGCTTGCGTCCGTCTTGGACCACGGCGAAGGCGTTGATGGACGATGCGTTGACACCGCCTACCAGCCGAGAGCGCTTCTCAACTAGGCCACGGACGGTTTCTCTTGCAGATGGGGGCGCGACGGCTAGCTTCGGACAGGACTCGCAGCCATCGTGGTAGTAAAGAGAACTGGGAGCCGGCTCGTCGATGAATGGATCGAGGCTTGCGCAAGAGGGCTGAGCATATCCTCGCAGCAGTTCGGTGCCGAGAAACGGCGTGATGATGAGCGGGAGTGCCAAGACGTACAAGTACGGCCACCAGAAACGCCTGAGGATAGTGAGTCTCTTCCTAAACAGGACACCGACCTGGGTCCAAAAGGATACAATTCGACCCGAGGTCAGCTCATAGGTGGGCTTGGCGGCCGAGTCTGGGGAGTCGCAGGCCGTCAAGCCGTCCTCGTTGGCGACATTGAGGAAAACGTCTTCGACCTGAGGCCCGTTGATCGCAACGTCGCTCACCCCGGCCTCCTCGAGCTGGGCCGAGAGCTCGGCGGCGGAATGAGAGTCTGGGACGGTGTACACTCTGCTATCCTGGTGCACGGCTGAAGGATACGGCACCCCGAACTTGGTAGAAGAAAGGGGCGCCAGGACCTTGTAGCCGCCTCCGAAGCGATGCTTCAGCTCCGCGGCGGCACCTTGACAGCGAATCTTACCCTTGGATAAGATGACAATGTGGTCAGCCAAGACGTCGACTTCATCGAGGAAGTGAGTCGTGAAGACGATGCTGCGCCTCGACCGCTGCCTGAGGAGAATCTCCCAGATGCTGCGTCGCGATAGAGGATCCAAGCCAGAGGTGCACTCGTCGACGAGACAAATGGAAGAATCGCCGACAAACATGCAAGCGAGCTGTAGTTTGCGCTTCTGCCCACCGCTGAGTGTCTTGGCCGCGCTGCCGCGCTTCTTGGCCAGTTCGCATGCCGAAGCGAGCTCTTCGAGCTCCTTGGGCGACTCCCGGCCGGCCTTGAGTTGACTCCAGATGGAGATGTGCTCCTTGACCGTGAGCTCTTCCCAGAATGTGTTTCGCTGTGGGCAGACTCCGATCTGGGACGGGGCGGCGTTGAGCTTTATGGAGCCGTCTGTCGGCGTAATGAAGCCGGATATCATGTGCAGAGTAGTCGTCTTTCCAGATCCGTTGGGGCCGACGAGACACAGTATCTGGCCCTTGTGTCCTTGCAGGCTCACTCCGTCCACGGCTGTGACTGACTTCCGCGTTCCGCAGCAAAAGACTCGCTCCAGAATATTCGGCACAAACTTCTTCTTGAGGTCGAACGTTTCTGCCACGGCACTCGAAGAACTCGGGCCTTCGACAAAGGATCTCTTGCGAAAGTCAATGCCGTGCATTCCTCGCTCGACGAGAAGCGCCAGGACGGGATACACGATGATTTGTAGGGCAAGGAGGCCCAGCAGAGCCGCCGGGGCAGCGTCATACCCCGTCGATCCGGTGTCGTAAAGTGAGGGGGGTGATGTGAGCAAGTCGGCGCCTTTTCCTGCAACCTCCCAGAGACACATCCTCTGGGCGAAGAAGACATGATTGGCGCTCGGGAACAGCAGAGATAGGAGATAGCCACCAGCCACGCTAGGCGGGGGATCGTCTTGAAGAATAAAGTCTTGCGCGCCGATGGAAATGAGCAAAAGGGCCCCAACGACGTAGACGGCTGAAACGCGCGACTTTTTGAAAAACGCAGCGGCGAAGACGGCCGAGTTGTTGATGGCAAGGCCGAGAAGGACTTGCCATAGTATCAAGATCCCGGCGTGAGAACTGGGAAACGCAATGTGTTTGTACAAGACACCGGCGGCAATGAAGCACGGTAGGCTGGTGATGTCAAAGACGAGCAGCCAAGACAAGACTCGCGCGGCTGCAGCGCTGCCTCCGCCCCGACGAGCTGGGACATGCCCGACTCGCGCTCGGCCGTGATAAAGGCCGTAATCCTATATGCGATGAGGTAGTAACAGACAACTAGGGCGAAAGTATATGTCTGGCCGATAAGTAACGCGTTGAATTTCCGGGTGGAACTATCTTGTTCCTCTTGAGACTCAGTCGTAAACGTAAAGACGTCCGGTATGATGGTTGAGTTGGCAATGGCATTGTTGACTGCTAACTGAAGCGGCAAGTATAGATTCTCTTGGTCACTCTTGTGCTTCAGGGCATCAAATGGAGCGCTGCGCGACGCAGGGTCGGCTCGGACCACATACTGCCAGGTGTGTGTCGAGTTCGATCTGCTGGCGGGATTCTCGACGGGGACTTTGGTCTCAGGGGAGTCCCGGAAGCTGACGGCTGCATGGCAGTCGCTGACTCCTCGAAGATTTGCAAGGCATGCCTTTTCCAAGTCCTGTTCGTGTTGGAGGATCTGCACCATGCCCCTATCCAAGGGCTTGATCAATGTGTCGATGACTCGGTCGACGTCTGGTCCCAGGTTCGGCGGCCGGATAATTACGACTTTTCCATGAACCGTGTCGGCAAAGTTTGCGATGGGGACCGGTGACCCGACCCCAAACTTGCTCGTAGAGGTAAGAAACGAGGGTATCGATAGAAAAACGGAGAGAATGGCGAGTGGGATGCCGTACGTGAGAAGCAGAAACCCAAGCGGTCGTCTCGCAACCACGACCAGTAGGTTCTTGACGAAGAGTGCCCGAGTCTGGCGAACCAACTGGCCAACGTTTGAGAGAGCCATGTTGAACGGTGTCGTCTGGTGACGACTTTGGACTTGAATTACGAGAGAAGGTCGAATATTAGTAAAATTAATGAATGTTCGGCCATGTCATATGGTGAATGGACGGATGCATGAGAGCCGCAGGCGACAGGATACGGCATATACCCCGATTCGCTATCAGTCCTGGCTACCATTGCAACGGCAGGCATACTCTCGGATTGTTGTTGGTTGCTGGAGCCAAGGGTAACTAATTTTGCGGACTGCGGGTCTTGAAGTCTCGTGGATCGAGATGAGAAGATGCACGCCGAAGGGAAATTTGACTTTCAACCCAGCATTTAAACAACTTGCAAGCCACTTTGAAAAAGCAGAAGCGTCACGCCGCAATGTTCTCGTTGGCTTCTCAAGCTCATGTGGCTTCTCAGGCTCCTGTGGCTTCTCAGGCTCATACGCTAGCACTTTGTATTTAAACAAGGAGACAAAATCTCACTGACACGGCTAGTACGTTTAAATGTCCTTGGTGCAGGTACTCGTCTTGTGAGATGTCGTTTTGCTTGGAAGTTCAGACGAGCAAAGCCAAGGTTGCGATACGAAGCGGTGGCCGTTGCCTCTTTGGGCGTTGCATTGTGTTTTGCGGCTGTGTCTTTAAAATTAAACAATGTTTCGATGTCCTCCCAAGGTAGTCGCTGCGAAAGCGGAGCGATTCGTGAGAGGTTTCCTGGTGAGCTATGCGACCATGAATGTGGCTTGTTTTCAATCCAATCCAAGACGGCGTGACGATGCCAATCTGCGAGTTCCATTGCTGATGAATTCTGCTTCTAGAAGCCGAAGACTGATACAGTACGTGATCTCAGCATCTCGGAAGCGGGCATGGGAAACGGGAACGGTGGGTCGAATTCTCTGTGGATAGCTGCGCATAGCCTCACTCTGAGCTGGCACTGCCTCCTATACGCATGCAGGATAAGATGACCATTGCTCAGTCAAACGGTATTCTCCGCAAAGTATCCCCACCGGTCCTCTTCTTCAACTCCTGTGCGGCTGCAATGCTGCTGGGAACTTTGATACCGCAACAGTCCCCCCAACCCGGACCCTCGTGGGAGTGGCTGGCTTGAGCCGCTTCGTCGTGCATTGCAGCTTGGCTATCGCCCGTCTCTGCGCCGGCAGCTTCCTCGCTCATGCCAGCTGCGGCCGGAATCAGTGACCCGAATAGAAAATGCTGCATGACGGGCAGCTTGCCCAGAACCTCGGCAACAAACATGCGGCGCATGCCATTATCGATCTTGGTCCAAGACTTTGCCGAGGATATGTCGTCCAGCATGGGACTGTGCCACCGGAGTCCCTTGACGGTCTTGGTACTGTTGACAAAGCCAACCTGACCGAGATAGAGATAGTCATGGCCAAACTCCTCGATTGTCAGGTCTTGGTGAATGGCGCGCGGCGTAATGTAGGGATGATGGAGGAGTTGAGCTGCGCCAAACAGAAAAGGCAAAAACTGATAGTCATCCAGGCCCCAGACGCCGTGGGACCCAGCAGGTTCCAGGTAGTACGTCATTTGGACGGATCGCATCAAAGTCATGTAGCTAAGGAAGACTCGCAAAACGAGCGCTTGGAAATCCGACTTTTGTACAACACCGAGTTGGTAAAGACAAAGGAGCCACATCATGAAGTTGAGCTCGTGACCTGATCCATAGTCGATGCGATCCCGGTTCCCAAAGGACTGCATCAGATACGTAGATGCTTCGGCAATGGCACCGTCATTGGTGACCCCGATGGATCTGTGCCAGCTGATGGTCCTTTCATTGACCAGGTCAAGAAACCCCCGAAAGGCCTTGTTGCCAAAGCGAGAGCCGCCTTGCTCATCAGGGGGCGATCTTGCAACGAGCTCACGGGCCTCGTCTAGGATTGCCAGTATGGCCTTTGTCGTTTTGCTGACCTCACAGTCCTTGATAGCCGAACATGGGGTATCGACGACGGCTTCGGAAAGACCAAATACCCAGGCGGTGATCAGGCTGTAGGTGGGAGAGGAGAGGAAGATGGCGTGGTCCTGAGGAGAAAGGATCCGTCTAGACGGAACTTGAAACGACCAGTTCGACGTGTCTGGGGGCGGTGGCAGGATTGGAGTCTCTGGGGCGGGTATCGGATTGGACGGCTCACTCCGCCGCTTGCGAGGCTCAAGCTTGGGAATTCTGTCCCTGAGGTTGGAGATAGCTTGAGCAACGTCCTGCGTTGGAGTCGAAGATGAGGCGCCGCTGGAAGCCATGTGTGGTGACGACGAGTGTATGCGGTGATGATGCTGGGAAGTTGATGGTTGGGCAGGAAGTGATGGATGCTGCCCGCATCGCAGCAGCTCCAGCTCAACCAAGCACTCTCGAACCTCTTGCTCTGGGTGCTGCTGCTGTGCCTCTACGGGCTGCGAATACATATGCTTACTAAGCCGCTTCACCGAGGACGCGCTCGTCCAAATCACGGATATGGAGCTGCTAAATCTGTCAAGACTGCTCACCCATTCCTGGCAGATTTCCTTCAATAGGTAGATCGCGATTCGATTTTCTCCTAATTCTTCTATACAGCGCATGGCTGGGTACGTGAAGTGGTGATATTTGCGATTGATCAGGAGGCTGTCCACCTGCTCAGCGCGCATGCAGGTGACCTCCAGTCTTCAGGTACTGCCGGGGATCGCCTGGAGGCCCTGGAATTCCCCAGCGCTCAGTGAGTCGCTACGGTAGTCGTCCAAGCCCCACTCTTCTCAAACGCCATACAACGCCAGGTCCTGATGAGGTAAAATTTCCAACATCACGACCCCAAGACACGAGCTCGCCCGGGACACTTCACAATGGCCCCCTTCATCAGCGAGCCGACAGCCGAGCTGTCACACTTGCCTAAGGCAGACGGCTCTGCCACCTTTTCCTACCACGGCTTCGTCGTCACGGCTGCCGTCAATGGGCCAATTGAGGCGCCTAGGCGTGATGAAAATGCCTTTGAGGCCCTCGTCGACGTTGTCGTGAGACCTGCCGCAGGTGTCGGAGGTATGCCTCACCAAGTCTTTATTTGCATGCGGAACTCTTGGGCGTCCTCTGACCGAGCTTACGACAGGAACGGCTGAGCGGCAGCTCGAGTCCATCTTGGAGCCAGCTCTTCGACAGCTCATACCCGTCCGCAACTTTCCCCGATGCATGGTCCAGGTCACGCTCCAGGTGACGGGCGCGCCAGAAAATGCATATGTGAATGCGAAACTTCTTCAGGCTCAACTGGTGAGAATCATCCCTGCCGTCTGTCTGGTTCGCCTCGCTCACTGTTACAGGATCTACCCATCATCCCAGCTCTATTGCACGCCGCCATCCTAGGACTGCTGGACGCGGCCGTCCCGCTCAAAGCCATCGCTACCGCCACGACTCTGGCCGTGGGCGTGGATGGAAAGGAGGGTATCGTTGTCGACCCCAGCGCCGCCGAGGCAGCCAAGGCACAATCTGTTCATGTACTGGGTTTCACTTCCGATAATGAGCTGCTCCTAGCAGAGTGCGCCGGTACCTTCACTCCCGGTGAGTGGGATGTGGTTTTGGAGACGGGCAGGTCTGTCTGCTGCCAAGCATCTGGCTCGAGACTCGACGAGGCCTCCTCAAGCAAAGCTCTCACGTCCCCTAGCATCAAGGCATTCATCCGATCCATCTTGGAAGATAAGTCGGCAGCAGATCTCTACTGGAAATGATGTCAATCAACTATGGCAAACGCCGCGGTGCGCAGTCTTCAAAGCTCGTGCATGAAGGGGACACATGACGGCCAGACATGTCGGGTTCAAGAGTGGGTTTGGATACTTGCCGAACGGAGCGTCATGCGGGATGCGGCACGGCCTGCTTCGCTCTGTCAAAAGCCGGAGGTACACACGCAACCGGCTTTTGAATATTGGTTGACGCCTCGGTTCTGGCATGACATCCATCGCGGCTATTCCGAAGAGCCGCCCCCGCCACCGGCAGCCGAAACATTCCAAAAAACGGCTTCGGGTCCAGCCAATGGACGTTGAAATCGAATGTCAAGCGGGCACAAAGGACTCTGACATGGTCTTTCTGTCAACGCGGTGGAGTCACCACGCAAGATCAAAGCCATATACCTGCGCTTCATCATCCGATGGCCAGGGCATGATTCGAGTGACGCTACAAGCTCTTGCCAGACAGGGGTTCCTCTGTGTATCAGCACATGACGAGACAGGGCTCACTGTACCCCATGGTGCAGAGAATGTCGGGCAGCCCTGGAAGTACATGCGCTTTAGGTCTCCGTGGGCATCAAACAACTGGGTTGGACTGACGTGAGGTGAAGCTCAGGGCAATGAAAGGCGATTGGCATTTGAGGTGGGGAATTCGAAACCGCTGTACAGGACTTCAGGTCGAAGACGCGGCAGAGAGGGCGAGGCTGGATACGGAGGATTCTCTCGACGTCTCAGCAGATGCCTGCCACCAGAGGATTCGAGTTGCATCTAAACATTGCCAAGTTGCATAGCAAGGGCGGTAGCGAATAACTAAGTCGGACGTGCGGATGAACGGTGCCATGCCAAGATCGATCGGTCGGTGCACAACAAGGTGAATAGGAACAGAGCCTCCGGCCTCCATCCAAACCGACCACGCCGGGTGCCGGGATGGGAGGCCGTGGGACCTGCCGACGTCAGTCTCTTGGCACCATGACCGGTATGGAACAGCGCGGCAGGCAGCGTCTCAGGTTTCACGCAGAGCCCGCGGGGTGTTTGCGCCAAATCAAGGGCGTCGTTGCGACGTGCTTGGGCCGTGCCTCGCGGCCCTTGGCGTTAGTCTTCGGCTTTCTCGCCCGCTCCCACCTCCTCCTTCTGGAGACGGCAGACGGCCCTCCACTCCACCCTCTCTGGGTCAGGGGATGGGATTCTCGAAGCGTGTTTTGAGCGTTTTGAAGCGGGACTTGGGCAGCCTGGGATGCTAATCCAAGACAGCCCAGCGCGTAGGGGAGAGCCTCGCTGAGGTGCTTAGACGGGGCGTCGAAACCGCGATGGAGCTGCACCCTTTCCAACGCCGCCGCGACGGATTGCGGCCCTGGTTTTGCATGTTGCTTTGCCGCTGCCGTTTTGCCGACGTCGTTTTGATTCATATGCGAGGCCAGCGCCGCCCATCTGCCTCCCTGCCCGTACGTGTGCATGCTGTCGGGTCCTTTTCTGCGCCATTCGCCGCTTCTTGGCTTGCTTTTGCTTTTTGCCCGAGGCTCTTTGTTGTGGCTGCTACTGCTGTGCACTGCAAAAGTCCCCTATTTTTTGATCATTACTTTTTGTTGATTTCTCTGCAACGACTTTGTGCCTGGTGCAGTCTGCCGAGTTTATTTTCTTACGGCAAAGTCATTGCCATGGTTCGGTTCTGCTAGAAGCCGACGGCAGTCTGAGTCCAAGTCGCTCCTTCCTTTCTACGACCGCCCGCTTCCACGCCGACTGAACAAAAGAAGTTTTCTCGTGGGCTTTGATGAGCCTCAGCCCTCCCACCCACGAGCAACAGCAGCACGGTGCTTTTTCCTCGTCCTTTCACTTCAGCGGCCCAGGTGCATCATCGCGGCGCTTCGTTCTTTTTCCATCGTCCTGTCTCTGTTACGCAGCGGCCTCGCCAACTCAATCTTCGTCACCCGGCCATTCGTCGATGCAGACCGAACTCTTGCAGGCCAAGTCCCTCATCACAGCCACGGCCGCCATCACCTTTCCAGGACACCAATCGCCGCCAGACCGAGTCGCTCGACAGGTGCAGAGACGGCTGCCGTGACCTCGTTGCGGTTGCCAATACAACGCGGACGGGTTCTTCGAGGTGCAGGCATCACGGCGCCGTTCATCAACTCAGGGTCCAGGGTCGTACAAGCAGACAGGTAAGAGGCGTGCCACGGCCAGGTCTAGGCAAAGGAGGGGTCGGCCGTGCCATGGCGGCGCTGCTTGAGCCAGTGGCTTGCGGCAATTGTCGCGAGCACCTTTACGCCGGCCCTCGACCATCGAGTCTCGGTGGCGCCGGACCGTCATTCCATGGCTGACTGTTTGTTTTGCTTTGCAGGCGGCACGGCAGAAGTTAGAACGACTCTCGGCGCTGCCACTACGTACCCATTGCTCGGTGCAAGGTGCGAATCGACGGCACCAACGGCCTCGGCACTTGGAGAGGAATCAAATCCCCTGGTTCGGCACGCAGGACGGGCTCGACCGCGACGTGTCCATACTGTGCACTGTTTGCATCATTGCACAGCTCGGCTGCGTCGGAGCAACTGTGCTGCACCGAGTAACGAGATCCACGAGATCCATCAGTCGGTTCCCCTTTCGGTCTTGAGCGCTACTCGGCCATTGGCCTCGGACTTTGGCCTCGCCAAATCCACTCGCCGCGCCGCACCCCCCTGTCTCGCTGAAGCAGCTCCACCCCCCTCCCCAGCGCCACGTTAATCTTTCGGCCATGACAATCTCATCCCCTAATGCTGCCCTCCATCCGGCTCTTGGCGGCGTCCCGGCCTGCGCTGCCCCGGATTTCGCGGACAATAAATGTCTTCCCCCCGAGCGCCCCCAAACCGCTTCCGGCACGGCCAACTCCTTATCACTCGACGCAGCCAACAATCAACACGGCGCTGATGAATTGCGCACTCTTCTCGCTGCCCCTCCAGCCCTAGGCGGCAGCTACCCTCCTTCCCCTTCTTCGTCTTCCACGGACCCTCAACTCGGTGCCCCTCAGCCTGCCATTGCCCGCGCACCTCTGAGACGCCATCGCCCAAGCGTCCATTCTCACGATCCGGTAGCGCGGCAGACACTCGTCAAGGCCTTGGCCTCGCAGGCTCGCAAGAAGAAACCGGAGGCCCTTCCGCTCGATACAATGTTGAAGCCTCAGAACAGTGTTCGCGGCGGACCCCCTGGCTCTGCCGCTTCGCCGATGCGCCTGGCTGATGCCCTCAACGACCTGGCCAAGAGACAAGCCACCCCAACGACGGCCCTTACCGCGTTGCAATCTCCCTGCTTCTACCATCAACGCTTCGATGACGCCGTCGACATCCAGAAAGTGCTAGAGGAAATCAAGAACGACGAGTCCATGTCTCATTCGCGCCTCGTCCAGACCGCCACTGGTGTGCGCGAGGTTTCAAAGCAACTCCAACGGCGGCCTATCAAGCGCGCAGTCCGCAACGTTATGATTGTCACGAAAGCCCGCGACAATCAGCTCGTGTATTTGACCCGCGAACTTGCAGAGTGGCTGCTGCGCACCCCGCGATACGGGTCTGACTTGGGCGTCAACGTCTATGTCGATGCCAAGCTGCGAGACTCCAAGCGCTTCAATGCCGCGAGTATCTTGGCAGAAGATGCGCGCTTCGAACACATGCTCAAGTACTGGACGCCCGACCTCTGCTGGAGTCAGCCTGAGAAATTCGACCTGGTGCTCACCCTTGGCGGCGACGGCACTGTGCTATTCACTTCCTGGCTCTTCCAACGGATTGTCCCCCCCGTTCTGTCCTTTAGCCTCGGCAGTCTCGGCTTCATGACGACGTTCGAGTTCGATAAATACAAGCAGCACCTCAACCGCGTGATGGGAGACGAAGGCATGAAGATCAACCTACGAATGCGTTTCACCTGTACCGTTTGGCGTCATGACGCCCGCGGTCAGCAGATGGGCGAGGGCGAGCAATTCGAGGTGCTCAACGAGCTCGTGATCGACCGCGGCCCATCTCCATACGTCTCCAACCTCGAGCTCTACGGAGACGACGAACTCCTTACCGTGGTGCAAGCCGATGGCTGCATCTTCTCCACACCTACGGGCTCGACGGCCTATTCTCTCTCCGCAGGGGGCTCGCTCGTCCATCCCGATATCCCCGCCATCCTCTTGACTCCCATCTGTCCACACACCCTCTCCTTCCGGCCCATGGTTCTCTCTGACACCATGGCGCTTCGAGTGGCAGTTCCGCGAAATTCGAGAGCCACGGCCTACTGCGCTTTTGATGGAAAGGGCCGCGTTGAGCTCCGGCAAGGCGACCACGTCACAATCACGGCGTCGCAGTACCCCTTCCCAACGGTGACACGAACCGACACGGAATGGTTCGAGAGCGTCAGCCGCACGCTCCGCTGGAACGTTCGAGCGGCTGCGCAGAAACCCTTTGAGAACGGACCGTCCCAAGAGGACGAGGATACCTGCTGGGACATTGACCAGGATAGCGCCTATTATCCCAGCGAAGACGGCAGCGTGAGCGCGAGCCCCATTCGGCGACAGATGAGCATGCTCGGATTATGACATGACTGACCATGACACGACGTTTGGCGTTTGGTTGTTGCATATGACTTTTTAAATGGCATCTACCCTTCGACAGGAATGGGCTTGGAGTTATCTGTGCATTTTCGGGAGCGGACCTCGATGACAAGCGAGGATCATGTTGGTTTGCACAACTAGATACACTAGCATGCAATTATGTGTATAAAGACTCATCACTCGCGCAAAAGTGGGCTTGGGCTGGGCCTAGAGCAATCGGCTGCGGTTTCCGGCAGTCATCGGAAAGACAGATGCGATGGGATTACGGAATGGCCGGACTGATCAGGACTCAATTAGTCCTTTCGTTCTACCTGTGAAGCAAAATTGCGAGACGCGACAGGACCGCAACCAAGGCGAGAGGAAAAGCCCCGACGACGATGGCGACGCTCGCTCGTATTTCCAACCGGCGAGTTTCCCGGTCCCGAGTCGGGTCATTTCAGCGAGGACGGCGTGTTTCCAGTTCCTCCCGCTCAAACGGAACGCGACGGGCGTTTCTTGGTCAAACAGACGCACAGACGGCGTGAAAAGAGCGACCACACACACCAACACCATCCCCCCAAAAAAGCGTCCTTTGCCAATCCTCCGTCTGCCGTTGGGTCCAGCCCTGGATGTGGGCTTTCGCGCGTTGGTTGCCCACCGAGTGCCGTTTAATATAAGAAAGCAGCGTACGAATACCAAAGAAAGAAAGGAAGAAGAATGCATTGCGTGGTGGTCACGGTCCACGTGTTTTTTGGTGCTCGTGATGGGTAGGGGTGGTTTTGCGCGGTGGGTTTTCCAAAAGGCCGAATGGCGAATGGCGGTGCGCTTTGACGCGGGCGCCGTGGGCGCGGCAACTCATCGGGCCCGTCCTGAGGGAACGCGTAAGAAGGAGCGCAAGAGGCAGCCGGGTGGCTCTGCTCTCGCCTGCGTGACAGAATGTTCAAAGGACCCGAGAGTGTCAAGGTGAATCGCGGATGTGTCTACAAACTCGATGCATCAAGTCCGCACCAAGGCCACTGTCTACGACGCCGAGCCGTCGTAGCCAAAAGAGCGCCTTGCCGCACATGAGTCTCATGCGCGCGGCACGGCATGGTTACGGTGGGCCGCCTTGGAAGCTTGGAATTACTGCTGGCTCTCCGGGACTTTCAAGTATATACATGCAGACACATTAATGGACGGCGTGTGCCGCGACTTGTACAGCCAGAGATATCCGACAAGAAACCAGTCCACCCATGTTCGCCAGCGCTACGATGCAGACGATGCAACCGATTGCTCCGTCGTCAGAGTCGCTTCCGCCTTGAACGTGACGTCGTTGTCGAAAAGGTTGCGCCGAGATCGTCAATCGCCAGCCTCCCACGGCAAATGGGCAACAGATCGCGCGTCGTCGGCCAAATGCAGCTCGCCCAGCGTCGAGGTCGCGGCCGGAACTCCCTCAACTCATGCTTGGACAAGCTCACCACCCACCGCAATGGGGTAAACATGTACGTATCCAACTATGGCAGCCGACTTTGCATGGAAACGACGAGGGCGTGGCGTAGATGCGTCAGCCGTGAACATGATACCGCACGCCTTGCCAATATATCCAACACCATAATCATCCCACGCATTAGTCTAGACCATTGCTCGTCATAATGAAGGGTTGACAAGAAGAAGAAAGACGAAGAGATTCAAGCCGGCGAGGGTCGACGTGGACCCTCAGAAGCTGGCGGGCTCCGGATCAAACGCCTGATGCAAGCAAATTTCCCCCGCAAAAGGGTATATATGTCGGCCGTTGCGCTTCGGGATATCGTCCTGCGAGCGGGTGACGGCGTTGAGAAAGCAAGATGAAGAGATGAAGAGATATAGCTTATCCCGCTATGGCTGTTCCTCCAGTGGTGTTTAGTCGATGGCTTTCATCTCCATGCTCCTTGGCTGAGGGAAAGAAGACCGGCGACGCAGTCCATGTCGCCCTTTTTGCTGGGGCTGACTTCCCCCCTCATGAAACGCTCCACCTCGTCCTCACGCGACCGACACTTCTCGACGTCTTCGTAGATGTTGACGTCGCCCTTGTTCAGTCCGCGCGGACCAGAGGGGGCCGTGTGGGCACGGTTGCCGAGCATAGCCGGGCGCTTCTGTTCTTGGAGCACGCGCAGCTGGCGTCGATTGTTTTGTGACTTGAGCGGCGGGTCCGAGGGCAATGGACGTCGGCGCTGACGAGCCGAGGGGTTTGCATCTTCGTCTGGGCTCCAGTTTTCCTTGTCAGAATCGTTTGGCGACATGAGCATCGCAACCTTGACTTTCCCGTTGAAGCTCTGGCGCGGCTTGTCCAAGTCTGTGTCGACGTTCTCCAAGCGGGCGTACGTCGAGCTTGTCCGACCAAACTTGGCCCGCTTGGTCTGGCGCGGCTGCTGCGGACGAGTGAGAGATGCGTTTCGCTTATTCGAGCTGGGCTGCAGGACAGCCGAAGAGGAACGCAGCAGGCTAATGGCGGCAATCGCCGAGCCATTGGACTCGTGCTCGGCCTGCGTGGTTAGCTCATCACGTCTTTCAGAGTCGGCACAAGACTCCCATGCGTGGACGTCCCGGGAGCGACCCCGAATAAGGCGCGGCGGCAAAGAGTTGGTAAGTGCCGAGATTGGAGGAAGTGTAATAGCTGGTAAAGCGCTGTGGCTTCGCTGTAGGCCGGCACGACGGGCAGGCATGGGACCAGACAGAGCAGAGGACGGACGGATAGGGGCGCACCGCGCAGGAGAAGCTTGATTGGACACGAGCTCAGCTTTGCCCTCCAAGGAGAGCGACAGGCGAACGTGTGACTGGGACTTGTTGCCGTTACGAGTAGCATCGGACGAGCAAGATGGTGGAGGCAAAGAATCTGGTCTAAGGACAGGGTTAGTTTCCACAGATGGCCCGGGAATAGCTTCTCGGACTGACCTGGGAGAGTCATCGGCAGCCGCGCCACTCGAGCACGGGGTCGAGAATGAGCTTCCGAGGTTCCACCTGTTGGCAAGATATCCCACAGAGCTCGAGAAGGAGTAGGACGTGGAGTCGTGCGCCTGGGACTGCTGGGAAGAGGGAGCATCTTCTCCTAGTAGAGGCGTTGCTCCGGGACGAGCTTGGCTGGCGTTCTCTTGGCTGGCATGGCGCGGTGTGGCTACGTCGGTGAGCGTCTGAGCCTGGTCGGGGCTGGTTCTGTTGAACGGCGGAGAGACCGACTGCGGATCTGCGGGCCAAGAGGCAGCCGGATCCGAGGAAGGATACGGCTTGTCAGAGTCGAGAAGCGCGCCTCTTGTGGAGACGGGGTCCGAAGAGATGGCATGCAAGCCGCTGTACTTGAGAGCAGCGAGCTCCTCGGGGGACAGGGGGCGCGACTTGCGGCGGTCGTTTTGTCGCCGGTTTTGAAACCATATCTAGAGGACCACCGTCAGCACGACTGGAGAACAGAGATGCGTAGCCACTTGGGGCCTCGCAGGGTACGTCGTGCTGGTCGGGGTTAAGCGCACTTGGACCTCTTTCTCGTTGAGAGAGACACGGTCGACAATCTCGAGACGCGCCTGCTTATCGGGCTTGGGGTTGTTCCTGTACGCTTCCTCGAGGATCATCTTGTCCTTGGCTCTGGATATGCCGGTCAGTACGTGACGCGTGGAGGACAAACAACACTCAATTGAAGAGTATGACGTACGCAGTGCGCTTCCGCTTGCCCTTGGGGTGCTTCTCGGCATCGGGGGTCGCGTCGGGAGCCGAAGCATCGTCGGCGGGGTGTAGCAGAGACTGCAGCGACGCGGTGCCGGGACGATGGTCCGGAGACGAGCTCACTGCGGGCCGCTCCGGGGCGACAGGCAGCGAGGCAGAAGGTACGGAGGCAGACATGGCGAGGAAAGGCGTGTTAGGTGAGAAGGTCGACTGGGAGCGAGATATGCATCACTGAACGGCGGGTCGACGGGGAGGAGGGAGAGGAAGGTGTCGACGAGGGTCGCTAGGCGAGGCGGTCAATCCGGGCCAAGAGACGCGGAGGAGGGCAGTCGAGGAGCGATCCGAGCACCGACGAGAGCTCTCGACCAGGACAGACGCGAAGAGCGAGCGTGTGAGAGAGGGGAGGAGAGAGGAGGAGAGGCGGGCGAGGCGTCAAGAAAAGAAGGGTGCGGGCCACGAGAGAAAGACGGAGAGAGCAACACGGCGTGCGTGGCTGGCGTGGAGGAAAGGAATGGGCTGGCGGATGCTCGTCTCCCCGGGATGAGATGTATGTATTTCCTGAGAGTGCCACGAGACGAGGCGAGACGCAGCGACGACACGGGTGCAGGTAGGCAGGTAGGTAGTCGGGCAGAGAGGGGACGCAAAGAGGTGGATGGAGATCTCGACCGTTGCGCGCTCTCTGCGGCAGGTACACACACAGAGAGAAGCATAGGCACGAATACACACACACGTCTCTCGTGGTCGTTGGCCTCCACTTATTTACCCACCCCCCCTGCCGCGGCAAATCACGTCGCGCGCTGCAGCGTTGCGCCGGCCCAAACGGGAAACAAGGTCAACACGCGTCGCCCGTACCGTGTACCTTGTATCTGCTGGCGCCCCCAGTCTCGCGCTTCTCCTCGCAGAGCCTTCTTTTATTTTTCTCGCTCTCCGAAGCCGCCAGTGAAGTCGGCTGCGAATCACGACGGGGCACTCCTGCATCTTGTACCTGATACTTGTGCAGTTGCCGTACAGTGTGCTGAGAGCATCTGCCATGGTGACACGAAATGTCCAGAGTCACGCAGAACCTCGATGCTTTTGCTCCTCTGTCAAGACTGTCAATTAAACCGTCATGCCTCCAATTACCTAGGCCTACACCTTGTCCGTCCTGGTATTCTCTGTCCCAGATCCGCCCATTAAACGTCATGCCGACGACACCGACTAAGATGGCCGGGCGTGATCCCGAGAAGAAAATAGCTGCTGGCTGTCTATTTATTTACTCCTTCGTCCCCTGTTGCTGTTTTCTCGCAGCCGCATGTGCATGTTGGTCAATGCTCGACACTCTCTGCGCGAGTCCTGTACAGTTGGCTACCGTCGACGTCTGAAGCCTGGTGCCGAGAAACGCCGCCGTCCTGCACTGCACCGTTCAGTGCGTATACAGTGCTCCGGATTTCGTGAACGTTTCCATATCTCGACCCTTTCTCTGTGCCGGGATGACGCGTGAGCGACGGGTTGGTTACGGTCGGGGCTCCACGTCAATTCAGACAAGTCTCGCGTGCGCCGGGGGTCGTCATCCATGACCGTGGACCGCCCGTTCTTTCCAATGCCACGCCCGACTGCTGGTCCCCAGCAACCACTTAAAGAGGTCATTTGTAGGGTGAGACCCCTGCTGCAATGGAACAGTTGCGTGCGCCCAAAATAACAAACACGACGGCCTCGCTGCGTACAGCTATTTGATTCACGGCAGCTTGCCAAACACATGCTAATTATAATCCCATGCCTCTTGCATTACTCTACAGTCGTCTGCTCCTGGCTGCATGAACCACACGTGCAGATAGAATCCCGATGGCATACAGCATCCCTCTGTCACTCCCAGGCGACTCATTCGGTATCCTGCACGCATCTTGTTCCATCTGGCGTGCTCCTACCTTACCTTACTGTAGGTACTTTTATACTGCACCTCCATCCCTTGGGTCCCCGCAAACGGACCGGGGTGACACGCCCAGACGCGCTGCAGAGTGGGCGTCCTTCCACGTACTGTAACAGTACCTAGTAGCCTTACCGGGCTCAAAAAGCAAAAGGCCTCTCCGGACACCTTCTTGTTGACTTGCCTTGCTCCTGGTTTGCGGTTCCCGTCTCCTGTGCAACCAACTTTAACAGCATGCGTCTGTTCAGTAGTTTATCCCCAAGGCTCCACATGCACGCATGCTGCCCCGAGGAATCAACCACCATTACCGACGCAGTGGCTAATTTCACCTTGCGTCGACGCTGCATTCTTCTTTTGATTGCGGCGCCTCATCCTAAACCTCTGACCTCGGGCGCATCCGCCACTGGCGCCATGCCTGGACAGATTCGCGTGGCTTGCCTCGGCCCCCGGGTCACGTCCATTGTTCGATGCATCCCCGATGCGTCAACAAAGCCAATTTGTCCCTGGTCTTCAAGTTGAACTACTCAATTTGACGTCCGACACCTGGGTTGCATGCAAAATACATGGCGGGTATTCCGGTAAACGGTTCCGTCCTTGGCGGCTGCCGTCCTCGTCTCAGTTTATCAAGCCACGAACCCTCAGACGTCAGACACGCCTCACGGCCTTGTTGAGCCACCCGCCTGCACGTGTGAAAAACAATGCCATGTCGCAATCCAGGGCAGGCTCCCACGATCTGAATCACCCCACCATCGCCATCGGAGATCCAAGACGCCATGAGAGACAGCAACTGGCCTATCGACAAGTGTCATTTAACTCGGTGGTTTATAGTCTAACTACTTGGTGGCTGCTATCTGCAGCAATGCCGCAACATGTGCCCCGACTGAGGCCTCATGGGCATGTGTTTTCCGCCCTCCCGTTCACGCTCTCGTAAGTATTCCCGTTCCGATTCGTTAATGGCCGTGCGGCCCGCTCGCGTTTCGCTCCCGGCATCGCCCGAGACCTCTCCGGTGCCGGCAGCATGGCTCTCTCTGCGCATGCTTCCCTTTCCTCGGTCGATCTCGCTCACAGGTCGTCATCAGACTGTTCATCCGGTAGGGGCTGAGCGGCGGCGGCGTCCATCTCCTGCTGGTACTGCTTGAGGAGGACCTCGTCGACCTGGGCGGTGGGAGGTGCCAGAGCAGGGGCGGCGACGAATTCCTATTCCCTTGTCAGCTTACTGACCGACAAGCATGCGGCACCAATCAATCAATACGCACCAGCTGAGGGTTGCCAACGAGCTTGCGAGCCAGCCACAGGAAGGGCTTCTCAAAGTTGTAGTTGGACTTGGCCGAAATGTCGTAGTACTGCAGGTTCTTCTTGCGGTGGAAGGTGATGGTCTTGGCCTTGACTTTCCGTTCCTTTACATCGACCTTGTTGCCGCAGAGAACAATGGGGATGTTCTCGCAAACTCGGACGAGATCGCCTGCATCGTCATTTCATTAGAAAGGCCATCCTCAAAGCCTTGGCCAAGTGTGGGACGTACGGTGCCAGTTGGGGACGTTCTTGTAGGTGATACGCGAAGTGACGTCAAACATGATGATGCCGCACTGGCCGTTGATGTAGTAGCCATCACGCAGGCCGCCAAACTTCTCCTGGCCGGCCGTGTCCCAGACGTCGAACTGAATCTTGCCAAAGTTCTGCGGAGGCAGTGTGAGCGGCTGACCTTATTGTCAGATCGGGGGAGTTGGAGAGGACATACGGTGCTGAAGCCGAGAGGGTGGACTTCGACACCGAGAGTGGCCATGTACTTCTTTTCAAACTCACCCGTCAAGTGACGCTTGACAAAGGTGGTCTGGAGAGATGTTTATCCGTCAGTCTGACTTCTGTTGAAGGCTCGCACCCGTCCCGCGCCGAGGGGGGGAATCTCGAACCCGGAGAGGAGAGCCGTAGCGCGGGCAGCTGGCGAAGAGCTGGGCTCACGTACCTTGCCAGTACCGCCGTCGCCGACAAGCACCAGCTTGAAGGTGGGAGTCTGCTGCTCAGCCATCTTTTGGGGTTGGATAGCACAGCAAGGACTAGAGACTGTCGTGCGGATAGAGAGGCGGGCGGGGTGCTAATGTCGCAACGTCAGTTGAGCCTGCTCGGCCGGCCGGAGTGAGGGGAACGCAGATGGAGGACGTCGACTCGGCGGAACTAGAGGGAATCCGCAGGCCAAGGAGGAGGGGACGCGAGAGGCTGGAAGCAGGAAGCGGGTTGACTGTGGATTGGCGGGCAGTACCTTTTTGGAGATGATGCTGGCTGGAGTTGTGCTTGGAAAGACAAACTTGCACAAGGCTCGGTGTCTGCCCAGATGTTTTGAGAGGCGGCGGGGAACTTTGGGCCCAGGGCAACGTCAAGCGAAAAATTCATCCCGCCGGGGGAGGGTGGGCTCCTGCACGTGATGCCAACAACGCACCTCCCCCCTCCCCCGCCAGTGAGTGAGCTGCAGCCCAATCAGGTCGAGGGGCTCTCCTGCGCTTTCAGCACTTGGACCGGAAAACGTCACCGCCTCAAGCGTCATTGTGTGCGCGGTTTGCATCAGCTTTTTGATTGCGCTGCACACACCTTGTTGCTTGTTATTGCCAGCCGCGGCATTGTCGTCTCGCATCTCGCGGCTTCGGCTCCCTTGCAGTATGCCAAGAGGGAAGTTCTAGCCGTCTTTGCAGGGGCCAGTAAAATGGCAATCTCGCGTCTGCAATAGCGCCTCTCCTGTCCACCAAGATTTCGAGAAAGGCTGTTCCTCGACTGCCGCCCCAAACGGTTACGGATTCCCTCTTCCGCATTGTAACCAATGGCAACCTCCTGGCCATACTGTACGCTCAGACTCGCCTTGACAGACGTTTGCTCGCCGTCTTGCAGCCTGATGGCCCAACTCGCACGCTTAGGCAACAGACTGCGCCGAGCAAACATCCTTACGCGCACTTTGTCGCACAATCGTGACTTCGCTTGCTATGAGATAAAGACCCATGGGTTTTCAGAGAGTTTTCGAAAGATACAACATCTCTCCCACTCTGAGCACCCATATACAGTACAATACACCGTCGCCCATGCCTTACAATCAAAGTGGCAGTATGTGACAACCTAGCATACCCCGACCGCCCCAATCCCGAGTCGGCGTCAATGTCAGTCGCAGCTCCTGCCGTTGAACCGCGTCGACTGGCCGCGAAACCTTGATGAAAATGTTTTGCTTTGCTCTCGTTAGCTGCCGTCGTTGGGAGGCTTGCGACTCACGACAACTCACCCCCTCGTTACCCTGCACGCACTCGGCCACACGCTTGAGGTTATCGTGGTTCGACTTGTCAACATATCCAAAGGTTCGGATTTCGTCTCCGGCTTTCAGCCCTGCGCGCTCAGCCGGGCTTCCAGATGCAACGCTGTTGACCCTGGCAAACGCCTCCGCCACGTTGCTCGACTCGGAGTCTGCCAGCGGCATCAGAGAGTCCGAGCCCAAGGTAGGTTGCGTCTCCTCGACGTTGGCAAAGTGTTGATGCAAGAACTCAGCAATGGCTTCCATGTGCTGCTTGTGGTCGTTTCGAAGCCTAATGATGCGCGCCCGCGTGGTACGAACTGCATCCAGGTCAGTATGGGCGCTGTGTCTTGTTTCAAAGAGCCATCCATGGATGCCCTACTCTGGGCGACATCAATGTCGCTTCGGGGAAACCCATCTCTGGTGAGCAGAGGCGTATCCATGTTAACACCATGCTGTGAGCAGCCAGTCAGTACGAACCGCCGGCAGACGCTGTTATCTGGTGTTGAGATGCACCGAGTCTAGAACGGCACCGAGTGCCTTGAGTTCTTCCTCCAAACTGTCCTTCTTTTGCTGTAGCTCGGCGAAACTTGCCCGTCCCGCATGACCATTGACTGGAGCCGCCGTGCTTGTCGGGCCCGAAGGCACAGTCGGTGCATGGAGGGTATTCATTCTGAGTGGCAAGCCCATACTACGCCGCTTGCAAGATGTTGCGTGCTGGATCAAAGGCAGTCCGCTTGGGAAGGCCCTTTATGGACTTGCTGACGGGGATGGCCTTTGAGAGAGTGAATCTAGGTGGCACAGAGTCTGATGAACACAGCGGTGCCGACCCTGGTCTTGTGCTGGAGATGCAGCTCGCGTCAGGTTGCGCCTGCCTGTGAGATGCGGAGGGCGAGCATGATGTAGGCGGTGAATCTGATTGGTCTCGTTGACGTGCAGTCGACGTGCCGGAGATCGCTACATGAGAGATACCTGCTCAGTGTATGGATGGTTGATTGTTGGATGTGCATACGAAGTATAGCACGAATAGATTAACCTACACAAATGATATTTTCCGGGTGCGACTAAAACGCCAACTCTCCCCTGTAAAAATTCTTCATCCCGCGGAGCTGTTAGCGGCTTGTTACGCGGGCTGGGATTTGCAGGCCACCCGACCACGCTTTTGCTGTGAGACCCCATCGGGGCCTTAACAGCACAGAGGAAGACTTTGGAGAGCTCATCTTCCTCTGCAGAGCTGGTCCCGACACAACGTCCACTCGGACCCCCATGGCCTCCTCCGGAACCAAGGAGCCAAGGGTATTGGAAGACAAGCTCTTCTAAACAACGGTGGCCGGTCGCGGAGGTTTTTCTCCCTGAAGGCAAGCTGCTCGACAGCCTCTGATTCCTTCGAAGGGTTTTTCCCTGCCGCCACCCCTCGGCCGGTTTCCTTTCCTCGGTGCAATGAGGATGGATATAAAGCTCTGGTAGCTTTGGCAGAGGGGATGAGAGAATTCTGACCGGTGAAAACCAAGGGTTGACCACATCTGCCCAAAATTTCCCCGCTGACGGGTGAGGGCCACGAACGAAATGCGCCTTGAGCTGTCGAAATGCTGGATGAGCTGACTGGACGGCTGCTGCGGGGAGGATCTACCGGGACACTTGTACTGACATCTTGCGATGTACTTTAGTGGCGTCTACAGCAGAGACAACTGCCCGTGGACAGGTGTCGTTATGTGAAACCATGTGGCCTTTGCAAGGGAAACTGGTTCATCTTGTCAGGTAGCGGTCGGGAAAAGTTAGTTTAGCTCAGCACGTCCTGTGCTCCGATAGGAGACCTGAGCGACTGAAGTCGCTGGACGGAAAATACACACACACACACACACACACGCGACTAAAACGCGACTTTTCTAAGCATGGTCAACTAAGAACGCCGATAACCTGAGGCAACTGGTGATATTATGTCGTCAACTGGCCAAAGCTGAACTCCTGTTCGCTTCGCGTGAGACTCCGAGGCACTCTGGTATCCTGCAAGTATACTCTGGAGTGGGGCACGTGCAGCCAATGTGGGCCTCAAGCCCAATCCCGTCGGGGCCTGGCCCGTGCGTCTTGATTCTCCATCTCCAAATTGATGAGCATTTCTGCCAGCTGCCAAGCTTCCGGCTGCCGACGTCACACCCAACTTTCTCTACGCCTCGCATCCTCTCGGCCTTGTTTTGTATTCTTCCTTCTTCACCACGCGCTTGCACACGCGCACATCCCTGGCCCGAGCCGACCCTTATCATGGCGTCCAAAGTTGACGCTCGGCTCCTGAAGTCGACCAAGTTTCCGCCCGAGTTTAACAAGAAGGTGGACATGAAAAAAGTCAATCTGCCCGTCATGAAAAAGTCGGGCCATTCCCCAAAGGATCCTCGCCCGAGACAGAAGCTAACTGGGTTCCTGCAGATGGATTTCCAAGAAAATCTCCGATATCCTCGGCAACGAAGACGACGTCCTGATCGAGCTCTGTTACAACCTCATTGAAGGGTCGCAGTTTGTCCGTCCACCCAAGCTTTGCGCCTTTCGCCCTCAAGTCTGACACAATCTCTATAGCCCGACATCAAGTCCCTTCAGATCCAGCTCACCGGCTTTCTCGACAAAGATACCGCCTCATTTTGCAAAGAACTTTGGGACCTGCTGCTAAGCGCTCAGAACAGCCCCCAGGGTGTCCCTAAGGAGCTCCTGGAAGCAAAGAAGCTCGAGCTCATGCAGGAAAAGGTTGCCACCTTCTTTAAGTTCCTATTCACATAATTCTTCGCTGACCTCTCATCAGATGGATGCGGATCGAGCAAATGCACGTCGAGGCCGCGATGCCCAAGATTCGACGACCGAAGGAGACCGCCGAGACTCCAGACAGGGCTTAGACTCATGGCATGGATCCGGTCGACGCGGAGATCGAGCCTTTGGCCATCGTGGCAGAGGCGGTTACCCCCGCTCAGGGTATCGTTCACCGTCGCCAAAGCCCCGAGACCGTGACCGACGCGACTCCTTTGGTCGTGACAGTTACGTTCCCCAATCGAGACGTGGACGCGGTCATGCGTGGCGACGTCAGCGAAGCCGGTCTCGCTCCCCACGGGGTCGCAATAAATACAGCCGCTCTCCACGCTCCTCAACACCACCGAAGCGTAGAAGCTCGCCCTTGCGGTCACGAAAGAGAAGCAGATCTCCCCAGCCTGAATTTGGCTACAGGGGACGTGGACGTGGTTCTCATGATCGCCGCCATGCACGCAGGCGCTCTCGCTCAAGCTCTCCTGCTTCACTCTCCCCTGCACCCAAACGGAGACGCCGCTCTCGTTCACGCAGCTCGTCGCGCGGGCGACGTCGACGAGAGTCCTCTTCAAAGTCCCGCTCCCCCGCTAGGGACGAGTCCCGCAGCCGCAGCCGCAGCCGCAGTCGGAGCCGAGGTCAAACCCGCAGCCGCTCGGAAAGTCGCAGTCGCAGTCGCAGCCTAAGCCGCAGCCGTAGCCGTAGCCGCAGCCGCAGCCTAAGCAGGGGTCGCGATTCTGCTCGCGCCCGCACCAGGAGTTCTAGCCGGTATTCGTCTCCAGCTCACGGCCGACCGAAGACGTACGTTGATCGACATGAGGGGAGAGACTATAGTAGCTCCTCAGACTCTGACCCTGATACTAGACGTGGTAGAGGACGCCAGAGGGGCGGGCGTCGTGACAATCATTGGGATCGACGCAGGGATCGACGCCAACGCGACGACTCCGGTAGCCGGAGGCGTAATAGCTCTTCTGAATGTTCAACGCGTTCCGTTCCTAGGAAACCAGCTGATGTTTTGGAAGATGAAGCTCGTGCTCCTCCCCGCAAGTCAACCGCGACGACAGATAACGCCGAAGAAGAGGTGGGTGTCTTGTAGGCGGGAGGCGAACGCGACGCCTCCATCTGGGTTCGACACTAACCAAGCGACGAGGGGCAGACCAAGAAGGCGGTTCGGGAAGAGAATTTGCTCAAGGAGAAGCTATTGCGCGAGAGACTACTCAAGATGAGACCTCCAAAAGGACAGACCAGCGCTTCTGCCAGGACATGAGGCTGACGATGCTGAGCCCGGATACGTCAGCCCTCGCGGCCTGGCGAACAGGCCTTCCATCACTCTTGCTCAATTTTGCTGCCAGCTCAGGACCAAGTACGAGGTGACCGACGGCAACGCAGTGCCTTCTCGGCGCAAAACGTGGACGTGGGACTTGATATATGACAAAGGTGGTGGAACATATCAGACATTGCCATTACTAAAAGGGCTCAGTTTTGAGCGTCCGCAGTCAATCACCCAGGCCATCTCGGCGGGTGTCACTTTGTGGATACCGATCATACAGGCTCGAGCGTTTGGTCGCGATGGTTTAGTGAGGAACCGCGACAAGGAACTTTAGCTATACCCAGAATCAAGAGCCAGGGCTTGTAGCTTATCCCTAGGCAAAACAAAATACAAACCAGCCGTAGACCTGAAGGATCTTGTTGTATCTTGCACTATATTACGAGGGCAACGCTTGCTCTCGGTCAGGTCAAACGGCTAAAGGCCATGTGTTGGTATGGGAGCTGGAGATTGTTCAAAGATCATCCCGCACGGTAAACCGACAGGATTTTCCCTATCAAGGCAAACCACGCGCTTCTGATAGCCTGCTTTGTCGACCTTGTCCCGAAAATCCGAGAGGGGAGATAGGAAGACATTGTAGTCGTCAAAGTGGATGGGTATCGTTACGTCTGGATCCATCAGCTGCATGAGCTCCAGGCCTTGATGTGCATCCACTGTGACCATGACCAACGGTGCAGATGGTCCTGGAATCGTCGTGCCGCCCAGGTGTACGAGCGTCAAGCCAATCTTTTCGCCCTGGAGGCGCTTGGGGATTTCTCTGAGCTCATCGACAACCAGCGTATCCCCGGATATGTATATCCTATACCCTACTTGCCACCCTGAGCCTTGTTCTTTTGCGCCGTCTGAAGAACCCGCCGTGAAACCGAGTTCGAGAATCCACCCGTTGGTAGGAGAGATCGCCTTGAGGATGTCGTTGGTGACAGACAGAGGCCCCGGAGGAACATGCTTGCCTGGCGTTGCCACGACCCTGACGGCGGGCCGCTTGCCGTCCTTGGGCGGATCCCCTGCCACTCGCGCCGTTTGGGAGAGTAAGCCTCGCATTCTGGAAGCTTGTCCTTGACGTGGCCAGCTGCCGGTGGATCTCGGAGAAGCAGGATTCTGTTGTTGGCATCGAGAGGGAAACTGGCGATAGTGGCCATGCTCGAGTCTCGTGTGGGATAGGAACTCGACGAGGATGGACTACTACTGTCGTTCTCGAGCTCTCATTATACGTAGTGACAATCACAGCTTCACTCGATATCGTCATCAATTTCCACATCATTAGTTGACGCATAAGTTCGCAGGAGATGATGCAACTAAACACAGACACGACAGCCAAGGGTGGATGGACAATCATCGAACGGGATAGAACGACGTCTCTCAAGCGTCAACATGCGCCATTATATTGCCGATGAGTTCTTGAGTCCTCATCCGAGTATAGTCTCACGATGAAATTATCAAACGAATGCGAATTGCGATGCTGAGTTGAGAGGCGGAGTTGATCAATTGAATTCCGGCTTTTAATCCATTGGTATAGGGTAGGCAGAACTTTGGAAGCCTGCATGCCCGATTGCATGCAGGCCGCCGGCTTAAGCAGAATCCCTCCACCAATCAACAACATCTGGGTATTTTCACGACATCACGAGCAACCAGTCGCCGACGGAGCGCACAACCGCTCATCGCAAGTTCCGGACGAAATATCCAGCGAGATCTCGACAATCGCATCCACGACGCCGCGCGGCGCATGGCCGACAACAAAGCGGGCGGTGCCGCAGGCGCGCCGCCCACCATGGCCGAGTACAAGAAGTCCCAGGCACGCGTACGAGAGCTGGTCGAGCGGCGACGGACTCTGGAGAGGCGGCTGGTAAGCCTCCAAAGGCTCCAACCTGCACAAATGGGCTCCTCCAAGGGGTGCGGCGACAGAAGCTGACGCGGGAACCGACGCAGGCACAAACGGAAGAGAGCATCGCGCAAAAAGAAACGGCATACCTCGAGAGCACGCCGGCCGGCAACATCATCACCGGCTTCGAAAACTATATGAAGGGGACGAGCGGTGCGGCCTCGCAGCGGCGAAAAGCAGGGTCGACGGAGCAGAGCCGCGTATTTTCGCGGTCGTCGATATCGTACAGGCCCAACAACGTAAGATGGCTCACGCGTGCCACTGGAAGCCCCCCAAGGATTGTCTCGAGTTCTGACGCGGAGTGATGCGAGTAGGACTCTTCCATGACGCCAGGCTCTGCGACGCCAGCGTCGCATACGCCGACACCGCTCTCGGCTTCTTTCCCCAGCGGATCCGCGCACCCGACACCTACGCCAGCGACGGGGACTAAGAGCGCCAGCAAGTCCAAGAGAAAGGACCCGGAAGAGAGCGAGGCCGACTCACAGTCGAACAAGAAACGAACCAACTTTGGGGCATCACGGAAGTGAAGGAGAATAAAGGATGGTTTTTGCAAGAGCGTCCGTCATCTGGCGACATCGGCCGGCATGGACGCACGGTGCTACTACGGCGTCTGGTCTGTTGATGTGGCAGCCGACCTCGCATCAACGATGTTCTCATGAGCTGGCGTTTACTGGTGCTTTCTGGGAAAAGGGACTCATTCGGCGTTTGGCGGGCTCAGTCGGTAGAAAGCTTGCCGCGGATTGCATCGCAGTGATATCAATGTCTTCTACATATTTTGGGTGACGTCTTGGCCAAAACCATGCATGGGTCAATGAGAACGCCTAGGATTGCCAGCGATGGACGTCGTGGGCAAATTGCCTGTATCTTGTATAAAGGATAGCATTTGACAGAAAATGTGTTGAATTGTTTCTGTATCGGGAAACTTTGCAAGGCAAGTGTTGGAGTGTTTGACGATAGATGCATACCTTTAGCTCTATTCGTACCTATGGTAGGGGGAAAACAGCAGGTCACGTAGTGACTCTTTCGCTGTGTGGATGCGTAGGTAGCTTTGTCGACGTGGATTATGCGGGGAGGAAGGAACGGACTCAACTCTGTTTGCCCACCTTCCCCTCTCGAGCACGCAGATGCAAGGTACAAGGGAAGCTTGTCACGAATACCTGGCATCTGGCGTAACGCACATGCATCATGAAGTCTCTTCTCTGTCGTCAGCAGTCGCCATCGAGCCAGCCGCCGTGGCGTCGAACCCCCGCGAACTGGCAGCATCATCCAAGCACGACCTCACCTCCCTTTGTCCACTTCACACATAGGCCAATTCGGCAACCCGCAAACATTGAGAGAGCTCGCGCACCTTCTGTCGCTCCCATTCTGTAGTCATGACACTCAAGGCAGAGCGCTTTACACCCGAGGTGCTCCTCTCGGCCCCGCGTCGGTCAGCTGGAGTCCCCAATTCGACTGGCGAGCTGGTGCTTTACACGGTGAGTCTAGAGCAGTCATCCACCGAATGCATTTGCAACGTCACGCACATCCTTGAAACCAGGAATTTACGAGAGATCCAATCGACTGCTTCATAGATGCTAAATGTCGAGGCATTCGCAGGTGTCTTCTTACTCTTTCGAAACGCACTCCAAGTCACACTCCATCAGGGTCCTCAACATCAAGGATGGCTCGTCCTACATCATCTCTGAGGACCTGTCTGCCAGCGAGCCTGTCTGGATTGGAGAACAGGAAGTTCTATACCTCAAGGTCGGCAACAAGGGCAGCACTATTCTGGTCACCCAAGACGTCTATGGAGATTGCGAGTTGAGTGCATTGCCCTAACTAATCCTGAATCCACCTGTTAGTCTGACCAAATGACCTTCCCCTAAGACCTTGCTTGGTTCATTGCGTGAGCGGCGGCCTGAGGAGCCTCAAGGTAAAGACGCTGTCTGACGGCAAGGTCGCTCTGTGCTGCGCGGCCCCGACCACACCCAACGGAGAGCTCTTCTGGCCTCCCGCAGAGCCAAAGTCTCACTCCAGCGCAAAGATTTACACTGAGCTCTTTGTCCGGCATTGGGACTCTTGGGCATCCGACAATCAAGACTCGCTTTGGTACGGTCAACTGGCCAAGGAGGACGGCCAGTGGGCGCTTCAGAGTCCGGGACTTTCCAACCTACTCGCTGGCACATCCTTGGAATCTCCTGTACCTCCATTCGGAGGCGCTGGAGACTTTGACATCACTCACGACGCCATTTGCTTTGTGGCCAAGGACCCAGATATGAATCTCGCTAGGCACACAAAGTCTGATCTTTACTACGTTCACCTGGCGTCTTTCACGCAAAAGCCCAGAGCAACTCCACAGCGAGTCCAGACGGGCAAGCTGCGCGGCTACTCGATTGCCCCTGCATTTTCCGATGACGGTAAACAACTTGCCTTTGCCAGAATGAAGAGCGACAAGTATGAATCGGATAAAGCGAGGCTTATGCTGATTCCCGACGTCCATGATCTCAGCAACGTGCAAGAGTTTTATGAGACGAGTGACGGTGTCGGTGGCTGGGATCGCAATCCGGAATGGATTACCTGGAGCCGCGACGGCAAAGAACTGTACGTCGCTGCCGAGATGCACGGACGATCCAAGCTCTGGAAGATTCCTGCCTCCCCTCTTCACGCCAAGCAGCCCCCAGAAATCATTTACGAGGATGGCAGCGTCACCTTTGCAAAGGTTCTTGGCGACGGTCCCTCGTTATTCGTCCATACCAGATCATTGGTAGAGAGTTCCAGGTACATTGTGGTCGATCCTTCGACCAGCGAGGTCACCGAAATATCGTCGAGCTCCAAGCACGGCAAATCCTACGGGCTTTCCAGGTCCCAGTGTGATGATTACTGGTACCCGGGCTCAGAGGGCTACGATAACCATGCTCTCGTCGTCAAACCGTCAAACTTCGACTCCTCCAAGAAGTACCCTCTCGCGTTCCTCATCCATGGTGGTCCACAGTCCGCGTGGACGGACGATTGGAGCACTCGCTGGAACCCTGCCGTTTTCGCCGAGCAAGGTTACGTTGTGGTGTGCCCCAATCCGACTGGTAGCACAGGCTATGGCCAAAAGCATGTCGATGCCATTGCCCGCAATTGGGGCGGCAGCCCATACGAGGACCTCGTCAAGTGTTTTGAGTATTTGGAAAAGAAGGTGGACTATATCGACACGTCGCGTGCCGTTGCGCTGGGCGCGTCGTATGGCGGCTACATGATTAGTAGGTCGTACCCAGTTCCCTCATCCTCCAGTCTGCTTTTCCCCTGCAACTCAATATGATTGGTTTCTACAGAGCTGACAGACTTGCAGATTGGATTCAAGGGCATGACTTGGGTCGCAAATTCAAAGCGCTGGTGTGTCATGACGGTGTCTTCTCGACACAGAATCAGTGGTCCACGGAAGAGCTCTTTTTCCCGGAACACGATTTTGGCGGCACTCTATGGAATCATCGAAGGTCGTACGCCCAGTGGGACCCGTCACTACATTTGCGTAACTGGGCGACGCCAATGTTGGTGTGTTTTGTGCAGCGAAGCCCCGATTATACCACTTCAGGTGCTGATGTGCTGTCAGGTAATTCACAACGAACGCGATTATCGTCTGCCAATCGCCGAGGGACTGGCCATGTTCAATGTCTTGCAGGCTCGCAAGATACCAAGCAAGCTCGTCGTGTTTCCCGATGAGAATCATGTAAGTGGCGTCAAATACCGATCATCAAACAGATGAGGCGCTAATCATGATGTAGTGGGTGATTAAGCACGAAAACTCATTGGTGTGGCACCGAGAGGTTCTCAACTGGATCAACAAGTACAGCGGTGTGGCTGATGAAAAGGGTGAGTGAACCAGGTCGAAGGCCAGCAGTCTCTAGGAAGAAACATGTGGGCAAATGAGCCTGGGTATGGCAGGCGGCGTTTGGACAGAACATGGGCACCAACGCTGCGCGGCAAGCGGATATGTTGGACAATGGTAACTCGACCTGTCTTTGCTGGCATGAAATTAATACAATCTCGCTCAATAGCCTTTGAATCTGAATAAAGAATCTCAATAAGTACAGGCGAGGGTGGCAGAGAGACGGACTCGCAGCTACCACCATCTCAGCAGGCAATGTGGCTGGCTGACTTGTGAAAGAGAATCTGCTCTCTTCCGTGCGAGGCAAAACTGGGCAGACGATGCCTTGGAAAAACCATGATTGACTCTGGCATCAGGGAAGCCAGCCGCGCAGTCATTGACCTTGACTGACATGATGTCAAGCAAAAGACTGTGCACAGAGCACTGTGTCTCTACTTTTGGCTTGCTCGTCTTGCTGGACAGATTTCTGTCTTTGACAGTGGGTAGGACCGCAAGCAGGAAGCTCCAAGGGCAAAAATACACTGCACAGTGCATTCGGTGGCTGCTGCACCCTCCGATCCCACCACAACCACCTCCCCCACACCTCCCGAGTCCCAGCCCACACCTAAACGCAGCCATCGCCAGTTTGTTCCATGTGCTCCCGCTGACGACGAAAAAGGGGAACCGAGCGCCCCATTGCCCACCCGTGCCGGCAGAAACCCGAACATGCGCCGCCAGCACCTTCAGCAAGCTGTCCGATGAAGTCGACTACCTGCGCTGGCATCGGTTCGAAGCAGCTCCGACGCGGCTCAACGTTGCAGCTCGACGGCCGTGAGCGTCGTCGATAAAAACACAGCTGCTCCTCTACAGCCTCACCACAGTATTGCCCACCCCTTTCCAACCAACGCAAGCCTCTCCAACTCTCTCTACACCTCTCGACGAAATACCTTGACGACCACCCTCGCTCGCCACCCCCTTGAGCGATGGCGGGCCAGCCAGCGATATTCCACGCGCTGCTGCGGCCGTCGATTCTGCAGATCCTGCGAGCGACGGGCTACCACGCGACGCGGGGCGCCGTGCTCGACTCGCTGACGGACCTGGCGGCGCGGTACCTGTCTGCGCTGTGCGAGCGGACGGCGGCGCACGCCGTGCACAACCACGGCGACGCGGGCGACTTCTCCGTCGTCGACGTCCGCCTCGCGCTGCAGGACGCCGGCGCGCTGCTGCCGGAGCGCGTCGCCGCCGAACAGCTCTGGCGCGGCGACGAGGACCTGCGCGGGCTCGACGACTTTGTCCGCTGGTTCTCGGGCCCGCGCATGAAGGAGCTGCTGGACATGGGCCGCGGCGACGGCGAGATTGACGCGACCGACTACCTGAGTGGTGAGCCCATGATCCCATCCTCGCTGCTTTCACATGCACGACTCTTGCCTCGTCTTTGTTCTCGACAGTCATGGTCGGATGCTGTGCCGAAATGGAACCTCTGACTGACTTGTCCTCGCGATAGCCTTGAAAAAGAAGCACAGCAAGACGGCCGAAGACACCAAGTACCACGGCACCATCATCGGCCGCGCGCTCGACTCCGTCGCCGAGGTCCAGGTCGAGGGCGGGGCCCTGGGCAGCGTCGCCGTCGCCGTCGGCCAGCTCGGGCCTCAGCTCGCTCGGCGATCGCCTCGACGACCGCCTCGACGACCCCGACGAGGCCGCCTCCAAGATGGACCTGTCATGAGAGCCATGGGGTGGCAAGGCCCTGGTTTGTTTGCCCTGTGATGGGGTGAGAGGGAAGCGCAAGGGTGTGCTTGAATTCGTGTATTTGCTTCGTCTTGAAATGCATAGCGCCGGAGTTTTGGGATGGGCAAGGAGAGAAGACCGCGTCAGTGGTCGCTACATGGCTTTAGCTCGAACGTGACGAGGCATCGTTGATAGTGCCTTTTATGCCGGCATCAAAAAGACTTGACAGCTGTTACTCTCACAAGTCTAGTCAGTCCGCAGACACCGAGCTTGACATGTCCATAGATGCTGGAAAGGGGGTTCATTCGCTTTATATTATACACAATCGGATGACCAGAGCCCGTGGGACATGAACCAAGTCGTCGGGACTACCTACTCTGTATCTACTGCCCGAGGGCCCAATAATCCATACACACCCATCTGCCGAGCCGCCTGCACGAGCGCCTCCTTGTGCTCTTCCACCGGCCGTCCGGGCGGCCAGTACTTCCTCTGCAGGTACTCGTACAGGACCTGGCCTCAGCCGCTTGCGCTGCGCGGGCGTGTCCCAGCTCAGCTTGGAGGTGCCGAGGAGGAGCTCGAGCGTGAGGAGCTCGGGGGGCAGGAAGGCAAAGACGCTCCTGAGGGCCGTCAAGGCGACGAGGAAGCCGTCGTTGTCCTTGAGGAGGCGGAACGTGTGCAGGATCTTGCGCGCCAGCTGAATATCCATGCCGGCTTGCGCAAAGACGTGCCTGAAGCGGACGGTCTCCTCGAATAGCCGCCGCGTCGCCGCGATCTCCGTCTCGCGCATTTCGGGCGGGAGCTTGACCAAGCGATTCACGGCCAGCGTCTTCCACAGCGCGCTAAACGTGAAAGGATCCGGCGTCACTCTCTGCTCCCTGACCAGAGACCGGTACAGGTCTGGGGCCTCTTTGGCACGGCCCGCGTTGATGTGAGACTCGAGCAGCTGGTTCATCATAAAGGCATCCGGGCTGATCTCAGCCTCGCGGAAGGCAGCCCACAATGCTTCCATGTTGTCGTGCAGGTCTCGCAGGCGGTAGTTGTCTGCCATGATGGAAAAGGTTTCGAGCGTCGCCGTCGGCCAAGAATCTGCCGAGGACGTCGCATCGGCATCGGAATTGTCTTTGGCTACCCGTCTGTCGCGCACAAATCGGATCCGCGACTCAATCATATCCCATGCCAGCTTGTCGGCCCTCTCCAAGTTGAGAGCACCTCCTGACCGCTGCCAGGCTCCAATGAGGCCATTGAGGTGAATCGGGGAAGCGTTGACGCCCTTTTTGCGCATGAACTCGACTACCGTCAGGGCACCGTCCAGATCGCCGGCACCAATGAGCCTCTTGAGCCACTTGCCGAGAAAGAACTTATTGGCAACGACCGAAGGCAGGTACTTTTGTCGCTTGAGATCCATCTTGCCGTCGCTCATCATGTCGACAAAGGCGTAGAGTGCATTCTCGGTCTGGTTCGCCGTCAGGAAGCACGACACAACCTGGTCATAGTCAGACAGCTTCATGTCCTTGCCCAGCATGTCTCTCATCCGCCGATATGCCGCCCAGGCCTTTTCTTGGCTTTGCGGCATACTTTGTTCCGCAAATGTGCGGATAAGCGGGATCAGTATCCGAGGATCCAGCTGCCTTGCCAAGAGCCTGTTGATGGCTCGTTCTGCCTGATCGACATCTCCCACGCGACAGTACATGCGGACGCCCAGTTCCCAAAAGTCTTGGAAAACGTTTGAACCATCGTCGCCCAGAGTGCCTACGCAGCGCTTCCAGCTTTCAATGGCCTTGGTCTCCCAGCCGTCCACAAACATGGCCTCGATGGTGAGGATTTGCTGCGCAGGGTTCAGCGTCACCTTTGCCTCGCTCATGTCTCGGGCGAGGACGGAGACATGGGACAGCCGATGAGTGTTGACGGATTCGTCCGCAGAGAATATGTCCCAAAGGAGGTCCCACACCTCAACGGGAACGTTGCTCCATGCGCGTGCGAGTGCCAGCCTCGCAGTGTGGTATGCTCTGTAGAGCTGGGAGATGCCCTTTGCCGTAAGGCCCGACCTGGATCGTTGCTCTCGCGCGACGCGGACCAAGGCCATGTTGAGTCTGGATATCTTTTTGCGCTGGTTCAAAGTCCACGGCTTTTCGGGGATTTGCGGGCACGGAAAGGACGGGGTTGGCGACTGTGTGTCTGTGTTTTCGAGGCTTTCGTCGAAGGAAATCCGCGATAGTTCTTGTTGCAGCTCGTCGACGAGTTGTTGGGGCAAGTCGGCGGCTGCTTCTTCGAGTTCGGCGTCGAGTGACTGTGTGTAGGCTTGCATCCGCGCCATCATCTTCTCAATGTCGTTGGCGGACACGGGTCCGTCCATGGCCCCTCCCATCTCGCGCATGACGGCTTGAAAAGCCTCCTTGTCCTCCTGCGTCGCCAGGGCATCCTTGATGCTGAAGAGGGCTTGCTTGAGCTCGGAGCCGTCGAACTTGGCCAACGACTCTCCGGCTGCCTGCTCCTCGGAGAGCTCAGTGCGCGTCTCCCCATTCTGCTCAAAGTAACGGACCGAGAAGTCCGCGTTTCCTTGAACGTTCGTCGTCTTCGGCAGATCCTCCAGGCCCTGAACATGAGCTTGCATATCCGCTAAGCTCGGCTGCTGTGAGCCCGCTTCAATCGTTCGCGCTCGCGCATTCCGCCGGGTTTGGCGCAGAATCCGAGTGCTGTACGAGGCGGCTGCTGGCTGAGCCGCCTGTCGTCGGAGGCTATAAAGACATGATTGACAAACGAAGCGATTCGAGGCTGCCAGATCGCGGAGCAATGGCCTGCAAGGCATTCTTTGTGGCAGATGCTTTGCCGTGAGTGCATGTGCAAATTGCTGTCGATGGATGTTCTTGAACCTGCATGGCGATGCGACGAGCTGATTTTCCCGACTCCTTTATCGATAAGAAGGGAGACCCCTGCTTTGCGCTTTTCTGCAGCGGCGCTGATTCGGCGGGCGCTTGCACCGCTTTCCGCTTTCGGCGCTTCAGCTGTCTCTGCTCCGGCAGAAAATCAATTTTTGAGAAATCGCATCGCCGGATTGCGACCAACAACCACACACCCGCCAGCTCGCCCGCCCTCCTTTTCCTTCCTCGACTCCTGCGGCGACGGCGGCACCCAAACCACAATGTCTTCGCAAGGGCCCGAATACTTGCGCTTTACAGGCCATCGGCATTTCAGCCGTCGGCTTACCATCGCCACCCTCACCGGCCGCCCTATTCACATCTCCAAGATCCGGAGCACGTCGCCCACGAATCCCGGCCTCGCCCCGCATGAGGTCTCCTTTCTCCGGCTCCTCGAGGCCGTCACGAATGGCAGCTCGATGCAAATCTCCTATACGGGTACGACAATCACATACCACCCCGGCTTGATTGCGGGCACAATCGCGGGGCAGGGCGCGACCGAGGGAGACGTCATTCTGCACAATATTCCCGACACTTGCACCAGAGGAGTGACATATTTCCTACTTCCGTTGTGCCTGCTGGCGCCCTTTTCCAAAGCACACATGAACGTTCGGTTTTCCGGCCCGGGTGTCATCACATCGGCCACGGAGACGGGTGACGTCTCCGTCGACACATTCCGCACAGCCATTCTTCCTCTCTTTGGCCTCTTTGGCATCCCGCCGGCGAGAATCGAAATCAGAGTGCTGCAAAGATCTTGCGCTGGCCCTGGTGGCCGAGGCGGGGGCGGATGTGTCGAGTTGCGCTTTGCCAGCCAAGTGCGCCTGCCCAAGACATTACATCTGAATCGAAGCCCCGGTCGCATAAAGAGGATACGAGGCGTCGCGTACTGTACCGGTGTCTCTGCTTCCAACAATGCCCGCATGATTCACGCCGCACGCGAGGTCTTGAATCCCTTCAGCGCCGACATCCACGTGGCTGCGCAGTACGATCAGGCGCCCCTGGTGCCCACAGACAAGGCAGGCAGCAAGCGGAGGCTCGGTATTGGTTTTGGTCTAAGCTTGGTGGCCGAATCCAGCTCCGTTGGCGTGTTATATTCAGCCGACGTGGTCGTCCCGCCGTCTGGAGGCGTCGTCCCAGAAGATATCGGAAAGAGGTGTGCGCATCAACTGCTAGAGTCTATCGCGCGTGGAGGTTGCGTAAGCCAAGAATCTGCCAATGCCATGCTGATACTGATGGCAATGGGTTCCGAGGATATTGGACGATTAAGGATAGGTAAAGAGGTTATTGGGACTGAGGATTTGGTGGCACTGGCCAGAGACTTGAAGACGTTTGGCGCCAGCAGCTGGGGCCTCAGAGATGTCGAGGACGAGAGTGGCGACATCATCGTCTCGGTCAAGGGTACTGGCGTGGGGAACGTGGGCAGGAAGATGGCTTAATATCAGCGAGAGCTGTCGATGCTCACCAAGATGAAGCGATTGATGACTTCTTTGACTTGGCCTGCGTGATTAACTTCATCCGCTAGGCCGCTGTGATTGAGTCCGCACGGCGGCGCCTTGTCTCCGGGCCTGCAAGGCAGCCATGGTGGCGCCGTAGCCAATCGTTTGCAGTGAATGTGCTGCAGCTCGTTCAAGGCCCAAGGTTGCCGACAGCATGGAGTGAAGAACGTGGTATTCACCCAAAATGGCATTCCCCGAGGTCATGATGTCGGCGAGCGGGGTGCCGGGCGCAACACCGCTCGACGCATTCGGCAACAGAGGAACCGAATCTTCTGGCCGTTCGCCGCCCTGACGATGTTCTTGAGACGGACTCAAAGGCTGCAGCTCGATGCCGCCAATCTCATCGGGAAGGACTTCGGTGCCGTCTCGCAGCACGCCTCGCTCCTCGGCGTCCAAGTCCTCGGTCGAGCGCTCAGCCGCGGAATCTGGCGGCAAGGCGAAGGCGGGGCGAAACGTCTTGAGAGCGGCTCTGAGGTGCTCACGCTCCGTGTGTACTGTCAACATGAAGCATTGGACGGCCAGTATGACGAGGTCCGCGAGGACGTAGTACAGCCGCCACGCTGGGGGCTTCTGCCCGATGAAGTCGATGACGAGCCCTCCGTGCTGGTATCCTCGATGAAAGTCGGGCCCCACGGGAAGCGAGCCAAAAAGGTGCGACGCCATGCAAATGAGGTTTGGTATGACCACCAGCAGGACGTGTACGCGAGTGGCGGGCATGAGAAAAGGGAAGGATTCATCTTTCGGGGTCAGGTACATGTACTGGCCGGCCGAGCGAGCCACGAAGCGAAAGAGGGAGCATCTAGGTGTTTCGAGTCAGCGATTCTGCCGCTGAAGCTTCGGGAACAAGGTCTATTGGGATGCGCATACTCCATATAGTACAGGGCGCTCAGTTCGGCAAAGACGACCAGGTCGAGTGTCTTGAGCAGATGCGTGACGAAGGTGAGCTTCTTGGCGAGGCCCGGGTTGCGCTTCTTCTTGCTCTTCTTCTTGCGCTGCTGCCGCGAACCCGAGCGCGATCGGGCCGGCGAACCCGCATTGTCGTCGGCTAGCTGCTCGTTGATGGGGATTGCTGGTGTGTTGTCGGCCGAGGATCTGGCGAGGGCCGGGACGCTGATGGACAACGAGTTGCGGTTCCGCGTCGTCCGATCGGACAGAGGATCATGGCTCATTGTTGGTCGCTCGTCGTGTACGGCAGGCCGCGCGTCGCCTGCATCGAAGCCGCAGCAGGAGGAGTTCTGGCGATGCGGCAGTCCGTCATTGAGAGAGGTTCGCGATTCGGAGTGAGCTTTCCGGCGTTGATGCGGCCAGCCAATGCAGCCAAACCCAACCAAAGGGACCGGCGCAAATGGGATAGGCCGGGTATGGAATAGGGTGGGGGCCGTCCGCTGGCAAGCTGGCTGCTGAGCTTGCAACCGCTGGTGAGCCAGTGAACTGAGCTAGGTAGCGAAACCTTGGTGAGTGAGACAAAGGCATTGCCTTCACCGTCCTCGGCTCGCCTGCTATCGGGCGGGTCGGACAAGGACGTTATCGGAAGGCAACTGGCCGGATCAGTAGTAATTCCGCCCCAACTTCATTCGCTGCCACGATCAAGTACACTGTACCTCGCCGCTGGGGGCGCTCACGCGGTGGCAGTTTGTCGCCTGTGCCTGCCTGGCAGAGTTGGGCAGTCGCAGCGCCAAAGAGCCCCGCGAAAACGAGGGGACCCCGCCATTGCACTCAGCGGGGGGACAGCGCTATCAATCCTACTGCGGAAAAATAGCGTAACCCCTGCCTCCTCCAAGGAAAAAGGTGACTCAAAAAAAGAGAGACGACGATCCAAGAAACAGCCAATTCGAACCACCGGTCCCCTCGTTTCCCCTGGCATGCCCCGACGGCTGAGCGCGACAGCACAATGACGACTGCGACGACTGCCGCGCCCGCGGGCGATCTCGTCGCCCAGGTCCTGCAGGCCCTGTCCAAGGAGAGCCCGATCCAGTCGGCCGATGCCTTCCCCGACGCCCCCTTCCAGGAGCTCAAGGGCACCCTCGACCGCCTCGGTTCGCGGTCCATGATCACCTACGAGACGCTGGAGCGCGAAGAGGCCGTCCTCGAGCCCGAGGCCGAGCAGATTGCGGCCCACGGCAGCCACGAGGCGCGCGTCTTCGAGGCGCTCAAGCAGGCCATGGAGGGCCTGACGGTCCAGGAGCTGGAAAAGGCCATTGGCGACAAGAACGTGACCAAGCTGGGCCAGGGAAAGGCCTTTAGGGAGAAGTGGATTTCAAAGGGCAAGGACGGCAAGCTCGTCGCTACCGTGAGTGTCACCTCAATGTCACCCCTTAGGTCTCTCTCGCGGATGAGCTGGGCAGTTTGGGAAACATGGGAGCTAAAACGGGGCGACAGGCCGACTCGATTCAAGACGTGACCCGCGCACAGCTGCAGCAGATTCAAAAGTCACGGACCGGCGACGCCAAAGTCCTCAACGACCTCAAGAAGCGCAAGCTCATCCGGATGCAAAAAATCATTACCTTCAGGATGGCAAAGGGCCCCAAGTTTGCCCTCGAGATTCAAAAGGAGGAGACGGACCTGACGGCCGACATGATCACCTCGGGCGCGTGGAAGACGGCCACCTTCAAGCCGTACAACTTCAAGGCGCTGGGGGCGGACCAGAACGCCGGCGCGCTGCACCCGCTCAACAAGGTGCGGCACGAGTTTCGCCAAATCTTCTTCGAGATGGGGTTCGAGGAGATGCCCACCAACAAGTTCGTCGAGACGGGCTTCTGGAACTTTGACGCCCTCTTCGTGCCGCAGCAGCACCCCGCGCGCGACCTGCAGGACACCTTTTACATTTCCGATCCCAAGGTCGCCGACAAGCCTCGGCCGCAGGCAGCAGGCCAGGACACGGAGGCGTACTGGAACAGCGTCAAGGAGGTGCACCAGAACGGCAAGTACGGGTCGATTGGCTACCGCTATCCCTGGGCGGCGGACGAGGCGCTCAAGCTGGTGCTGCGCACGCACACGACGTCCATCTCGGCGGCCATGCTGCACAAGCTGGCGACGACAAAGGGCCCCGACGGGCGGCCGAAGCCGGCGCGGTACTTTTCCATCGACCGCGTCTTCCGCAACGAGACGGTCGACGCGACGCATCTCGCCGAGTTCCACCAGGTCGAGGGAGTCATTGCCGACTACGGGCTGTCGCTGGGCGGACTGATGGAGTTTATGGAAGTCTTCTTTGGCAAGATGGGCATTACGGACCTCAAGTTCAAGCCCGCCTACAACCCATACACGGAGCCCAGCATGGAGATCTTCAGCTTCCACAAGGGCCTCAACAAGCTGGTCGAGATTGGCAACAGCGGCATGTTCCGGCCGGAAATGCTCGAGGCCATGGGCCTGCCCAAGGACATGCGCGTGTTTGGCTGGGGCCTGAGTCTGGAGCGGCCGACCATGATCAAGTACAAGATTTCCAACATTCGCGAATTGCTGGGCCACAAGGTAGACTTGGGGTTTATTGAGAGGAATCCGGCGGTGAGGTTAGAGAGGGAATAGAAGGGGGCGTCGCGGGCAACGGCGCGTACGGAGCCATAGATGGTGAATAAGATGATGACGAAGCATGGTAGAGTTTGCACATTGGTGGCTTGTCGAGTTGGACTGTCGTCACCGAGAAGTCAGGTTTTCGTAATCGTCACTTGCAATCCCGTCAAAATTTGTGATGTTGATGTCGCCAGCCCGAGTACTGCCCTCGCATATCTGCATCGCAAAACATGGCCAACATGAATCGATTTGCGAGTGCATGCTGCCCGCACCCTGAGCGTAGCCATGGCAAAAGATGAAATGGGACATTTGCCAATCCGACGCTGCATGCCGAGGAAGCGTGCAGGGTCCAATGCGGAGGAGCCCTTGGAACTTGCCGCATCCCTGGCCAAGGGCCCAAGGGAGGAGTATGCACTCGAATGCGGGGCCGAGTTCCGGTACATCGGGCCGCCCATTTGGACCCGCAGTCCTGGTTTGGCGTCCACGTCAGAGGGCCGCGTCGAGAGAACTATGACGCCCACGACGTCCATACAGCGACGCCTCCCCCAGCAGTTCGTCATGGTCCGCGACGGGTCCGCGGCCGTCGACTTGGCACGGGTATCGGGGCCAGTGCTCGCCGCTCAGCCCGCGGCGCGAGCGGACAAGAGGCCGAGGGTCCTGTGCTCGAGTGCCCGAGCCTACACGTCCTTGTGCCCTGGGAAAGTCTTGGGTTCGCGGCTATTGTCTAGCCGTCATGCCCTGCCAGGTGGATAATCGGGCCCGGCGCGGAAGCTGTTGCTGCTTCTCCCTCAGGTCATGTCCAGGTCGTGGGCCGCCGAATGCAGATCACGGCCGCCAGCGTTGGCAGCGGTGAGCGAGGTGACGACATTGACGTTGACTGCAACACCCAGGAGTGAGCTCTCGTCGGGACAGGGCGCCGGATCGCCTTTGCGCAGCCTGGTCTGGACGGGCCTGTGTCGGAACGGGTTTCGTGGGCTGACTCTTGGCCTCGATCGGCAGGACAAGCAGTGAGTTGGGGGGCATTTCAGAAAAGAAAGACGGTAATACCTTGTACAGCGCCCGGCGGACCAAGGGAGATGGCGCTAAGCCTCAAGGGAAAAACGTCTAAAAAGGTGCTGGCACTGAGCAGAGTGGCCAATGAGCGTCGCCGGGAAACGCAGACGACGCGGGCAACGTCATTGGGGGGTCACACAATGGCGGCGGCGTTTGGGATACCTAGACCTGGAAGTACCCGGCCTGCTAGCGGAGCGAAAAGGAAACACGCAGTTGCCGAGTCGCGACCCGAGTGTCGTCGGTACCTGTTGGTGAACCGTCTACCCCGACGCCGCACCGTCGCCGGTCTAGCGCAGAGGTACTCTCCGGTCCGCGATACCTCCAGATCCAGACCCCCGTCGACGTCCGGCTCGACCATCGACAGCCTCCAGCTTGTACCTCCAACCCCCATCCAGTCTGACAACTCGAGGCCCCGAGCAGCCAACGAGCGCTCGCATCAGCAGAGCATGATGGAGGGCACCTCTCCCCTCTTTCATGCCCATGGCTTCCCCTCTTCCGGGGAGCGCTGCCGTTGATATAAACAGGGCACTCTCCCTCCTCCAGCTCCCGCTATCCTGGTCTTGATTATCCATCCGACTCTCCGCCATACATCCGAACAATTCTTGACCAGCACTCATCTTGTACCACTTGTCCAAATACAACACCGCCTCAACCGTCGTCATGAGCGAGCCCAACCAGAACCAGACCACCACCACCACCGCCTCTGCTCGTCGTCGCGTACGTCTTTGATGCGACCTTCCCTGCGTCATCAATGCTAACTGATCGTAGAGCTCCGGACTCATGCCCACCTTTGAGAGCCTTCAAACCCACAAGAACAGCGGCGAGTCGGCAGTGCGCCGCCAAAGTCTCTCGGATCAGCACGTCAAGGGAGGAGTCTTTCATCAGTTGTTCCACAAGTATGTGCTTCCTACTACCGATCCCAACCTTCAGGCACCACACTAACACCATAATAGCAGCCTGGGTCGCAATTCCAAGTAATCGACACGGCATCGAAAATTGTATGATTAGTTTAAGTGGTCGAGGCGTTTTTGGAGCATTATACAACAAGGCTTGACGATTCGGTTGGCTCACAGGGAGCTTGATTATACTTGAAATTTATCCAGCTTTAAGTTAGCCAAAATGCATACCTCAATGATGATTATCACACCACTGTCCCTGGTGAATAATTATAATTTCCATTGGCGTATGATGCGTGTAGCCTCACACAAATCAACTCTAACCTGACAACTCTCTGGCCTACATAGTCGCTCGGAAAGAGGTAGTAAACCAGCCGATCGTGAAGCACTGTTGTGTTTATGCTTTTATCATGAAAATCTGGGCAAACATCAGTATCACCAAACTCAACGTCATCAACCCCAAAACGCACCTGATTCAAGGCTTTGGTATCCATCATAGCCTGTCGCTTAGCTGCGAGGAATCGCGACCGCGCAGCATTGCGACCGCCACGCGGCGTCGATGTCCCCGTGCCGCCTTCGGTCGGTGTCGACACGCCCGTAGCCGGCGCCGACTCACTGCCATCTCTCTGTTGCATCGACTCCTCAGCCTGTGATTCTGCAGCTTCCGCGTCCAGCTTCTTCCTCTTCTTCCGCTCCTTCTTTTCCCGCTTAGACTTCTTTTCGTCGTCGGCGGCTTCGTCTTCGGCAGACGCCGCCCGCTTCTTGTCCTTTGACTTTGACTTGCGGTCCTTTTTCCTCGTGCCGCTCTCGTCACCGTCGGACTGGGTGGTCCCATTCGTGGGGACCTCTTCGGCACCAGACTCGTCCTTCTTGTCCTTCCTGTCCTTCCTCTTCTTGTTGAAGTCTTCGCTCGTAGACCCTTCGTCTAGCGAAATTGTAGTAGCCTTCTCGGAAGCTTTCCTGGCCCTCCGCTCTTCCTTTCGGCGCTTCTTTTCTTTCTTCGCGTCGGCATCGGCGTCGGCATCGTCAACGTCCGCGTGTTTCCGCTTCTTGTTCTTCTTGTCCTTCTTTGGAGGTTCGTTGCTGTCCTCGCCCTTATCTTCGGATTCGGAGGTCGAGGATTCGGCCGAGGGCTCTTCCTGCTCCATGTTGTCGCCGACGAGCAGACCGCCCCTGACGAAGCGCATTGGGCCCCATTTCTGCTCCACGTACGCATTGGTCTTCATGACTAGCCTCGCTTGACGATCGCCCTCGATGGCCTCGGCCGACTTTCCGTTGAGTCGGCTCAGCAGGTCGGAAAAGACGTCGAGTCCCGTGACGACATCCTCTCTGGACTTGGTGAAGCCGAGGCCCTTGACGTCATCCTTGACCGAGACTCGAATGTGGGACGAATTGGCCGCCGTGTGTAGGTCAGAATGGGCTGCATCCTTGGCTCCCAGGTACTGGCCGGGTTGCCAGCCTTGAGCGCGCAGAATCTTTTGCCCAAACGTGGTTGTGTCGCGCGACCACTTTGTGTTGTTCGGGTCCTTGTTGATCTTTCTTCGACTAAATACGGCGACTGGTCAGTCAAGCGCGTGAGAACCAGCACGGACTTGCCATACCTTTTGGAATCAGCCAAGAGACCCATGGTGACGGTGATGCGTGCGTCCCAGCTACGGTTTCGTGATGGCAATTAGAATGTGCCGGCCGCCAGCCGCTGCAAAAAAAATTAATGGCACCTCGATGGAGGGGTTGACGGAGGCCACGTCTGATTGGCTCGTGAATTTTCAGGCCGAACCCACCTGACAGCCCGCTCCCCAGACTCCATGCTGCAGACGCCGACGGGGCGGCCCCAGCAGGTACGTACCTGGCGACTTGGCTGGGGACATCTTGGCTCCGTCAACGATTGCGTCCATCTTCAGAACCATTTTGTCAAAGAGTAACACACCCTTAACATTTCTAGATCTTACATACTAAATCTACATTGATGTGACTCTAGCCTGTCCGTCTCACACTGCAACTAATCCTCCGGCCACAAGACTGGCCTCTGTCGCACGGGATTCCAAACAGTAATCCAGACCAGACGACAACCTCCGCCACTGCTCTTAGTAGTTGAGCTCGCCGCCTCCTCCCCCAGACACTTGATCCAAGTCCTCGTAGCTCTTCAAGCTTCTGCCTTGAACCGCTTCACGAGGCCCGCCAGCTGCCCCGCCGGCCCCGTCTCCCCATCGTGATCCGCCCATGCGATTGCGGCCTGCAGCATTATTGTCGTAGCGATGGCCACCGCGGCGATCGTATGGTCCTGACCGATGCTGCCCGCGACCTCCGGCCATGCCCCCTCGCCTGATGGCACCGCCTGAGCGATCATCGCCCATTGGGTTCCAACCTGGCGCAGGCATGCCTGCGAACATGGGAGGAAACCCACCGGGTGGCATGGGAAATCCTGGCATGCCCATGACGCCATTCATGGAGAAGTTTTGCAGGTTGAAGCCTCGAGGAGTCCCCGTCACCGTCTGCCCGTTGGGAGTCGGGAAGTGGCCATTGGAGTTGGCGTCAGTGCGAGATGGCGCAATATGTGAAGGGTCCATCACATAGGCGTTGATGAGTTCAGCCTACGAATGTCCGAGTCAGCCTTCGTACCTATGTGAATTTGGCGTATAGACCTAGGCACTCACCTCTTGCCGAATATTGTCTAGCCACTCGGTATGTCTCTTCTCGATATGCTTCTTCCAAAAGTGATGCTCCTTGAATAGCTTGGTGCAGTCTGGTACTCTGCAACGGAACTTGTGCTCGTCTTCTTGCTTCACGAACTTGGCAGTCTCTTCATCGACAGCTTCTTCTATCGGCGTGCCACCAAATTTGCGGAGGTTGACAGATTGTGGCTCCAGTATCTGCGTCAGCTTATCCTCAAAGGTCTTTACCCAGTTGTACGCACGCAGCAGTTGCTGCTCCGTCTTGGTCGACATGTTGCGGAACTTCTTGTCTGCCTCGGGCGACTCCGGGTCTGCATCATCGCCCCCTTCACCTCGCTTCTTGCCCGGAAACGGCTCGCCGTTGGCACTGGCCTGCGCGACCGACCTCGCGGATGACGAGAGCGTGCTCCGAGGTCGGCGAAGGTGGCCGCCAGGGCACTTCCGTGTCAACTCGTGAACCGAATCGCTCTCGAAAACGCAAAAGAAGCAAAAGTTGAAGACTCGGCGCAGATATTCAATCAGAAGATCTAGCTGCTTCTTCTTTATGAGTAGATACTCGTCGTCTATTTCATCATCGTCGTCAATTGCGCCATCTTCCTCTTCCTCTTCCTCAACCATACCGTCTTCTTCGTCATCCATGGCTTCGTCCATGGCGACCTCGCGAACCTTCTTGGCCTTTTTGGGCGCAGGCCGAACGGCGGGCTGAAGCAGTCCGGCATTCCGGAGATCGTAGACCTTTTCCTCGACCTTAAGAACGGCTTGGAAATCGGAATCGAAATCCTCCTCGAACTTATTCACAAGCCTCTGAACAAGCACCAGATCTTTCTCGATGCGCTCTGGGGCTGAAAACAAGTCCCAGAGTGCCTTCTTCCGGGGGTTTGTGGGCGGATTGTGCACTCCGACGTGACAAACGAAATCTCCTCTCACTTCGTCCTTGACCGTCTTCCCGTTGACCGCATCAAGTGCCTTCTGAGCTGTTGAGACAGGCTGAGGCGACTTGGGGCCTTCGTCACCGTCCTCGTCTTTCGGGTCGGCACGGTCGGTGGGCATTGCTATATCGGACGAAGGGTGAAGCATGACCCAGCCAATGCGATGAAATCGTTTGCTAGGGTTCGGATCGGAGAGTGATAGCCACTTAAAGCCTCCTTCTTCCTCTCCAAGATTCTCCTTGCAAAAAGCTTCGAGGTTATGGCGGCTAACGTGCGGAGCAATGGTTTTGATGAGTAGGGTAGGCTGGTACTGGTTTTCGTCGCGAATGTCAGCTCCGTTGGCAGGGACCAGGTCGCTGACGCCCAGAATCTCGTTACTGGCCGTCGCTTCACCTTCCTCCTTTTCAACGACGCCGCCAGCTCCATTGCTCTCGCTTTTTGGGATACCCTCGAGCGAAAACTGATCAAAGGTACCGGATTCCAGGTCCTGCTCCCATTGGCTGTAGGCGCCACGTCGAATCTCGTTGAGTTTGGCCTTGACCTCGTCTCTGACCTCGGGAACATATCTTTCCCGAAACCATTGCTCTTTTTTGTGCTCTGACACAAAAGATCGTGCCATTTTCGCCTGGAGTTCCTCTTTGTAAGCGTCATATGCGGCCTGGATCTTGGCCTTTTCTTTTTCGCGTTCCTCCTGGATTTCGCGAGGTCCTCGGTTCCTGTCGGGTTCTCGTCTGCGGCCTGTGCGAGCGCGTTCCTTGTCGTCTTTGATTTTCTCGTTCAGCCGCCACCACTCTCCAAAGTACGAAAAGCCGACTTGGTAAGGGAGTTTAGACGGGTCGGCGAGCGGGTTGGCAATCAGGCCCGAGGCTGCACCATCCTGACCGGGTACGTAGCGATCGATATTTGCCGGGGGCGACTGAACCCTTCGGCCTCTGTCTCTGTCGCGGTCATCCCGACGATTCCTCGGTTCGTATCTATCAACGGCAGCCGGCGAGCGGGAGCGTCGGCGATCTCTTCGGTCGTTGCCTATAGAATGAGAGGGTTGTTAAAGCCTTGAACTTGCCGGAAACATGGCTGTGGAAATTTGAGATTTGAAGTACGGGGATGGATCTAGACGTACCCGGCGACCTCGCGCGATAAAAACTATCTGGTCGGTCTTCTCGATCGTCGCGACCCCAAGTCCTCTCTGAAGGAGACCTGGCCGATGAATCGCGATGCGACGTATAGGAATCCATTTCTTCGGCTTTTCCGTCCCAATGAAATCTGGGCTGCAATTCTGAGGATGATCTGGTGAGTCAGCTTGAAAGGACCAGAAAGCCTCGTTCGGTACGTCGTGCCGGAGCTGCGTTCGCAAGGCTTTGGAAGAGACGGCAATGGTCTGCACCTATCGGCAATGGGCAAGAGAGCTCGTTAGAAACGATATTCTGAGCAATTGCATAAACGGGCAAAGACGATGCAGGCGCCAACGTAGTAGAGTGATGGAAAAATGCCATGGACGAAGCCGAGGGACAGAACAAAGGCCAACTTCGAGGCGCAAATCAGCGTGTAGGAAGGAGAGAGTATTGAAAGAAGAAAAGGATTTGATGATCGGCCAAAGGGCCAGAAGTGCAACAACAAGGACGCTGAGGCGGGTGCATGGCGAGCGGAGGAGGAATTGACGGCTGATAGGGCGAGACAACGAGGTGGAGGAGCAGCAGGACAAGAGAAGGCAAGAGGGGAGGGGAAAAGACTGACGAGCTGGGTCAATGATAAGGCCCGGTCAAGGCATCGATGAGGCTCGGCAGCGAGCTTTGGCGCGTCGCTGGACAAGGTGATGGAGCGGATGAGAAGGACTGGAGGTTGGAGGAGGATCGAATCGACAGATGGTGTGGAGCCTCGCAGCTGCCGCGTACCTCTACCTAGGTAGGCAGACGGGCCCAGGTACAGTACCTGTACCCCGAGGTGCTCCACCAGCTTGTACGGATATGGAGTCCTCCGCATGCCTGTTTGCTGCATGTCACTGAAGCCCCGAGCTCCGGCGCAATAGCAGGCGCACTGTATCCGCGCTGCCGGGAGAGACAGTCGACACAGTGTGTCGCAAGCTTTAGCGGCGGAATAAGCGACGGTATAGGTACGAAGTCCATGCAAGAATCACCCGGGTTTGAAGTGGCATCGCTGCACAATGTCTGTATCGCGGCGGCATTCATCGCCAGTCCACGATTGGATCAACGTCCTAGCACCAAGCTGAGCTGGCATCGCCTCGACCCGACGGTTGTCTCTATCGCTTACGGAAAAAAATCATCAACGAATACCACACCCTTTGCGCCGTCTAATCAACGCTCCAAGCCTACCTTGTCGGGTCATTCAGGATGGAGCCGTCATGCGAACCGGCATACAATGAGGTCGTCGAGGAGTTTCGGGATCTCGAGTATCCTATGCTCAAGGGTGAGCTTCCCGGCATGTTTGCCGTCCAGGGCCAACACCTAACCATCAACATAGACTGCGTATATCTGGACCATGCGGGCTCTACCCTGAGCTCCAAGTCCTTGATGGACTGCTTCGCTGCCGAAATGACGTCGATGCTATATGGAAACCCCCACTCAGCATCATCGCCATCCCAGCAAACTGCCATGCGCATCGATGACATTCGACTAGCCTTGCTGAGCTTTTTCAAGGCGGACCCTTCTGAATATGACCTCGTCTTCGTACCCAACGCCACTGCTGGCGTCAAACTGGTTGTCGAAGCCATGAGGGCCCTACCCAGCGGCTATATCTATGCTTACCATCAAGCATGCCACACGAGCGTGATCGGGGCGAGGGAAGACTCGCAGTTCAGCACGTGTCTAGATGATCGAGGCGTGCAATCGTGGCTTGACGGCACAGATCCTTTTCACGTGGTGTCGCACATGTCATCTGCAAGGCTGTTCTCCTACTCTGCGCAATCACACATGGACGGGCGCAGGAACCCAATTTCTTGGGCTGGGAGATTGAAAAGAGTTACTGCAGATCAGGGCGAGCGTCTATTTACCCTCCTCGATGCCGCATCGCTCGGAGCAACATCGCAGCTTGATTTGTCCTCGCCAGATTTCGCTGCCGACTTCACCGTACTTAGTCTCTACAAAATTTTCGGGTTTCCAGATCTTGGCGTACTCCTCGTACGCCGATCTGCCGAGACCGTTTTCGATAATAAAAGGTATTTTGGTGGAGGAACTGTCGACATGGTAACCTGTGGCACAGAGCGTTGGCATGTCCGCAAATCTCAATTTCTCCATGAACGCCTCGAAGACGGCACGCTTCCGTTTCATAGCATCATAGCCGTGGCGGCAGCACTGAAAGCCCACGAGAGGCTATTTGGATCCATGCACAGGATTTCTGCTCATACCAGTTATCTAGCAACAAGGCTTCGCCAAGGGCTCCGAGACTTGCGGCACAGAAACGGACTTCGCGTGTGCACACTCTATTTGTCAGAGCCACACCAGGCAGCGTCAGATGAAACTGGCCCAATTGTTTCTTTCAATATTCGGAACAGTTGCGGTGACTGGGTTAGTCTGGTTGAGTTTGAGAAGTTGGCGATTCTCAAAAAGATGCACATTCGGACTGGCTCGTTGTGCTGTCCAGGGGGTATAGCATCGGCACTGCAGTTGGAGCCATGGGAGTTGATGAAGAATCTCTCGGCCGGATACAGGTGTGGAACCGAAAGCGATACTCTCACGGGAAAACCTCATGGAGTCATTCGAGCCAGTCTCGGTGCAATGAGTACAGCTTCAGACGTCGACCGCTTTGTACAATTTGTTCAAGACTTCTTCGTCGAGAACACTATCGCTGCAAAATCTAGCACGCCTAGGCTGGCAATCAATACGGCAGCAGGCCACCTCAGGGTAAAGACGATGACGATTTTCCCCATCAAGAGTTGCGGCGGTTTCTTCATACCAGCAGGGAATAGCTGGGAGGTTCGCGCCGAAGGGCTGGCGTGGGATCGTGAGTGGTGTTTGGTGCATCGGGGCTCCGGACAGGCTCTCAGCCAGAAGCGCTATCCTCGAATGGCCCTCTTGCGGCCATTCTTGGATCTCGAGCGACGGATACTCCGAGTGAGTCTCGATGAAACGGGAAGAGAAGTGGCGCTGCCGTATGTCGACATACCGCTTGAAACCGATCCAGAGCTCTTTTGCGCAGAGTCCCGTCGCATACCAGCAAGAGTATGCGGAGAGCAGGTTCACGCTTTGAAGTATGTCTCGGAGCAAATCAACGACTTCTTTTCCAGCACCCTGGGGGTGCCATGCATTCTGGCGCGATTTCCACCCGGCGGCCGAGGACTCGACAGTAGAACATCCAAAGCCCGACTGCAGAAGCATCAACGCACAGGCTGGCTGCCAAGTATTCCTGGCTCCTTTCCTTGGATGCCTTCGCCTCCAGATTCGGACTCTGAACAGCAGAACCCGTCCAAGATTCTGCTTTCGAACGAGAGCCCTATACTACTGGTGCACAGCGCTAGCGTCAAAGTGTTGAACCGAGAGATTCAAGAACGGGGAGGGGATGCCGTCTCGGAATCCACGTTCCGCGCCAATATAGTGGTTGAGAGCCTGTCGGAAGAGGGCGAGGATCAAGCATACGCTGAGGACTCATGGAGCGAGCTACGAATCGGAAGCGTTGACTTTAAGCTGCTCGGAGCTTGCCGGCGATGCCAGATGGTGTGCGTCGACCAGGACACGGCAGAAAGGAGAGAGGAACCCCTGAGCACACTGGCCAAGACGCGAAGATTCGACGGCAAAGTGTACTTTGGCGCGCACATGCGACACGAAAAGCGCGACGGAGGCGGTGCCACGTCGAGTCTGCCGCCAATGATTGAGGTCGGAGATGTCGTTACTGTCTACGGCGGAGCTACACCAGGCGAACAATGACGATGACGATGGATGATGCGCCAAGAGGAAGCCAAGTCCGGAGAGGAAAGGGCGCCAGGAGGATTCGCTGCGCGGTCTGCCAGGCCTGAGACATGGGACTATCGAACCAGCAAGGCCATTGACCCTGGAATCAGTCTCATCCCTTGTCGACTGCGCGTTTCGAAGCCATTAGACAGACTATCGTCCTTGCCGGGTCTAGGGAGGATCTGCAGCGGGCAGGCCAGGAGGCGGGCACATTCCTCGCAGCCGAGGGCATGGGGCCATGGGTGATGTCACCCGCCACCAATTGGCTCCAGGGTGGCGTGTGGTTGCAATGCCATCAAATACAACAAGGCGCACAGCATGCGGTACGCGACCGCACTGCACTCAGGAATTGCCGTATGGGATATATTGGTTGACGAAAAGGCTGCATGGTCCCCTCTGTATTCGGAAAGCTCAAGGCTGCTCGCGCGGCCCCGGGATGTAGAGTAATTGCATTTTCCCCTCGAGCAACGACCTGTCACACAGATGGGCATTGCATGCCTCTTTGCCCATACGAGCAAGAAAATGGCAAAACGTCAAGCAGCCAAGGCGAATGAATGGGCAAAGCATGACGAAAAACGGAGACGTGAGCCCAGCCGCCGACTGCAATGCCCAGGGGGGGGTTAGAAGTCACGTGCTAGATGGACCTTTGGTGTAATTCACCAACGAACGACGTGTTAGACGTGCCGCGAAGGCCAGCAACTCGTCGCCCGCTTCGGGACTCAGCCGTCTCCTCGTCGATTCCGTTGTCCAAGTCTCATGGATGGTCCGTTCCGGATATAGATACAGGCTCCTCGGCGGTCCGCCGTTGCGTCGTTGGCTTGGAGGCTGGTGATCGGCAAAAAGGGGGTTGTCGGCCAAGGAGCCACACGAGGCAGCCCGAGAATGAAGGCCCACGTGCGGCCGCAAATGCTGCTCACACCTTTCATCTACATTCGTTGATGTCCCTGTCGGCTGATCCTCGCGCCATTAGGATCCAAAAGTGAAGCAGCTCCTCGGCTCGGCACCCGCGTCGTCAAGGCTGCGTCTCCGCATCAGGCCTCACACAAGCCAATGATGGACACTCGACGCCCTCGAGAGGCGGCTTCCCAAGAACGCAATAAGTTGCATGGCATCCTTGTTGCGGCTCCCTTTGGCCCACTGGCGTCCCCCGGAGCCAACTATGACGGGCTCAGACTTTGGCTGCGCCTTTGGCCAGGGAGACGCGGTGCCCCCTTTTAAAGACATGTATAAAGGCAAACAGGAGCCCGCCTCCCCTTTATCACTTGACTGGAACAGCTTGGTGCCCCTAGTGAACGTCTCTTGTATTCTTTTTTCCGTCGTCGTCGACGACAATCTCGAGCTTCTTTAATTGGCCCTTGCCCCTTCTTTCGTCTACATCCCGTCTCTGCTTGGCCCCGTGGCCCCCCTCTTGGCTTCTCTGCTTCTCACAGTGATTATCCGGTCCCACTTGTGCATTGGGGGAAGGGGTTCATGACCATGATGTTACGGCCTTTGCTCGCCGCCTTGCCGCTGCTGGCTCACACGGCCCTCGGCTCCGTCGTGCATGTGCACCGACGAGACACTCAAGGATGCACCGATGTCCAGAGCCCCGGTTCCTTCAGTATCGACATTACGCCGGAGAATCAACAGATGCCCTTCCACATCCGCATCGATGGCAACGTCCGCGTCATCTATGATTCCCCCCGTCAGGACGAGACGCTACCGAGCATTGCGCCTCAGGCGGAGCTGGGAACGGGCGAGCCCGGACCTGAGATTCAGTTTCCTACCGATGGCGTATCAGAGCCTCAGCCGATCTCTCAACCCCCCCAGGTGCCGGCCTTACCCGACAGTCAAAGGCTTGTCAACCTTGAACAAGTCGATCCAGAGTCCCGATTCAAAGCCCTGCCCGAGATACAGCCAAAAGTAAAGCTTCAGCAAATCAAGGCGAGTGCCCAGACTTTGGCAGCTGGTGAATCTCTCGAAGCTCCATCGGGCAAGTCAATATCGCAGTCAACGGCAAGATTCAAGAGTACGCCCTCCGGGAAACTATCGCATAGTAGCCCAACAGCACATGCCAAGTCCTTGCCAGAGACGCAAATCCGCGTCAAGGCGCAGCCGGTCCAACCACTTGCCAAATCTCAGGTCCATCACGAGCCGGCCATGCAAAAGCATACCTCTGTCCAGTCTCAAGTCCACCATTTGCCGGCAAAACCACAGGGGAACCCTCCGGCCTCCAACCAAGCTCATGCTCAACCACCAAAGACCTTTCCTCAAGTTCATCACGCTCCGGCCCGGCCTCAAAACCATACCCGCTTCGTCCTTGAAAATAAGGAAGAGGTTCAGAATCACGACTTTATTCAAGGCTTAGGCCAGAGCGGCCAGGCTCCTCAACCTACCCTGTCTCCGAGCTCCAACAGCAGCCCTGAGCCTAGTTCTCAGAGTGTCGTGAGTCCTGTAACTACTGTCGAGACAAAAACGACATCAGTAGCCAGTCCACAGCCGTCGTCGTCTAGTTCTACGAAATCGGCGCTTTACGCTGAACCTACTGGCAATGCAACGCAGCCATCTCCAGGCCGTAACGCAACCGCAACTCAGGGTCTGAAGAACACCCTATATTTCACCAACTGGTATGTCGCTTTGATCCACTGATGGAGGCTTCTGTTACGCCGGCGTTGTCTGAAAAGGTTGACTGACGGCGTCTTGAACTCCAGGGGCATCTACGATGCGAAATACGACCCGCAGCTGATGCCTACGAAAAGCATTACGCATGTGATATATGCCTTTGCCAATATCAGCTCCGACGGGACTGTGTAAGTGTTACTAATTCTGTGCCGTTGAAAGGCGACAAAGCTGTGACAAGCTCATTCATTTCTTGGACTTGACTGATGAAATTGCAGACAATCATCGGACCCTTGGGCTGACGTCGGCCGGCGTTACGTGGATGACAAGGATGAAAAGGGCAACAACGCATACGGATGCATCAAGCAATTGTACCTTCAAAAGAAAGAAAACAGAGGACTCAAGACCCTTCTCTCGGTCGGCGGCTGGAGTGCCTCGAAGCACGGGCAGTTTTCGACGGCGGCAGCAACAGACGAAAGCCGCAAGAGATTTGCAAAGAGCGCTGTCAAGCTAGTTACGGACTGGGGCATGGACGGACTCGACGTCGATTGGGAGTATCCCAGCAACCCGACTGAGGCAAAGCAAATGGTGCTGCTTCTCAAGGAGTGCCGCGCAGCCTTTGACGATTACGCTGCGGCAAACAAGCAAGACTACCATTACCTGCTGACGGCTGCTACACCGGCTGGCCCGGAAAACTACAAATCGATGGATCTGGCTGGAATGGATCGTTATCTCGATGACTGGAACATCATGGCCTACGACTACGCCGGCACGTGGGAGAAGACGACTGGGCACCAGGCAAACCTATTCCTGGACCAGGAAAACCCAGCAAGCACAAAGGCCAGCACGAATAGAGCCGTTGCAGACTACATTGCTACCGGCATCAACCCGAAGAAGATCAATATCGGCCTGCCGCTCTACGGGCGATCCTTTTCGAAGACGAGTGGCTTCGGTGCTCCCTTTGACGGCACCGGCTCCATCATGCTTTACAAAGATTTGCCGCGGGATAACAAATCGGCCATTGATTTCAGCGACAAGATTGGAGCTGCCTGGAGCTACAACCCAGACAGCCGCGAGCTTGTCACTTACGACACGGTTCAGAGTACGCAGAAAAAGGCCGACTACATTCTGAAGAATGGTCTCGGCGGCGCCTTTTTCTGGGAGGCGTCGGGAGACAAGACGGGCAAGGACAGCCTGGTGACAACAATGTCGACATCCCTGGGCGCACTCGACGACTCTCCCAACATGCTCGACTATCCGTCGAGCCCGTACGATAACATACGGAATGGCATGAAGTGAGCGCGCTTGGGCACGCGGTCTCGAATACTGGAGACACAAAAAAGGGGGCAGAGGGCATGGCCGGCGTGTGTCTCAAAGGACCGTTTCGCGGGTCGAAACCATATTAATGACTTGCAAAAAGAACTTGGGGGCAAAATGGGCAACGGCATAATCATCAATCATGTGAGAGGCACCGCGGCGCGGTACAAATTTATGCCTCGATAGCGAGCAGGCATCATCATCATCATGAAGCTGGGGAGCGCGGAGACACCGAGACGAAAGAGGGAGAGAAGGATACCCAGGGGAGAGAGCGAGATGAGGCCAGACGAGCGGGCACATGACGAGACGTTTCTTCCCCTCGGGGTGCATACAGTGGGGTGGCATAAGTTCCGGGCAAGGTGATTTTGCCCCGCTACCCTAAACCTTACCTCTTAACTTTTACCTCTTATAGTACAACTCTCCCCTGTAAAAATTCTTCACCCCGCGGAGCTGTTAGCGGCTTGTTACGCGGGGTGGGATTTGCAGGCCACCCGACCACGCTTTTGCTGTGAGACCCCATCGGGGCCTTAACAGCACAGAGGAAGACTTTGGAGAGCTCATCTTCCTCTGCAGAGCTGGTCCCGACACAACGTCCACTCGGACCCCATGGCCTCCTCCGGAACCAAGGAGCCAAGGGTATTGGAAGACAAGCTCTTCTAAACAACGGTGGCCGGTCGCGGAGGTTTTTCTCCCTGAAGGCAAGCTGCTCGACAGCCTCTGATTCCTTCGAAGGGTTTTTCCCTGCCGCCACCCCTCGGCCGGTTTCCTTTCCTCGGTGCAATGAGGATGGATATAAAGCTCTGGTAGCTTTGGCAGAGGGGATGAGAGAATTCTGACCGGTGAAAACCAAGGGTTGACCACATCTGCCCAAAATTTCCCCGCTGACGGGTGAGGGCCACGAACGAAATGCGCCTTGAGCCGTCGAAATGCTGGATGAGCTGACTGGACGGCTGTTGCGGGGAGGATCTACCGGGACACTTGTACTGACATCTTGCGATGTACTTTAGTGGCGTCTACAGCAGAGACAACTGCCCGTGGACAGGTGTCGTTATGTGAAACCATGGGGCCTTTGCAAGGGAAACTGGTTCATCTTGTCAGGTAGCGGTCGGGAAAAGTTAGTTTAGCTCAGCACGTCCTGTGCTCCGATAGGAGACCTGAGCGACTGAAGTCGCTGGACGGAAAATACACACACACACACACACACCTCTTATAGTAGAAAGAATACTAAGCTAAGTAAAAAAAGAAAATTATTAATATATTATAATACCATTAATAGCTATAACTTACTACTTTTTTTCATTTTTTCATATATATGTAAGAAGTTATTTAGTATTAAATATAGTAAAGTAAGATATAAGAAAAATTTACGACTATTAATTTAAAACTATACAGCTTTTACAGAGATTTATCTAAAACTATAACTTTTATTATATTTACTTATTATAGACCTTATAATAAAATAGCTTACTTACTTTTTTAATATAATACTATATATATATTTAAAAATATTATTAAACTTTATTTGAAGTTTTTTCTTTTATACTAATTTTTATACTATACTTTTAAAAATCTATAAATAGCCTTATATAACTACTTAAACTATATACTACTTAGATTACTAAGAAAAATAGCTAAAATAGATAATAGAAGAGTTTTTTTCTATTTATATTAATTATTTAGCTTTATATAGATTTTTAAAGTAAACCTTTAATTTAAGTACTTTTAAAATTTACTTTACTTAACGTTAAGATTTATTTATACTAGCTAAAAATAACTTAAAATATAAAATCTTTTAATAATATAAAGTTATACTACTATGCTTTATAGAATTACTATTTTTAACTTTATAAATACTTTCTAGCTTTATTTATAAGCTATTTAATATAGAGTAGTCTTTTTTTAAAGTATTTATTGAGCTTTATTTAACCTAAAATAACTCTTTAAATATGGGTTTAAAAATTATATAAAAATTATATCTAAGTAGCTTATATAATAATCTAGGTTTTATAATTTTCTCGTGCTTACTAAGCCTTAAATACGACTAGGAATAGTAGTAGCGTAAAGTACTTTTTTAAAAAAAAGCGGGGTTTAGCGGGGTTGCCCGGAACTTTTGTCTACCCACTGTAGCATCAGCAAAACTCTTGCATTAGCGAGAATAGACTACATCATAGGGCCAAAGAGAAATTGCACGTCGGACGGATAAAGCAAGCGAACAGCGGCGTACAAGACACCAGACCAGGCAGTCGCTCCAGCGCCCTCACACGGCATCTCACGTCCCAGGGCGGCCCCAAGAATGAGAGCGCGATCCAGCCCGACCACGGTCCTGAGACGACGCTTCGGAGAAGGTGTCTCAGGCATCCGCGCAGCGTCCGTCGAGCGCGTCTCGGCCTTTTGCACAGCACACGCCCATCGGACATGGGGGAAGAAGGCTGGCGAGCGGAGGCGAATCGTCGCGGAAGCTTTCTCGAACGACTTCCCGTGTAACAGGAAAGAAAGGGGGGGTTGGGGGAAGAGCCGGCACAGAGTGAAGACGAGGCGGTGGTTCAGATAAAAGCCAGCCTGGCTACCCGGCCACGCTCCCCCTTTTCACAATCGTGAGAACCGTCGTCTTGGCCGGCTGCCCTGTCGACAGTCCCTGAGCTGGTGCCGCGTCTGGGCATAATGTAACGATTGAAGAGCACGATATTCACACCGAGAGTCGGCTGCGCATCGAAAGTCTGTGACTAGAATGTCTGATCCACTGGACCGAATTTTTCTTTGCAAGTCTGCTGCCGATAGCTGACGGGAAAATGACAGGTAAGAAGATACATACACGCGGCTTTGGGGGGAGATCCTCATGATACCGTAAAACACCGTAGCTGTCGACGCGGCTTCGCAGCCGCTGCCGAGTCCGCCCGATCCAGTCTTTGCTCGCTCAAGTGGGCGCCTCGTCGCTTTCCCCTGGAATTAGGTATACCCCTACTTTGCTCTTCTGGCGGGGCATCGTGACCTGCTATCCCTGCGCTGCCCGTCATCCACGCGATAAAGTGGTCCAAGTACGCCTCGATTCATCTTCACATTTCCTGGTTGTGGCCCTCGCCCGGCGTGCCCACAGCGTCGACGCCGTGGAACGCGTCGCCAAAGGCGGAGTCCTCCATGTCCATCTGGAGATCTAGGCCGTCGCCCAGCTCGCCGGCTGCCCCGTCAAGGTCGGGCGCGTCAAACCCGGCCAGTGCATCGCCTGCAGTGTCCAAGTCGCCGAGGGAGCTGAAATCGTTTTGATCAAACGACGTCGATCCGCCGTCGGTGACGGCCGGAGTCGCCGCTGCCGAGGACGGCTTGGTTGATGTTGCGGCCCCCGTAGCTGCGGCAGCAGGCTTTGGCGCCTCATCGATGGCCGAGGCCGAAGCCGTCTCTTGATTTGGTGCCGCGGATGCCGTCGGCGTCTCTCCATCCTTGGGGACAACCACCCAATCGCCGCTACCGGTCCCTTGGTCGGGCTCCGTGCTGTGTTCCTCTTCAGGCTTGTCGGGTCCGTCGGTGGTGCCACCCATGGAAACATCACCGCCCATTTGTGATGATCCCGATGCGGTGGGCGCCTGGGCTGGCATCGACTCCGGGGCCGGCGCCGGCGCGGAACCGGAGGATTGACCCTGCGCGGGTGCCGGCATGGAACCCGGGGCGGACGACTGTGTTTGTGCAGGCGCGGACACGGGCGCGGGCGAGGATGCACTGTGTGCGTTGGAAGGCGTCGCGACGTTTGACTGCGCCGCCGAGAGATGAGCCTGAGGCGTGGGAAAGTTATTCACGGGTGTTGACATGGAAGAGAAGCCCGTGTGCATCTGATCGAGGAGGCCAGCCGCCGTGCCGCCCATGTCAATGTCGGATTCGCCCATCTCCAGGCCACTGACTTGCGATGCTGCTCGCGAGGGTTGTCTAGACATTTGTGACACGATTTGCGGGACCGGCGCTTCAGGCGCGGGTGCCTGATAGCCTCCATCTTGGATGCGTTTCAGCAAAGGCCGACTGGTGATTGTGCGCTCGGCGGCGGCCTCGACGTCCTTGACGATCTCTTCTTCCGTCTTTGTCGATACTTGCCGTTGAGTCTTCTCCTCCGGTGCCGCTTCGGCGTCTCCTTCGCCCTGACTGGCGTCTGGCGTCGGCTCCTTGGTAATGGCTCTCAACTCGGCCTCCTTGGCTATATAAACAGAGCTCTCCTTGAATTGGGCCATGGCCTCGGCGTGAGCCGCTTGCATTCTCTTGATCTCGGCGAGAGTTGACTCGGTATGCTCGTTGACTCGCTTGCGGAACTCGTCTGCCAGCCCAGGGTCGAGCCGTCCAATATAGGGCTTATCCGGCGCCTGAGTGAACACCTCTGCTCCCTGTGCAGTGAAAATCCCCTCAGTCAATGAGGCCAGCTCGCCCTTGAGGCCGAGGTTCAGGTCCGCGGGTGTGATCTGGTTCATCCGATAGGCCGAAGACAAAATCTCCTCCATCCACTCATGATTCTGTTGATAGCGACTCAACGAGATCTCCCGCTGCGTCAAGTGATCAAACATGTCCCCCCTCGTGATGTCCTCATCGTCGTCAAAAGCAGCATCCATACCCGCCATGCCAGGCATGACGGCTGCCTGGCCTCCTTGTGCCGGACCATGCCGGGCGCGCTTGGCGGGCGGTCCAGGGGCAGGCTGAGTCGGATAGGCCATTTGTTGCGGGACGCCTCGCGGGACCATCTGAGGCCCCATTTGCTGTCGCGTCAGCTCGGGCAGCGAAGGCCAGTTGACTCGGTCGGAGAGCATAAACTCCTTGCGACGTATCTGGCCCGCGCGGAGCAGGTAGTGCCGCTGCTGCATAATGGCGTTGACCCGCTCATCGTAGGGAACCATGTTGGCGGGGATGCGATCGTTCGGCTCGGAGGGGCCGTAGTGAACAATGAAGAGGCTCATGTCTGGCTGAGGAGGATTGGGGTGACCGGGAACGGGAACTAATCGGAATCGTCGTCGGGCGTGCAGGGCGTATTGCTCGCCGGGGATATACCCGGCCTTGAGATAATAAATCTCGAGCATCTAACGCTTAAATCAGCACCCTGCTTGATAAACAGCCCTGCCTCACTTACCAATCCGTTGCCGAGATCCTGCTTGTAGACCTGCTCCGGCGGCGCCCATACAAAGCCGTCGGTCGCAAAGTTTGTGCCGAGCCTCTGCAGCGGTTGCCAGGTCAGGAGGATCGTGCCGTCGGCGGGCTTGTCGAGATAGGTCCAGAAGAAGGGAGCGCGGTCCCTGGCGACTTGGGGTGCGCTCATGAGCCACTTGGTCACCTCGTTGACGTCGAGCCGCGGCATTGTTGGATAGCGGAAGGCCGAGATGAGGTGGACATGGGACACCTGCGCCCTCGTCAGCATTCGAGCCTCGTCGCAGGGGAGTTTATCAGGCGCACCAAGTCCTGGGGGACGCTGTGACTTGGATCTGGTTGCGCCATCTTGTCAGATTGGCGCAGGGTCCGGCGGGCGCGCCGCTTGGATGCAGCGAAGGGAAGACGCAGTCGCGCTCGACGTCGGCGACGAGAAGCGAGGTTGTGGGCGAGCAGAAGCTCCAATCAGCCTCGGTCGGCACCGAGTGCTTGATTGATGCCAAGAGGCCGACTTGGAAGCACAGCGCAGAGCAAGGCGGATGCGGGACGGTGACGGATTGCGTGTGCGAGGCTGGATAGATCGGCTGTAGTTGTCGCTTCCGGGCTCTGCTTGCGGCGCGCCGACCCCAAAATTCGTCGCGACGAGGCTGGCCTGACTGAACCAATGAGAAGCGGTACAACCGTAGAAAAAGCGGGTCTCGTCTCCCTTTTCTGAGATGCCACCATACTGTACGTAACGGCGCCTCATCCTTCCACCGACGCTTTATTCAATATTGTACCAAGCAAATCATGCTAAATAATCCGATCCAGTCTTTCAAGCTACAAGTGCATCAAGTGACAGACGGTCCATGACAAAAACTTCTCCGCCCCTTTGCGTTCAGACACCTCAGCACTGCCGTCATCAAGATGCCTCTTCAACCGAGTCGATAACGACAAATTCACTTCTGTTTTTCCATTTTCCGAGGAACTAGCTTTTTAAGAGCCTACTGCAACTGTGGCAGGCGCTTCGTTTCTTACATGGCGCCTTCAAATGCCGGCGGAGCCTGACGTCCCGCGTCCCCCGCCAACTCATTTCATTACAGTATACGGATAGGTATTCAAGAACCCCGGAGTATCGAGCCACAAGTTCATTTTCCCATGTCGCGGCTGCACCTGATTTTGTGCCACTTTCCATCAACAGGACACCAGTCTATGCCTGGTAGGTCGAGGCCGAGATGTTGCCGCCACGACCAGTCCAGTTAACGTGAATGTCCTGGCCCTCGGGATACTTCTTGCCGGCGAACTCAGGCTTGATGCGGAACGTGTGGGCGCCGAAGTAGTCGCGCTGAGCCTGGAGCAGGTTGGCCGGCAGGTCCTTGGTGCGGTAGCCATCGAACCACGACAGAGCCGTCGAGAAAGCGGGCGTCGGGATACCGAGCTGCGCAGCCTTGGCAACCACGTCTCTCCAGCCGGGCTGAGCCTTGTGGATGGCCTTGTTGAAGAAATCGTCGAACAGCAGGTTCTCGAGGCCGGGCTGCTTGCGGTACGCAGCGGTGATGTCTTTGAGGAAGACGGAGCGGATGATGCAGCCGCCACGCCACATGAGGGCGATCGAGGGCTTGTTGAGCTTCCACTTGTATTCGCGGGCGGCCTGGACGACATGTCAGCGACACACTTCATCCGAGGTATACACAGAGTCTTACCTCTTGCATCAGCATGAAACCCTGGGCGTACGAAATGATCTTGGAGGCGTAGAGAGCCTGCTCGAGATCCTCGAGGAACTGCTCCCTGTCACCTTCGAACTTGCCGCTGCCACGGCTGACGTACTGCAGCCTGGTGGAGGCCAGGACACGCTCGGGCTTGATGCCAGACAGGCAACGAGAAAGCACGGCCTCGGCAATCAGGGTAACGGGCATGCCAAGGTCGAGCGCGTTGACTGCGGTCCACTTGCCGGTACCCTTCTGGCCAGCCTGGTCGAGAATCTTCTCCACAAGGGGCTTGCCATCATCATCGTTGTAGTACATGATGTCGCGGGTGATTTCGATCAAGAACGAGTCCAAAACACCCTTGTTCCACTTGGCGAGAACATCACCAATCTCCTTGCCCGACATCCCTAGACCACGCTTCATGATATCGTAGGCCTAATTTCCTAATGTCAGCGGAGATTTCAACCGGGACACTGGTTTTGCGGCTTACCTCACAGATGAGCTGCATGTCACCGTACTCAATGCCGTTGTGGACCATCTTGACGTAGTGACCAGCACCCTCATCGCCAACCCATTCGCAGCAAGCTTCGCCGTCGCTCTTGGCGGCGATGCCCTGGAAGATGTCCTTGATGTGGGGCCATGCTTCCTCGCTGCCGCCGGGCATCAGACTGGGGCCATAGCGGGCACCCTCCTCACCTCCGGAAACACCGGAGCCGACGAAATGGATACCCTTGGTCTTGAGCTCCTTGGTGCGGCGGTTTGAGTCGGGGAAGTGAGAGTTGCCGCCATCAATAATGATGTCACCGGCGCTGAGCAGCGGCACGAGCTTGGCAATCCAGTCATCAACAGCAGTGCCGGCCTGGACGAGCAGCATGACGCGGCGAGGGGACTTGAGCTTGCCGACGAACTCCTCAATGGTGTGTGCGCCGACAATGGACATGCCCTTGGCCTCGTTATCCAGGAAACGGTCGACCTTGGAGACGGTTCGGTTGAAGGCGCAGATGGTGAAGCCGTGGTCGGCCATGTTCATGATGAGGTTCTGTCCCCTGTGGCCCGGCGTCGTCAGCGGACGGAACCGGCGGGACCGGCGGGGAGTCGATGAAGACTTACATGACAGCGAGGCCAATGAGGCCCAGATCCGCGCTGGCGACATTGTCAGCATTACGGGACGAATTGCCGGAGGAGGAGCTGGGTGCGGCAGAAGAGGAGGGATGGCTTTGTTGGGCGCCGCCAAGCTTGATGTTTGCGAGGCGAGCGCTGCGTCAGGTCCGTGAGCAGGGTGTCGTGGCAGATTGGACAAGGGCGAGGCAGCCGGACAAGCAACGCGTGTGAATCAGGCAGAAATCGTCCGAGATCTCAATTCCGATTTTCAAGCTCCCAAGACCGAGAGACGCCGTCGTGTGCGCGAATTGAGGTCATGGTCGACGCGGATATTGGAGGCGGGGTGGCGGGGTAACGCAGGACCAGACGGAGGAGCAGGAAGACGAAGACGAGGAGGGGCAATGTTTGACGGCAGAAGGGACGCAAGAAAGACTTACACAGGGCCAGACATGATGGCGACGGCTGGTGTCCAGCGACGAGTATGCGATCAACAGCTGGGGAGAAGGAAATGGCTGGGGGATCGGAAGCTTGGATCCCTCGTGTGAGTGAAGGCAGCGGGATGTGGTTTGGCAGTTGGAGGCAGGAAGAGAGTAATGAAGGGGAGAGTTGACGAGAGGAGGAAGAAGTGGACAGGAAGAGAGAAAAGTACGGAGCGACGTACCGCAAAACCCGAGGGAAAAGGCAGACCCAACCCGACAATGCGATGGGGGAAGCTTTCGTCAGTCCGCCCCCAAAGACCAGACGCCGGACAAGTTTTGGCGGGTCAGGAAAAGCGGGTAGGCCGCCTACGAATACCTCTCCGGGTACCTCGACGGCACTGATTGGCGGGGCGGCGCTTGCTCGTCATTGCGCGTCTGGCCTCCGTACCGACGCGGTAGACGAGGGCCCCCGATATCCGTTTGCGCATCCCCCCGATTCTCGAGTCCATCTCCTGCCGGCGGTGGTGGTGTTGGCTGAGGTCCGTGGGCGGAGCTACCTAAGTAACGTACAGTACGTACAGCGTGGGGTAGCGGGGTGTTTGGGTGAGGATGCTGCGCACTGTAAGAAGACTCATGCGCGAAGCCGCCAACAAGGCGGATTCCTTGAGACACGGGTTAAGCGAGGGTTGAAACAAAAGGCGTCCTTGGTCCAGCATCACCAGAATAGCACGCGGTAACAGTCAGTTATTTGCACAGCACTCCACTTGACAGCAAAGGAGCACCGGATTTTCGAGGGCGGCACAGTGCCCATTCGCACCCAGCTGCTCAGCCGCTGGCAAGGTATCCTCACCAAAGGCAGCAAGTCTGCACTGACGCACTCCCAGGCACAGTCCGCTCACCAGCAGCCCGACCGAGTGATCTCGAATGCTTTCCAACTGTTACCGTCTAACAGTCTGAGGTTGTAGAAATGTGCTAACAATAGCTACCTCTCTAGGCACCCTGCTTCCCCTTCGGCCAAAATTATGACGCAAAGGTTGCATCAATACCCGCCCGCTCGACACAGCGCCAGGAAGCGGCATCGCCGGATGCCATGCCCACATCGAGTTCGGCGTCAAGCCCGCAGCTGCTTTGTAGCTGCTTACGGGACTGGACCGGACGTCCTTGGTTAAGCAGCCCCGGCGGCACCATCGGCAGCCACCGTCTCGCCCACCTCTGCCGGAATCGGGCGCCCATGCAGAGGCTCGTCGCGTGGCAATTGGGCCGCATACATGCTGTACATACGGCCGGCTCTCCTCGCGCATCATGGCCCTACCAGGGCTGCAGACAGATGAGCCTCTGTCCCGCCCAGACCTTGCCCAGGAGCTCATGTGGGGCCGAAACACCGCGAAGTTGCTCATGACCCCCTCCATTCCCCACGCTATTTCGAGACGCGGCTCACTCCAGACTCGCTAAGATGGGCACTGTCGATTTGCGGCAATTCTCCCCGGCGCTGTACATTCGTGGCTACCCGTGTCTTTGGTTTGTTGGCCCCGTCGCCGACTCGAACGCCGAAGATGCAGCATTTCTGGGTCCTTTATTGCCGATGCCAGGTCATATAACCACCGAATCCAAGATATTTACATCGTGCATTGCGCCGTGGGCGATTTGCGAGGGTATCCATACAAAGTCAAGACTCGATACTATGAGTTAATCTCAACCAGAGAACGTCCTCAATGAGTGCCGCTGCACCCAAAGTAGTCCAGGCATCAATGAAAAATACCACCATGCCAACTTTCAAGAGCAAATGAAGCACTTGATGACACAATATTCAATCACCGTGCAATCAAATGCCGTCAATCTACAGCACATGCAGGCACCTGTGCATCGCACTTGCTGCTGCTGCTCAGATTTCCACCCAACTAGAAGTCACGTGACACTGCGACTGCGGCCCGATTTTTTTCTCGTCGCGACAACTGGCGCGAGAACCGCCATCGTCATGCTCAGCGGACAACTTCCCTTATCAACTTCCACCTATCCTCTGGAGTCCACCGCACTTCCACACAAACACGAACCTAGCCCGCTTTTGCACCTGCACGAGAATCTGCGCAAAGGGGCTAGCTTTGAGCGCAGGCAGCTCGAGGTACGTGTCTCATATACCGGGAAAAGCCGTACGCAGTCGCTCTGGTTGTTCATCATGGCATACGCGCCGCCTCCAGGCAAGAACTCGCTTCCCGCCAGGCCGCCGCCCTCGAAGGGCTTCAGGCCGGCGTTTGGCTCCTCTGCCGACTCTTCGCAGAACCCTGCGCCCTCTTACCCATCTGCATCCCACTATGCGCCCGGCGCCTCTCCCAGCGTCCAGGCGGGACAGTACGGACAGCCAGCCTCGCTCGCATCTCGCCCCCAGTATGGCGCCCAGACTCAGTATCCTTCGGCTGCTCAGTACGCACCATCTGCATACTCGGGCTACACTGGCACGGCACCCGGTGTGACGGCCGCTACCCACAATTACCCGTACGCCTCTCAGCCGACTTCGCAGGCGCCGCATCAGCAGCAGCAGCAGCAGCCCATGAGCTACGCTGCCTCTAGCTACGCCACTCCGCAGATCCAGAATCCCTTTCCCCTACCGGGCACCGCAAGCAGCAATTTCGACGCGAGCGAAGCCGCCCAGATTGCCGAGTGGCAGAGCGCCTACAGCGGCACCCCCCAGCTCGGCAAGGACGGAAAGGCCGTCGCTTCCGTGGCTGAGGCTACCAAACCCGACACACCGGTCGCGGCAGCCAACTCGGACAAAAAGAAGACGGTGGTGCGTCAGGGTGGCGGCAAGAAGTGGACAGACGAGACGCTCCTCGAGTGGGACCCTTCACACCTGCGCCTCTTTGTGGGCAACCTGGCCGGCGAGACGACCGACGAGTCGCTCCTCAAGGCCTTTTCGCGCTGGAAGTCGGTGCAAAAGGCGCGCGTCATTCGCGACAAACGCACGACAAAGTCAAAGGGTTATGGCTTCGTCAGCTTCAGCGACGCCGACGACTTCTTCCAGGCCGCAAAGGAGATGAACGGCAAATACATCCAGAGCCACCCCGTCGTTGTGCGCAAGGCCAACACCGAGATCAAGGTTACCAACGCCAAGGAAAAGGGTAAGGGCGGCAAGAATAGCGGCCACAAGAACAACGGCAAGGGCGCCGGCCAGCAAGGCGCCGGCGGCTACGAGCCCAGCCTCGGGCCCATGGCCGGCGGCGGTGTCACCAAGCCGGGACAAAAGACGAAGAACGGACTTCGACTCCTGGGCTAATGGAGTTGGTATGTATGCCCTTTCTTGCTTGATCTCTCGATTGCCGCGGTGCCCGCGCGGTCCCTTCCTCGAGTCACATTGCGGAGTTGTTGGTATCCTTGGGCATACCCAGATGAGCTGCCTGACGTGGCTGGTTGTACATACTTGAAGATGGAAAGAGATGGATAATGAAACACGCAGCAATATCGGGCATGATCTTACCGCGCGAGTACAGTTACAATTCCCCCGCTTGCGCCTAAAAGCTGTCTACTCGTGCATACAAGTCACAGTCGGATCAGTCGCATGACCAGGGGCTTTACATCAAGAAAGCGCATATGCCGTCTCTTCGGGTATCTAGTTCTTTTCGAATGTCTTTACGTGAGTGCCCATGCTATGCAATCTCTCGCCCTCTTCTTCCAGCCTGATCCGAACCAGTCTCACCATCACCAGCCAACCTTGGTGCTGGCCACGATATGAAGTGGCCACTGAGCACAGATATTGCTCGGTAACGTCAGGGCACACTGTGAGCTTGCTCCGCTCGCCGGATTTTTTCCTGCGCTTTCCCAGGCTTGGTATGAAACACTAGGAATATGTACTCGCCGTGGTGCACCGGCAGCAAATGTCATGATACAAAGAGTCAGATAGTATAAAGGATAACGCTGGCACAACTGATGAATGTTGTCGCGTCGCGCGTGACGTGTAAGCGTGGAAAGCCAGCCTACTACTTGTGGCGATTCGACTTGCCGTCGCCTGAATCCTTGAAGGGAGCAGGCGTAGATAGCAGGTTGGGTTGGATGTCGCCGTCAGATGTGACGAGAGCCTGGCCCATGTCTGGCTGTTGATGGAGCAGTCCGGCCGTCTCCTCGACCTCGTCATCGTTCTCCAAGTCGCTGCCGCTGCCGCTGATGCTCGAGGGCGAGAGCGGGATTGGCTCCACATGACGTCCATGCACGTCGCCGTGGGCCTCTTGGCGCATCTTGGTGATCTTGAGGTAGTTGTAGGCGATGATGGCGACCATTGTGGTCAGGAGACCGACAAAGTTGATGAAGGTGAGCTTGTCCTCGAAAACGAGCGAGGCAGCCGAGATTGTGACGACCTCTTTGAAAATGCCGGCAATGGACAAAGTGACGACCGATGTTCGCTGCAGCAGAGCGAATTCGGATGCCGTCATGCAAAATGCAATGCAGCCGGGAAACAACAAGAAGAGTGGAGTCATGACGACGCCCCATTCGTTGCTCAGAGTCTTGAGCCCTTCCCATAGAGGCCCGAAGCCCTCGACGGGGATCGCGAGGGAAAGTAGAGTAACGAACATGACGGGGGACAGAAAAAAGATGCTAGAAAAGGGATTGGAAGTGGCGGGATTGCGAAGCAGCAGAATCTGAGTGAGGCCCCATCGGAATCCGGAGAAGAAGGCTGCAGATATAACGAGGATGAAGCCGCCGAGTTTGAATTGGACTTCGCCAAAAACCATGAGGACGACGCCCATGGTCATGGTTGCGATAATGGCAACGAGTCGCCACGTGGGCGTTTCTAGCCGAAAGAGAAAGGCAAAAAGCAGCACGAATGCCAGAGATGACGACTTGCACATGGCTAAAAACAAACGCGTCAGTCCGAGGCAGTGACGCGCCGTGAAAGAAGGACTTACTGTAAAATGTCAGGCTAATGAATTTGAGAGAAGCATTGCCCAGCCCAATATCCAAGCCGGTAGCGGCGCCGCAGGGCCCGATGCGCGTCAGATAAAACATCTTGGACATGACCGAGTTGGTCGGTTCCGTCTCGTGTCGCGATCTTCCGCCGTCCGAGTTGCGCATATGTTGGGGGCGCAAAGAAGGCACCAGGTAAATGACGAGGCCCGCCAAGGCGAACTGCACCAGCATGTGCATCGAGGTCGTGAAAAGTGGGAAAGCAAAGTTGAGGCGGTTTTGGTCAAACATCCACTTGTTGTACTGTTGGACAGGCAAAGCACATTAGTCCGTGCGCCTGTTGCCGCGGCCACGACACGGAGAGGAGGACTTACGAGAGAAATGGATAACGAGAAAATGTACCACAGCAGGATGAAGAGGCCGTTGATCAGCAGCTTCCTCACAACGTCCTTGTCCGCCTCTTTCAGGTCGTCGGGCGAAACGTCCTTCTCGGGAGCGATGCGGTTGTCTATCCGTCTGTTCCGCCGGCGCTTTCTCCGCTTCCGACTCCTGTCCTTGGCCGACAGGCCCATTTCCTCGTCGTCGTGCAGGTCATGGTCGCTGAAGCTGTCGCTCGTCAACTCGTCCTTGGCGGAGTCGGTGGCGGGACGCAGGGCGTCGTCGTCGAGTTCTTGGGACTCGTCGGGGATGGTGATGGACAGGCGGGCGCGGTGTGCGTGGGCGTGAGCGTGTGCGGCTGAGTGCCCGGCGCCAGCGGGATTGATGAGGCTGCTCTTTCGCCGCCGATGGCTGGCAATTGGCTCCATTTCAATGTTTCTGCCGGGGGAGCCGGCCTGGCGCGACGAGGAGGCGGCAGTCGATCTGGACGAGGCGGCGGCGGGTGGCGATGGTCCGAGGCGAGCGGCGTCGGCGAATAGGGGCAAGGGAGCGATGGGAAGGGTCCTGAGCGAGGCGGCGACGCGGACAGGCGAGCGAGGGCGAGGAGAAGCAGAGGATGGGGGATCGGGAGAAGGAGGAAGAGAGAGAGACGGAGGTCTGGAAGATGTTGCGGGAGAGGGCGAGGACGGGGTATATCTAGCGACAGCGGGCATCACGGGGGGGGTTTCATCAGTAATGCTGTGAGGTGGACGACTGGAGGCGCGGGATGGGTCTGTCTGGGTCTGTCTGGGTCTGGAGATTTGGTGGTTGGGCCAGTCGAGCGGAGCGCTCAGTTGACCGCACGACGACCGACTGGTGCGCGCGAGTGAGTGAGCCAGAACTGTGGGTGGAGACGGGGGCAGGTACTGTCCGGTACAGGGCGAGTACCTGCCGCCGGGAGGTTTGGATGCGCTCGCCGGGCTCAGCGCTACAGAACGGGGTCTCGGGACACAATAGGGGGTCCGCAGCCCGTCGCCCATGGGCGGGGTACGTACCTAGGTAGGTACGGATACCTGTGTCCTGTACGGGGGCCCCTGCCATGTACATGCATGGCAACCACGAGCGCATTGACGCCAAAGTATCTCTAGCGGCGACGCGACATGATTCTACATGAACCCTTCAAGTTGCTGCACACGTCTGGTCCTGCATCATTCGGGGGCCATTGGCGGTCCGGGATCCTTCACTCGCTACCACTCTGCTCCGTCCGGTGTCCGTCTTGGCACCTCTCGATCTTGTTGCCGCACAGCCGAACCGGCGAGCAGGGCGAGGGCGAGGCCAGAGTCGAGAGAGCAAGCGACAAGGACAGCAGTCGAGTGCCCGGCAACGGTCTCAGGAGACCCTCGGGGCTCGGTATGCCACTGGGAGACAGAGGTCTCTGCGGAGTGCACCTCCCTGCCGAATTGGTGTTAGTACCGCCTACTCGCCGGTACTCGCAGGAGGGTATAAATATACCTCGGGAAACCTGCCCATCAGATACATGGCCAAGCCAAAATGGCCAGAGCAGCCAAGGCAGTGTCACGGGTAAGCCTTCTTTGAGGCCCCCGGACGAATCAATCGCGACACGTCCAAAACTACAGCCGTGCCAGTGTACTAAACGCCTTCTATGCTCGAGTGCAGGCGCCTGTGACACGGCAGCAGACTGAGGAACCAGGTGTGTCGTGAAAATGAACATTCCTTTGGCCTAGTAAGATTGGCAGAGGGGCGAGGCTCCATGCATCAGTGGCGGAGTTGAGTGCCATTCAGATTGCCTGCAGGCAGCACAAATCCGCTGCTGTACAGAGTACAAGCATGCACCTTCAAAGTATGTACGGCGGGAAATAACCAGGCTTCGCACACAAGATAGCCCGAGCTGCAAGCGCCGTGTGACGCCTGGGTCAGGTTGTCGCGCAACTTGCAGGACTCCAGTGGACTGCCTGGGCCGGACGACACGGCCGGCATCGACAAGCAATCGAGGATAGACCCTCCATGTGAGCAGCTGCTTCCAGCCCTGCTGCAAATGAGCCACCTCTGTGCTACCGTCGACCCGATTTCGATCTGTTGGAATCCCTCATTCTGGTGGCCCAGTGACTAACTCGGCAGCCGTCAGCTCGGCCTGGTATGGGGGGCATCGAGGATCCAGATGAATAAGTGGATTGAGGCGGGCTTGGCGCCCTGCCGGCGTGCCTCGCTCCCCGCCTGCCCGTCCGCTAGGAAACCGCCCTGTCCCCATTCCCCTTTTAGGCGCCGTTCTCGCGACTCCGCAGGCCGTGCGCTTCGATGGGCACCACTCGAGCGGGCTCCGCATATGGGGTCCGTCCACAGAAAGAACCCCGCCCAGCATCGAAGCGCCCCCAGCTGTCGCGGGCAGTCGTGCATGACGTTCGAGACCCGCGCTTTCGGGCGAATCAACGCCTCTTGTGGCCGCCATCGTGCTCCAGGCGCGGGTGTTGGTCCCGTTCGCCGAGAGCAATCCATCAGCAAGGTGCCATGCTTGACCGCGTCGACGACGGCCATCGTCAATCTCGGCCGTGCAATTAGACAGTGACAAAGCTCACATGATGGCCGGCCTCGGCGCGCCTCTTTGTTTCCGACGCGCTCTTTGTCTTGGCAAGGCGGGCTTGACAAAATCGTCAAGGCAGTCAATTTTGTCTGCATCAAGGAACTCTGCGCATATGTAAATGCGAGGTATGGCCGGCCCCTTTGCTCAACAAGGATGCAAGTGACACCAGGACCACTCGGCCTCCCCAGCTTCTCTGGCGGCATGTCTTTTCACTTGGAAATGGGTTAGCTTGCCCAAAAGGTTCAAAGGGTCGTATCCCTTTGCCGCCACAAACCTTATATTCGGCCGTCGAAGCGCCATGGCAAGCTTCGGCAGCGCGCTACTTGCGGACAACCCCAGGCCCGAATTCTTCCCAACGTCATGGACTCGGCTGCGTCCTTGTTCCATGCTGCTGTGCGGCTTCTGCATGTGTGCAGTCGATCGCCCGTATGTCTCCCAGATCCAGCACCCGCCTACTGTACAGGCCGTCGGGACGCCGGGTGCTTCGCGTGGTCACGGTGCATTGACGCAAGCTTCCATGTGTCTGCCATGTAGGTGGTTGTACAGTACTGTATGTTCGTAATGCGCCTCGTTTTCCGCCCATCTCCGCTACCTTGGAACCTTGACGCTGCTTGTGTGCGCATGCTTAGCGCGTGCTGCGAAAGCGCAAATCGGGCATGATCCGTGCCCGAGACTGTTGGGCGATGATCAGGGCAGGAGCAGGTGGTCGCACGCCTTGCGTCAATTTGCAGTTGGGGATGGCTGCACGGACAGGCTGTACTCGTGCGAAGGAGTCGTGGTCGCCTAACCGCCTACCATGACGGCGACGCCGGTTTGGCGGGCAAGCAAGCGGTCGAGTTGGCAAGCAAAGCAAGCAATATTGAGGCATTAGGCAGACGGCAGGCAGGGAACAAAGTAGGTACGTCGAGACGCATGACAACGTCAAGATGGAGGAAAGAGCAGACGGGTACAAAGGCTCGCTCATCATGCACAGCTCCTCCCCAAAAAAGCTCACGCACCTGCTTTAGTGCAAGGTCCAAGGCAAGATGAGGCAGCCAGTCAAGTACGAAGCAGTACTTGCTTCCTTTTTGCAATCACAGTCGCCATTGGCAGTACCTGAACATGGACATTTACCGAAAGTGATATATTCGAACAGCGCACCTGCCTCAAGTTACTGTACAAGCGGCGAATACACATTAGACTTCTTCCCGTTTCTCTTTCCAAGTTCGAGCTTCAGAGCCTACCCATACTTCCCATTTCTATTGCTTTGTGTCGACTTCCAGTTTCGTACAGTACCTAGGTTCTTCGTAGACGGTCATGATTCACCCTCTGACGCATCCTGCCAGACTTCCTTTCGGCCTCCTCTTCTCTCCACGTGATATTTAATGCACCTCATCACTCCTGTCCACGGCGTGACCACGTTCAGTCAACCTAGTCACCAGCCCTGATCATCAATCTCCATTTGCCTCTTCTTCTCTCTGGCGTGCAATACGCCCGGCTGCTTGCGGTCGCGCTTCATTCGTCTCATCACCGACTGACTCGAATCGAAACTAATCCGCTCCAGATCTAGTCATCTCCGGCGTTGCAAGAAGCGGCGTTTGTTTCCTCGCCCACACCACATCAACCTCATCAATGGTGCCGACCAAGAGCTTCGGATGACGGGCTGCCTTGTCACATCGCACGCCGCAGGCTTTCGCCCATCTTGTCCCTTTGCGGATAACTCGGGCGCACCCTCCCACGACGCACGCGCTGGGGTCTAGTTCGTGCGGTACATGTTTCGATGTCTCAATTTTCCCTGTCTCAGACTCGGCTTTCTGGCGCCCGGGTTGGAGAATTGCCACGACCAGCATTGCGCTCACTGATGCTAGATCTGCGGGAAACGGCGGTGCAGCATATGGAAAGACTTTCGCAGCTCAAGCTTGAAACATGGCGATTAAGGGCGCGTCGTGGGTCGGGCTGTCACCGAAACCGCGACACCATGTATTGGTGATGCCGTGGAGCGGCCACGGTCTCGCCAACCAAGAACCATGAAGTGAGCTGCCAGACGGTCTATGGCCAGACAAGCACAATTTCCACCCATTGACCGATGTCAGCGACCTGGATTCTCCAGCGCATGTTCAATCTCCGACTCGCATGACTCTTTGGTAGTTTGATCTACTTGCTTCAGTCCTTCTCCGGGCGTCACTTACAAACTATCAAACTTGCAAGAGGGGCAAGTGACTTTGGCGGCACATATTTCGTCTCAAGGACAGCGTACATCTGCTGCACAAGCCAGTGCCTTTTCGTAGGCGCCTTCTTGCTGCGGACTCTGATGCCAAAACATGATACAACTGTAAAGGACCCAATAGGTCGTGATCCGTTGCAACAGTACTTGGTCTGTTGTATCGCCGAGATCCTGTGCAGACCAGATGCTTGATTTCAGTACCTATTCAGGCGCGACTCGTTCAGGACGGCTGCATGAGGGGTTCATTTTTCGAAGTCCAGAATCTTATATGCATGTCGCCTAAACAAGGACATTTGCATCGCAAGCAGCATGCTCGGGTGCCTGGATCGACTGTACGGACCCGCTCCCATAGTCCTGCGCCCTGGCATAGACCTCACCATCAGCACTAAGAGCCAGTAGGCCGACTTGATGCATCGCTTGCCACTTGCCGGCTTACTGACCACAAGTCCCTGGTGACAGTCGAGTAAGCAGTGATCGCAATGTTGGCCTCACGAGGTGACATAGGGGCACCGAAGCCTGGCTTGCCAATATTTGGCTATATTGGCGAGGATCTGATATATCAGTGCTGAAAATGCAGCAAGGACAAGAACCGCCCCCCTGGATCGAGAGCCTCGGGCTCGTTTATTTACTGGCCAGGTGTGACGGGACAGCCATGGCCAAAGATCAGGCCTGACCTGCGCGGATGGAAAGTAGCAATGGGCTCGATGCGTGCGTACTTGGACGTCTTTCGTGTTCCTGCCCTTCCCGGCTCCAAGGCCATGTCAGTTGGCGATTCGTCCATCCTCCACGGCGTCGACAACACTCGGCAGCATCTCTTCCAGGCCGCCGACACTCCTGAAGCAAGACACTGCGTTTGCCTCGCAGCCCTTTGAGTCACGGCTGTTGCCGCCCACAATTCGGATCCGCATTCCAGCTGCAAGCTACATCCGTGTCTCGTCCGGCCGCGCGTGGAGCGTCGATTGGTGTAGGCACCAGCGTCCCAGGGCTGGAACGTGTTGCGCCTTTTCCAGAGGCTTGAGAAAGGGAAGCTGTTTCATTGTTTCCACAACGAACCACGGTTATAGGAGCATGTGTCTTGCAGCTCAGTGTTGTCAACCTGACGACTTTCGAGCGTACCTGAGATTCCTTGCTCTACTAGCGCTGTCGAAGGCTCATTTCCTGCCTTTGTAAGAGTGCCGCCTGATATATATAGAAGCAGATATAGCTATCTTTGGGGCCAGTGGCTTCGGGGCTCTATTCATTCGACGCTCTCAAGGTCGAGGATGCCGCTGCTCAGGACTTGTTGAAAATCTCGTGCCCAGCCAAGAGCAGACTTTGTGCGCGACAACTCCCCGACGCTGGGGACTTGCGCGCCCGTGACGCGGGCCAGAACCTGATGAAGGGGGCACTCTTCCCTGTCCTCCGCCACGACGATTCCGCGTCCGTACAGCAGGCACTCGAGATCGGTCGGCGAGTCGCCAAAGTAGAGCACGCCGTCTGCGCGGCCACCCGTCAGGGCCCGCACGGCGCGAAGCTTGTCCGCCGACGTGGTGACGCGGGCGGGGTACGACGGGCGAGGCGGCCGGATGAGTCCGGATGAAGTCGCGCGACCAGTTGACCGACACCACGTCGGTCCGCCAGCCCCTCTGCGCCGCCAGCGCGAGCGCCTCGGCGAAGCCCCGGCGGATCCTGATGTGCCCGGCGCCGACGGCCTCGGCGCCCAGGCGGAACAGGTCGCCCGCCGTCATGCCCGCGAAGACGCCCGTCTGCCCGACGCGGTCCAGCGATCTCTCCTCCGAGGGCCGCATGCCGGCGAGGTAGGCCGCCTCGTCCCCAACCGTCGTCCGCTCGTCCTGCGGCGGCGCGTACCGCGTCGCGTAGTCGTGATGCTCGTCGGCATACGCCCGCACGGCGCTGTCCCACGCGGCCTGGAGCTCGCGGCCGTCGCGCCCCCGTCCGCGCTGCCAGGCAATGGCGGAGCGGACCAGCTCGCCGATGGTGTCGCGCTCGGTGATTGTGCCGTCAAAGTCGAAGATGAGATGCATGCCGGGCCGAGGGCGTGCCGTGGCTTGCTGGGCGACGGCCCGAATGAGACCCTTGGGCAGGTTGGGACGCAAGCCTTGCCGCATTGTTGATGGAAAGCCCGTGGTTCCAGACTGTCACGATGTCTCCGCGGAGGCACACGCTCAATTATTAATCAGGACCCGGGCCGGAAGCCATGTCGCAAGACGCGCCAGGCTGCCAGCGACAGTCATCACATGCACAAGGTTTACTGGCGTGCCGGTATTTTGAGTGAATAACCTCACAAATCATAGAGATGGCGAGTAGGGGCGCCGACTACCATGTGCTATCCAGGCATCATGTGGTCCAGACCTCAAGGCGGTCGCATCTATAGAGGGTATCACGCTCCAAAACTCCAAGCTCATTGTTCCTCGAGCTCCAACGCCCAAACACCGGCGAACGCGTCGCGTCCACTTTCTTTCAAGAGAAGCCTCGTGAGTACTGTGGTATTCGAGTGGACTTTTACGCCGGCAAAACGTCCTCCAGCTCCTCGTCCTCGTCCTCGTCTGCGTCCTCGGCCTCGGCGGCTTCCTCCTTGGCCTCGCTGCCCGCCTTGTCTTTGTAGGCGTCGCTCAACCCGTAGTGGTTGGCAAAGCGTCCACTCTTGTGCAGGACGGCAATCTCCTCGAGCACCTGGCGGAGGTACGAGTCGGGCTGCTGCAGCTTTTGGCGCAGGGCCTTCATGGACCAGTACTGATACTGACGGAAGCAGTCGAAAATGAGATCGAGAAGCTGGTTCTTGGGAATACGAGCCGCCTTGAACACCTCGCCCTTCTTGGGCTTGACTTGCTGAGGCGCGTTTTTCTGTAGCAAACAACATTAGCACGGCACACAATCGGAATGGCCTGGATGGTGACTCACGATAAAGTTGCCACCCCACTGGGCAGCGACTGCTGATCCGGGGTTCATGATTGACGAGGCGCTGTTGCGGCTGATGATTTGCAGCTTGGACTTTGAGTTTTCGGCCTCGAAGAGTCTCTTTGCCAGCAGCGCCTCTTCCTCTTGCAAGTTGCGCGGCTCGACGCGAACGTCGTAGTGAATCTTGCCAAAGATTTTGGTTTTTTCTAGACATGTGTCAGTATATCGCGGGCTGTTGTGAATGATCCGAGCTACTTACTCGGGATGGCCTTGCGAAAATAGGGCTGATATCGACGATTCCTGTCGTACGGCTGTCTCTGGGGCCCGTGGCCTTGGTTGTTTGCCGCCTGCTCTCTCTGCCTCAGCAAGGACGCCGGTATGCCGGCACTGACGGCCTCTGCGCGGGCCTTGTTCTTGGCTTTGTAGCTCGGCAGGTCCTCCTCGCTGAAGATGAAGTGGTTCTCGACGGCGCGGTCGAGGATCTCGAGGTCGTACTCGCGCGGCAGCAGCTGGTGCTCCGGGCAGTTCGCCTCGAGGAGCATGCGCAGCTTGGTGACGTGGGGGACCTCTTTGTCGGGAGAGGCCGCATCCACCTTCGCGTTCGGATCGGGCTCGTTCCAGGTGCGCAGGGTGCCGATTTGGATCTCGTCGTCGTCGCCCATGCGCTCCGTCATCTTGAGCCACGCATCCCACATGTATCGGGGCACGCGGGCGAGGTAGAGCGTCTCAAACTGCCGGGCGGGCGTGTCCTTGTCGTAGAACTCGAGGTCGCCCGCGTCCTCGTCCAGGTCGTCCTCCTCCATGGGCATGAGGGGCTTCTCGTCCTCCGGGTCGGGCTTGATGGACGTCGGGTCTGCCATGGCTGCCGCCCTGGTGCCTCGCGAGGGCACTGCTCGTATGCGTGTATCTCGGGCGTCGCCTTTGCGTCAATCTCGAAGGAGGCGGGGGATGGGTTTGAGCTGGAGAGAAAGGGTGCTGGGGTCGGCGTCACGCGCAAGGCGGCGAGACAAAAGAACAATGGGTTGAGGTGCGTCGTGACAAAAGTGCATCAAGCCGCCCAAGAGGAGCCTCAATGTGAAGCTTGCATTTGGCTTCCCTTTGGCTCCGGGCTAGGCCGAGATAGGTAGGTACCGAGTACATGTGCGACCTGAAAGTCCCTGGGCCGATGGCGCGAAACACCTCCCTAAGTCGCCTGGTCACTTGTGATTGGAGCGGCTTACAGAGGCTCAGTGCACGGGCGGCCAAGGGAGACACGGCAAGTACTCTGCACCTGTTAGCCCGCAGTCGAGCGACTTCATCACGCCGCCAGGAATGGACGCCACGCGGTACCTTGTATCGGTGATGGGGAGGCCGCTACGTCGTATAAAGCCAACGCTGGCCCTTTGGACTCCCGAGGCCACCTTCTGACATGCTCCAGTTGCAACCACGGACACCTTTGCTCTCCGCCGTTTCCTTTTTCTTCTTTTGTTACATGCTCGCTACCGGACGACGTCAAAAACGATAGATTCGTGCGCTTCTTTCGTGCCTGCTCACAGACGATGATGCTCCTGGCCCTGAGCCGTCGCCCCTTGGATCCCTCGTCCTTTGCTTAGGTTACGCTGGCGAGATGCCCTCGAGTCCTCGGCAAACTTTGGAATATCAGGAGGCCATCTGACTTTTTTTGCTATTGGCTTCAGCTATTGTTCCGTGTGGAAAGCTTCGCGTCCCCCCGGTCGTCACGAGGCCCCCCGAAACTGATTGACAATGATATAAAAGTCTATTGTCCAGCCCAGCACTTCTCCCCGCCTTCCGCCATTCACCATCCATCTTCTTCCACTTCAATTCTACTCCACATCTCACTCCACGACTTGCCCATCATGCCTGCAAAATCCCTCATGGAACTGGCCTCTGCGGCCTGCATCAAGAACATCAAGAGCCTCGAGAGCGTCGGCGACTACCTCCCGTACGACTCGGTGCGGCATATCCTCCTCCGCGTCGACAATGCCTACCAGCTCCGCCAGGTTGAGCTCAACTCGCCCCAGCTGCAGGGGGAGACGAGCGAGCTCTGGATCAAGCTCATTGAGCGCGACTTCCCTCTCGAGTACAAGGCCTCCGCCTACAAGCCCCAGACGGCCGACAAGTGGCACAAGGTCTGGGAAAAGTACAAGAAAGAGCACGACGCCGCCCTCGAGGAGAGCGAGAGGAAGCTCATGAGCGCCCTCGCCGGCCTCCGGCAGGACAAGGAGAAGAACACGAGCAAGATTGTCAAGCGCAAGTTCCTGCCTCGCGCCGGCAGGGTCGGGTCCAAGCGCCCCTGGGGCCAGCGCGACCCCAACGGGAGCGTCCTCACCTTCAACTCTGGCAGCCGCACCAGGACGCACACTGGTGCCAGCGTCATGCGCCGCGTCCGTCGAGAAGTCAAGGAAATCGCCACCATCCATGGCTCCCTCTCCAGGCCCATTCGTGGGCCCGCCCGCATGGGATCTTTGCCAAAAGCCCCCCCAGCCATGATCAATGACTACCAGAGAGCCGCTCAGCCCCAGTACAGGACGACCGCCAAGGCGCCACCCGAGGCCATCTCCGCAGTCGAGCAGTACGAGAAGCGCGCCACCTTCATCTCAGATTCGGAAGAGGAGGAGGCAGATGATGATGCATCCCATGACTCTCCTCCAAGACACGCCGCCTCAAAGCCTGCTCCCTCGGTCAAGAACCAGGCCGCACAGGCTTCGCTACTCAAGAAACGAGGAGGCCTATTCCGTGGTCCGGCACCGAAACCCATCATCAAGTCTCAGCCTGCATCGGCTTCAAAGCCAGCCGCAAATCACTCAAGCGCATCCTCGCAGAGGCAAAATGGCCCTGGTGCTCAAGCTAGCTCCTCTACGAAACCATCATCATCATCATCATCATCATCATCCAGCCTCGCCAACAAATTTGGCGGCGCCCGTTCTCCAACTAAGGCGCGATCCATGGACAGGGCCCGTCGCTCTCCCCATTCGCCCGTCGGGTCGAGCTCCGACGCAGACAACGGCTCTCCTCAGCCGAGGGCGACTGCCTCGAGGGAACTCTCTCCGGGGCCATCATCGCCTCCGGAAGTCGTGGATGCCCCGACTGAGTCTGCACCCCAGCCCGCCGCGCGGAAGCGCAAGGCCGTCGACATCTTCATGAGACGCAAGAAGCGAGTTGCATGAGCGACTTTGAGAAGGGGCTCCAATATTTTATCGCAGAGGAGCCGACGGCTCAAACCTCTTTGGTTTCATCAATGAGGCATATCTCTGCCTCACTTGGCATTGTGCACGGCGTTCGGGGATATTGCTACAGAAAAGTCAGGATAGGCGGCGTTTTTCAGTACGGGGCTTTCGGTTCAGGCTATGAAGTCGTTTGTTGCTTGGTGATCGGGTATATCGGGTGTTGAATATGGTGCAGCCAACTTTTGACTCAGGGATTTCAGAAGATCAAGAGTTCTGGCGTAGGCAAACGCCAAGTTGAATGGAAACACCTCATACATCATGAGTATTGTGCCCGTACGCGTGAAGTGCCTAGTGATTGGGGAAGAGCCCACGATTCCTCGTGCGACGAGTCGTTTCAATTCCATTATGCGATTCGCTCTGTTCTCCATCCTTGACTACATCATGTCGATTGTGCATTTCTGGCTTGCAGTTGGCCACGTACAGATCGTCCGAGTCCGCCTGGATCCCGTCAGATTTCTCCATCTACATTCGACACCTCCCAAAAGCCCGCTACGCCCAGCAGCCAGCCGCAGAAGGAACCAGCCACACAGCCAGCTTCCCACGAGCTCAAAACCAGCTCCCCGCGCACTGGTACGGCAAGATTCCCGAAACCTTTCCCAACGGGGCCCCGCGGTTCTCCGCTAGGCGCGCGCGTGTTTCCTTGTCTCGTGCCTCGGCATTCTCCTTTAGCAAACCGCAAACCGCCCCCCTCTAAGAGCGAGAACCAGATGCAGCGTGTCGCCCGCGGCTAGGTTGTACTCGGACGCGGTCTTGTCGTCGGTCCTGGTGACGTCTCAAGTCAGCACTCGATGATGCATAGAGGGTGGGTAAGGTCGGAAAAACTAGAGGGATCGCGTGTCGTACATCTGTTTGCCGCCGTGAATGAGGCGCTGCTGGACGGGCGGAATGCCCTCCTTCTCCTCGACCTTTTCCTTGATCTGCGAGACCTGTGTTTCGACGTACATTGTCAGCACCTCTTCTCCTTGCACGCCTTTTCATCGTTTCGTGGAGGCAGTCGACGGGGACAAAGGGAGTCGAGGCACCTTGTAGTCCATCTCGATGTCGAGCTCAATCTCCTTGCCCGTCAGGGTTCGCACTCTGCGTCGCTCGTCAGCTTCCCTGTTTGCTTCCGGACTATTATTCCCCGAACGATGTCCGTTCCGATCGAGCACACCCCGTCCGCGTTACGTACTTGATCAACATCTTGGCACGTCAACGGGGCTGGTGCTCGGGAGGAAAAGTCGGCAGGCCAGGCGGTGGGCGACGTGCGGTGTGGGAGAGGCGTCGATGCCTGGTTCGCGGTGGGCTCCTGTCGAGTTTGCGTCGTGTTCTGCTGCTCTGGTGGGAGAATGGCGAGGGAGCAGGGGACTCGGCTTCCGGGAGACGCGGTCGACGAGGGCGAAGCTGATGATGGCGAGCAGGCACGTGGGAATCGGAGAGCGGCAAGGAAGCACGAGGTCACTCTGCGCGAAGTTGAGTGTTGGACAGGAGGGGCAAAGCTCCGTCCTGCTTGCCAGCTGTTGCGCAACTCCCTGTCGAAAGTGGGGGTGGGGCACCTCCGTCTTTCTGCACCTCTGCTTATGTAATGGTTTCGTCGTGGCTGGACATTTTATTCCTCGACGATGCAACGATTCTCAAGTATGATCAGGGGAATGCAAGTACTGTCACGACTCAGGTTCACTATTTCAGCTTCACTAATTCGGCTCTCTGAGAATCGTAACCAATCTCTTTGGCTGAAAATCTGTCGTTTACAAGTCGATTGTCCATTCGCCGATGACGTTATAACTTTCAATATCTGTAACTTGTCGTAAGTATATTGGAGTTGCAAGTTACGTTTCCTGCTTCATCTCGTCAATACCTGAGTAAGGGGGGAATATGCTCCGCGTAGCCTTTGCATGACCGCTATAATACAGTATCTTTCTTTCGGGACAGAACAACAGCAGCCACGGCAGCGCCATCATCTCAACTCCCTGCACATCCATCCGCCCCCGTGCCTATCCCTGGTTCTTGTTGGAAGTTTCAAAGACATTAAGACCGAGGCCCTCGGCGTCCAGCATGAGCCGGTTCTTTCCACCAGCCTCCTGCATCTGCTGCGCAATCAAGCGAGCGTTCTCGATCTTCTTGAGCTCCACGTAGGCCTTGCTCTTCTTGATGGCCTCGCCAATCAGCTCGGCCGAGCGGGCCTCACCCTGGGCCTTGACGACCATAGCCTGCTTCTCCTGTCGCGCCTTGTCGACGACGAAGGCGGCACGCTGGGCGTCTTGCTGGGCGACTTGCTTGGCCTCGACGGCCGCCGTGAACTCGGGCGAGAAGGCGAGATGCTACCAACCGTCCTCAGATCAGTAACCGGTCTCAGCGATGATCAAGCCGGCAAAAAACGTACCGTCAAGGAGACATCGTCAAGGAGAATGTTGAAGCGCGCAGCACGGCGAGACAGGTTGTCGCGCACAAGCCTCGCCACCATTTCACGTTGTGTAATGAGCTGACTGGCGTTGAACTGGGCAACGACGCTCTTTAGCACCTCGTTGACAATGGACGGCAGGACTCTCTCGTCGTAGTCAGTTCCCAGGGTTCGGTAGATTTGAGGCAGCGCGTCAATCTGCGGCCGCGAAAGGACACGGCAGGTAATGTTGACCATCTGCAGGTCCTTGGTGCCGGTCAACGATGCCACATTGCGCGGCTTGGCTCGCACGTCGTAGACGATTGGCGTCTCGAACCAGGGTATGTTGATGTGCGTTCCTATCAAGGCCCGTCTCCGGTCAGCAACTTGAGCACGTTCCTTGAGATCCCCGTCATATGCTTCCCACTCGTCCGAACGTTTGTAAGGTAGCTCCAACTCACCTTCGTTGTAAATCTCCTTGCTGACGCCGGTCAGCCTCTTGTATTTGATGGCCCGTTGACCACCGTCGACGTTGAAGAGCGAGTTGGAAGCGACCCATACGCCTCCAAAGAGGAGGACGCTGCCCGTCATCCAAGCAGCGCTGCCTCTTGGCATCTGCGGTCCGCTGCCTCCTCCGCCGCCCGACTGCATCTGGCGCAGTCCCCGCATCGCCATCCTCTGCCAGTTATTGGACATTGTGATGAGGAACGTCTTCGCGCGTCCTTGCTTGTTGTCGAATGTCGAGGCCGTGTGTCGAGGGGAGCCTGTAGTGAGGCTGGTGCTCGATGGAGCGATCAAACCAGTGGCAGAGCTGCTTTCCTGCCGCGGGTGGGTCTTCGGTGCTCCTGCCGCCGCCGATGCTTGCTAGCTCCTGCGGCGGCGCTTGCTGACATACTCGAATTTTCAGCAGCGGCGTTTCCCCCCTCCCGCCCAAATTCTAGCTACCCTACACCCGCAACGTCGTCCAGAGGGGATTCTGCAGACTTCTTCAACCACCGTCCCAGACATCAAGACACCTAGATGTCACGAATTACCCTGACTTTCTACATCTCTTGTAGCAGTCTGTCGTACAGAGCGGTTGCGCTATAGAAACATCAAGCCCCTGGGAGAGGACAAAAGGTGTAGCGTAAATCTGTCCATCGGCTCATGATCAATTACTTCGTATATCTCCATACATGCGCGTCCCAACACCGCCCATACTGACACATCGTGAATATTCCCTGAAATCAAACAGTTGCCGCCTGCACAATGACCCAATTATAAAACACGCACCCCGCCGTCTCAGTTCGCCAGGGCAATTTGAATAACCTCACTGCCGACAGCCCGGGGCTTCCTCGCAAACCCGTTGAGCATACGGAACCCAGACTTGTAGCCCCTTCCTTCTTCCATGACCGCGTGGACTCCATCGAGACACTTGCCGGCCTCCTTGACGCCTGCTCCAGTCGTCACCGTTTCTGCGAGTCTTACCTCACCCGCAGACTTTTCCATTTCGCACCGAAGGAGCCAGCGCTCCCAGCTCCATCCACCGACGATGCTGCATACATTCGCGATATTGTCGCTGCTGCCCATAAGAGCCTCGTCAGCCAGTTCGACTGCCTGTTTGGGGCCATCAACCTGGCCATCGTCGCTGGTTGGCATCGGCGGGGCCTGCATCTTCTTCTTGGCTCCGAGCGGTAGGCACATCCACATGCGACGAGTGTCCTCAAATCCGGCGTGCTCAAGGCGACCCAGCCACATCTTGGATGGAGTAGGGTCGTAGCCAAGCGTCTTGAGAGAGAATCCGAATTCGACGCTCTTGGCGAGACCAAGAGGCCCAGCATTTACAATGTCCGAATCGAGAATCGAAAATTCAAGATAGCCGCCAGGCTTGAGAACCCGCATGCACTCTTCGAGACAGGCCTCCCACTCGTCCTCCCCGTTCTCACCAAAAAGCTTGAGAATGGTGTGGAGCTCGCGCGCCGAGATGAGCTCAAAGTAGTTGCTGGGAAACGGAAGTCGTGTAAGCCGCTCGACAGCTACCTGACGGTGATTTGACGGTCCGCGGATGTTCGAGTTGGATAGCTGTCGGATAGCCTTGGTGGTCACCGTGTAAACTTTGGTTCCGGGGTATTGGAGTGCACAGTGCCATGCCCAATCGCAAGTGGCTTGTCCTCCAAGATCGAGCACTCGCACACGGCCGCGAGCCTTTTCATTGAATCCTGACGCTGGCTGGATAGCCCGGGCGAGGCGCTTCGTGACCGGGGCAGTTATCAGACGTCCGCCGTTGAGAAACTTGACTGCCGCCACGTGCCAGGCTGACATTGCCAGTTGGGTTGTCGCCTCAAACTCTTTTTCCTTGCGGAGCTTCGCAGGATCGTCGGTCAAATCGAGATCGCCGCGAGCCACGTTTGCACTCAGTCTCTTCTTGGCGGATTGAGGAACGACACTGAGCTGGAACTTGCCGAGAAGCTGGCTGCGGTGAGTCTCACGGAGTCCAACCCGCTGAGCCTGGAGAGCCTCGTAGCGTGAGAGTTGTTGGACAAAGACGTCCTTCTGCTGGGCTCGGACGATGTGCTGCAGAAATGCGCGATAATACGCCGATTCAGGTCGCACCATTTTGGATGGCAGCTGCTTAGCCTCGACGGCAGATGGGCTCATGAGTGAGAAGCGCACTACCTTCTTCCGCGGCGCTGGCGCGGGCTTGGGCGCGGGCTTGGGCTCGGGCTGGGTTTCGTCGCTCACGTCCTGCAATACGGAACTGCTTTCAAGTGATTTAACAGTGGCATCCTCCACAGCAGTGTCGACACCCTTGAGGTAGGCACGCTGAGCCATGAGCCACAGCTCGGTACGATCGAAGTGCGACAGAGCGATTTCCTGCTGCTTACGCGCGTAATCGGGGTCGTAATCGGTCACGATTTCCGTTGCTGCCTCATTAGCCCGAGGTGAGGAAGGCGATTTGACAGCAAGACCCAGTGAGTCTGAGTTGTCATGTTGATGAAATGGTCGAGCGGTAGGGATACCGTCAGACTCGTCGTCATGTTGAATCTCAACGACATGCTCTACCGGAAGCGAAGAAAGATCAATGCTTCTGTAAAAGTCCTCCACAGCATCGGGGCGTTTGGGAGTTGATTGGTCGTGAACGTCAGCATTCCAAGGACACCGGTAAAACTGTTCCGCGGTCGTGGACGTGGGCGGGTGCATGGCTTCGGGAGACGTGGTCTGCACGTGCCAGGTGCTTCGAGTCCGTGGTGATAGTCCAGAGAAGAACCCACCAGGAGACGGAATCTCCAATCTGGTCAAGTCATCTAAAGAATGGCGATTTGTACTGGGAGACACATTTCTCCTCGGGACGACCGGGGACAGAAAGTTGGTGACCAGTCGAAGAGGCTGCTGGCTCATCTCAGGGGCTACGTGAGGCGAAGTGTCGGGAATCTCAATGAGCTGTGAGGGCTGCTCGTAGATGTCGTCCTCGCCACTTGAAAGAGCTTGAAGAGTCGCCAAAGCTCCGGGCTGGAGACGGACGCCAGTCCATACCTCCTCCGTGGTCGCCTCGTCGTTGCCAATGACAGGAGTGGCAGGCGCGCTCAAAGCGGCAAGCTGCTCAGAAGACAGGCTGCCATCAAGAGATGGAGGCGCAGAGATTGTGGGAACCTCGACGGCTTGTTGCTTGTCCATGAACTCCAGTTGAGCCGGTGACATTTGGAGCTTGGTGGACGGGGTGGGCGGCATGGGCGACGCAATCTTCTTGAGCCCGTCGACGGCAGACCAGGCATCGTTGGAAAGCTGAGGGCCTGTTGGAATGATGAGGGGAGTTGGCTGTTTCGACAACAGTCCGTTGCCAGTCTGTGCCTCCATCTTGACGGAACAAGATCGACGCAGAGGGCGTATCATGTCTTGATCCTCATCCTCCTCAGACACATCGTAAAGGTCCTCGAACTCGGTATTATCAGTCACGACGCTGGCTCGATTCCAGGGGTTGGACGATGTCGAAGGAGAGCTATCAGCCCCAGAAACGGTGGAAGGCGACGATGGAAGGATGGGGGCCGCGAGGTAATGCATTCCTCTTGGGGTCGGGAAGTGATCGCTGACGGGCGACAGCCAAGCCTGGATTTGCAAATGCGACGCTCCGCGCAGCCGCGTCTTGCCGTCTGACGCTGCATGCGTGCCACCCTGACCATCGTCGCTATCCTCCTCAATTATAGGATTAAGATGTCTCCTTTGTCTTCGGGCCAGCGAAGACTCCTGGGACTGGTAGGTATCTTGGGAGAGAAGTGTGGTCTCGGCCATGTTGAACTAGATTTCCCTTGTACCAGACAAGGGGCTGCAGTGAGAAGAAGATGAGCACAGAGCAATGAAGAGCGAAGAGGTGCAAAGTCCTGAAGCACCACTTGGATATCGACGACCAGCGTCGAGAGGAAAATTAGAGTAAAAGACAGGATGCTTCGATCAACGAAGCGTCTAAAGGAGCTCTACAGCATTAAGCGGAAGAGGCTTTGGAGCAGAAGAGAATGGCGAGAGGAGACGAGGAACATGCAGCAGGCTAGGGCGTGAGGGACACTTAAGTCCAGACGCCATTAGAGGCGCAAGCGGCTACGACGAGGAGCTGTACGTGTTAGTGGGCGACGGCGAAGCACCGGATGAGGCAATGCGACATGGATCCACGTTGCACTCTGGGATAGAGGGATAGCATCGGGCGCGTTCTCAACGGCGCGACTGGCGTCGCCGGGGCCCAAAGGTGGACAGGGAGCATGGCATCATCCGAAGCCGGTTGCGTGAACAGATAAGAGAAGAGGCGGCAGCCTGGTATAAGCTGTTTGTCGACGAGGTTGCTTGCCTGCGCCATGGCGGATGAACGATCCGGGACGGCCCAGCGACTACGAGCCCGCGTCAACCCAATCAAAGGTTCCAGAGACGCCAGTCTAAATTTGGGCGGCAGGGGATCTTGGGCGGTCGGGCTGTTCAGCTACTGGCTGGCGCATGATGAGGTTGCACGGCGATTGGGCTCTCTGCAAGTCCTTCTTGCAGCCACACGACCAATTGGCGGCTGCCGTGGTGCCGTCCGGCGGCTACGTGCTTCCCCTGGCGCGCATGCCATTGGAGGCGCGACACAAGTCCCATAGTTCCATGGTGACGAGAGTGGCATGGATGCAGGTTCGAGCAGGCGGTCAGTCGACGGACCGAGTCGCTCGCGGTTGCTGGGGAGAGCAAACTAGACCTGTTGAGCGAGGTCCTCTGAAGGGCCCAGTCAACGGCGCTGGTTCCGAGCGACAACCTGCTTGATGTGGCGGTGCTCGTATCTCCAGAATCGTGACTCAAACGAGATGTTCTCTCGCAGAGCCGCCGGGACGAGGATTGACCAAGCCGTTTGAAGCGCCAGAAGCCACTTGACGTCTGGGCCAAACGGTGCAAGGCAGTCGGGTCCTCTCGCGACACGATGACGCAGACATCGGGACTTTCCTCGGATATTTTGATCGACAAGAGTCGTCAGCTTCAGTGGCTGGGCATCGATGCGAATCGGTTGCTGTTGTCGAAATCAGGGTTCTCGCAATGTGCCCGTGAGCATCGAAGTCTCGAGATTGACGCGTCAACTAGACGAAGACCAGTGCCTCAGGCCATCCAGTCTCCATGCGAGCTTGGTGTTGATTACATAATTGAGATTCTGGAGCAGCCCCGCCATCGCAGCAGCAACTGGTCCGCCTGTTTACCCCGCCATGGCTGGCTCGTCGACATGGCACGCGTCTCGCATCAAGATCCTGATAGCCCCAGTCTCCAGTAATGGCAGACTCTGAGCAGCGGGAGGCCCCTACAGAGCCTCAAAGCAGACACGTACTCTACTGTGGTGGTAAGCCCCCATATATGCCATCAAGTGTCCAACCTCCTTTCAGCTCCCTGACCTCCGCTGACCAGTATTCCGTTCCAGTCTGCACACTACCACCAGAGGTGCGCTCCTCTGCGACGTCGATGACCAGTGCCTCATCGAGCTCGACCGACTTCTAGTGTCCGGCGCTGACCTTTTCGATAGTATTGCGAGTATGGCGGCACCGTGAAAAAGTGTCAAGAATGGCTCGAGAAGAACCACAAGGAAACATATGATCGCATCTGGTCTGCCGGTTCGTGGCCCCATCTAAACACCATGACGTCGTGGCCTACTGACACCGTCTCGCAGAGGCGCTCGAGGCGGCGACGGCTTCGCTTTCTGTCGATGCGCAGAAGCGAGCCGCCAAGGACGCTCAAAAGAAGGCGGCCAAGGCAGAGGCCGCCGAGGCGAAGCAGGCGGATAAGCTCGCCAAGAGCGTCGTCACCATCAAGCGAATCGAGCGAAACAAGAAGAAATTCGTTACTGCCGTCATCGGCCTGGAAGCATTCGGATTAGAACTGAAAAAGGTAGGCGATCCGAAGCGCAGATCCTCCGTGCCGTGGACTGGCCACTGACAAGAAACGTAGGTCGCCAAGGATTTGGGTAAGAAGTTTGCGACCGGTTCGTCAGTGACAAAGGTACCGAGCGGCGGCGAGGAAATCGTTGTACAAGGCGACGTGAGCGAGGAGGTCGAGGAGTTCCTCTTGGAAAAGTACAAGGAGATACCCGAGGATAACATTGAGTTAGTCGACGACAAGAAGAAGAAGAAGGCAGCAGCGGGATAGTCGAGAGGAGCGTCAAATGCCTGAATTTGTTGGTGATACCTCCAGCACCCCGAGATTTACACATCCGAATACGCCTTGCCAGTGAACATGTGCATCATGACAACTGTCCTTCCAGTATTGCCCGCCTAGTTAAGCCAAACCCGGATTTACCCAAAAAAAAAACGCCGCCTAATGAATCAATATTTTCGTCATCGTGATGCTTGTCTCGCTTTCCGTATCGGCATTTTAACCTCGCTTGCGAAGCACGCGCCCGACGGCCTTCGCTGATGTAGATGCCGTCGTGTTCTTTGCCGTGGTAGTGGTCTTCTTTGTCGTCCCCCCCGTGACGCCTTTGCGAATGGCTCCCATGGTCGTCTTCTTAACCGTTGAAGTGACGCCCGGCTTTCGCACAACCGTGCTGGTGCTACCCTCGCTCGTTTCACTCGTGCCGCTAGCACGGTGGCCGGCGCGGGTTGCCGGTCTCGGCGGAGCCGGCGCCCTGGCTGACGCCATTGCCATTGCCGTTGCGGGTCGGCGTCCCTTGGCTGCTGCTGTCGGTGCTTGTGAGCTCGAGCTCGAGTCGGATGTTGCGGTGACCTTTCGGCCCACGCCGTGACGCGTCGCTTTTGCCTTTTCCATCATGCTCGAGAGAACGCTCGTCATCGCGGCAGTTCGGCCAGTGCCGTGCGTTTTCAGCGGTGATCCTGGCTTTGCTACCCGAGACTTGACTGGTGAAGGAGGGAGGTCGCGGTTCGCGAGACGTGAGTTTGAAGAAGTAGGCGAAAGGACCTGCGTCGGATGGGTGGCCGCTGAATCTGCGCCCTTGACGGCGCGTGCCTTCTTCTCGCCTTTGGCGTTATCCAACTCGTTCTCCTTGTCGCCTGCAAGTTCGCCGCTTCCTGGCGCGTTAGTCCGTGTCACACAAGCACAAACGACCAATACGTACTGCTGATACGTACGATCGGGCGCTTGCGAGCGCGACGATCCGTACCCGAGTTTCTGCGGACTCAGCCGTGAATCTTTGACTGGCAGCGCCGTTGGCCGTCCTTCCGCCGTTCGCTTCTGTTCTTGCTCAAGATATTTGAGGACCAAATCGCCCATCTTGATCTTCCTAAGAGCCGTTGGAATTCGATTAACTCGTATTTCTATCCGTGAACGAAGACCTTGGGCCTGGAGGTTGTATTGAGCGCGTAGCCTGCGAGCGCGTTCAGTGACTGCAGCGGGTGTTAGCATGCGCGGCGATTCGCGTGAGTAGATGTGGCCAACGGACTCTCTAGCTGCAGGTTATCTATCAATGCCTGCTTCTGTTGCAAAGTGATTCGCATTCGAGTTCTCTTTGCAGGACTCCTGTGCTGGGGAGTCAAGGGACTGTCTGGGAGAACGGCTTTGGATGCGCCGGTCGCGTCGCCACGTCCTTTTGTCGAAGCCGAGTAACGGTCGGAGAGCCGACTCTTTGGTCGCACCGGAGCCATGGCTATTGAGCGATTCGACAGCAAGCACAGTCAAGGTGCGCGATGGTGAAAATGCGTTGACGAACAGACCTCGAGGTGTGCACGGGCAATGAGCTGGGGATTGGAGAGGAGGTCGAATAGGAGCGGCGCTTGCCAAAGTAAACAAACGGTTCTGTCAAGGGAGGCTGAGGGCTCTGTATTATGTCAGCAAACGGCGGTCCGTGACGCAAGCCTTGGCGCCTCGGAGCTTGGCAAGTAGCGCTACATGTGGTTGCGCTAAAATTGGGCCCATCACTGCATCGTTTCAAGTCTCACTACCCGTGTCCTGTCTCGGGGGTTGTCTTTGGTTGGCCGCAGCTAGGCCGAACCGCCTTACGCCTTTCCTGTCGCAGCTGCCACGACTACTTCGTAGCTCCAGTCCCATCTCACACATTCACATACAGCGCCCATCGACGAATCTTAGCACTTCATTCAGCGATCCCACCGGCGACGCTCCGACCGAACCCAGCTTCTGCGGATACAAACTCCCCTGGGTCATCATCTGCACCACAAGTACGGAGCGACCCCGTCGCCAAGGATTCGCAAGATGGTTCTCGAGGCGGTGATGGTTGTCGTGGACAACAGCGAGAGCAGCAGAAATGGAGACTATCAGCCAACTCGATTCGACTCGCAAGTGGACGCTGTCAACGTACTCTTCCAAAGCATAACCCAAGGCAACCCGGAATCATCCGTGGGACTCATGAGCATGGGCGGCAAAGGCCCCGAGGTGCTCGTCACCCTCACAACAGAGCAAGGAAAGATCTTGGAAGGTCTGCATAGAACGAAGAAGAAGATTGGCGGGTCGTCACACCTCAAGACCGGCATTCAAGTCGCAACGGTGAGTTCTGCGCATGTCTCGATCGTTGACCGCAAACTGACAAACCGGCAGCTCGCTCTCAAGCACCGACAGAATCGATCCCAACGACAGCGAATAATAGTATTCGTATGCTCGCCAATCGAAGAAGACGAGAAAGAACTCACACAGTTGGCCAAGAAGATGAAAAAGGGGAATATTTCGGTCGATTTTATTCTCTTTGGCGACCTCGATGACGACGACACACAGAAGAAGCTGCAAGCTTTCAATGACGCAGTCAAGGGAAGCGAAGGCTCTCATTTAGTGGTGATTCCTCCCAGCAGCAAGCTTCTCAGCGACCAGCTGGTGTCGACGCCCATTCTGCTTGGTGAGAATGCCTCTGGCCCTGGTGGGTCTGGTGGCATGGGTGGTGGCAACGAGGAATTCGAGTTTGGCTTCGACCCGGCCATGGAGCCAGAACTTGCCCTCGCGCTGCGCATGAGCATGGAAGAGGAGAAGGCTCGACAGGAGAAGTTGGCGCGAGAAGAAGAGGAGGCGGCCAAGAAAGCTTCCTTGGAGGGCGTCAAGGAGGAAGACGAGTCTGGCCACGCAAGCGGGAGCGGAGCACAGAACGGCCAGGGAGGCAAGAAGGACGGCGGCGACAAGATGGACACTACGTAGAGCTCTCACGGGCGTCATCGCTAAGGACATTGCAATAAATCAGCGTTTAGACTGGAGGTCATGTTTTGAATGACGGGGCTTTGCGGTGCTGAATGGGCTTTGAAGACCGGCAACGCGTTCTGAACAAGTTGGCTGACATGACACGACACGAAACGATACGACGAGCAGTGGCAATTCATCGGTTGTTGATTTCTCTAATGTATGACAGTAGCTTTCGGTCAAAGATGTCGCACCGAATGGGCATCTCGAGTGAGTAAAAGGGATTCTTCATGACGTAGTCGGCATAGAGGTCGTATATCCTCCGTAGGGTCACGTCGACATTGGCCTGCGTGGTGTCGGTGAAGAGGAGGAACTTTGTGCCCGTCATGGTGTTGAAGCACTGCATGCGGAAGTTTTCCGTCTCGAGCACCTCGAGTCCTGACGGTGCCTCTGGTCTGTGCGGGAGATTGCCGCCGCCGGGAGGATTTACCGGCGGAACGAGCTTGACGGGGTTGAGGCGCGCGGTGATGGCATGGACGCTGGAAGGAGACGATGTCAGTAACCTCGAGGCTGGTGAGAGCTCTAACCGGAGCTGCGGCTAGAGCGAGCAGGACAGGTCAGACGGCTGCGTACCCGTGGAAAGTACCGGCGAGAACGAGGTAATCGTTTGTGCTGATCTTGTTGAGGCCTCCTTCATGGAAGCTTCTGTTGTAGATTAAGCCGCCGGCCTTGTTGATGACGATGAGGGAGAAGACGGTCCTGGATGGGTGAGCGACTCATCAGACGTTGGGGTAAGACGGCAGATGGACGCATACATGGCGATGGTCGGGCTGGAGCGCCGGCGACGAGAGAGGTCGGCTTGCGCGAGCCCTGGTGCCTATCTCTCACCGGCCCATCGAAGGGGAGACGGCAGATGCTGGATGCTGCAGTCGAGTGAGTGACGATACTTGGGATATGAAGCCAGTCTAACGTACCGGTGACTCAATGAGATGTGGTGCCTTTTTTTGCGAGCTTTGGTTATTCATGTATTTATCGGAATAACGGCGCCGAGCATGAGCATGAGAAATGTACAGGACGTAACAGGAGCGTGAGCTACAAGTCGCAGTGGTAACTCTGATGAGGCTGCATCGGGACCATCTGGCCGCCCCACAATATTGCATTCGCGCAGGGGTTCTCCGCAAGCAGTAGCCCGTAGGTACCTAGGTACCTTGTACCAAGCTCACAGCCTTGTCCCACCCTCAGAAAGCAAGAAACCGCCATCACGTCGCACCTCACTTCTTCCTCACCATACAACCTGCCCGACCTCGCACCTCGCGCCAACGCCCGCCGCCCACGACTCCTGACCCGCGACGTCGTCTCGATAAGACAAGGCACCCATAGACCCTGGCAGACGAGAGCACGGGCGCATCCGCCGAGCAGCGCTTCGGCCTGTGGCGTCGACGCTCCAACGCGCGAGCGCAGCAACCATGTCCAACAAGATGTCGCGCCCCAAGCCGCCTCCTCCCGGCACGGAGGAGGCGTCGGCCGTCCTGAACCTCGGCGAGTTCCAAAACGTCGATACGCTGACCCTGTCCGAGGCGGCGCTGGTCCTCAATGCGCTGGTGACGAAGCGTCGCAACGACCGCAAGAACGTCAACGAGACCGAGTACGCGCAACCCCTTCCCCTTCGGCTCGACGCGGCGCGCGAGGAGATGCCGTAAATCGAGGATGGGTCTGGCTGACGAGATTGCCCGCAGGATGCTGCACCAGACAATCAACTACCTGGACCACTTTGCGCGGTTCACGCAAAAGGAAAACGTCGAGGCCGTGGAGCGGCTTCTGAGCTCGCACAAGGACCTCGCAAAGTTTGAACGAGCGCAACTTGGTAGGTGACGAGCCGGTTGACGACAAGTGGCATGCTAATGGCGCGTCCTAGGATCTCTGTGCTGCGAAAACGCCGACGAGGCAAAGACGTTGATTCCTTCGCTTGCGGACAAGATCAAGGACGAGGACCTGCAAGAGCTCCTCGACGAAATCTCCAAGCTCCAGAACCGATGACGACCCGCTCTTTTCTGCTTGCATTCACACAATATCCGCGGCTCCGTTATGTGAGCTGCCTGCGTTTTCTTTAGTCCCCTCATCGCTCCCGTCACACCTGATCAACGAAGAACATCGAGGTGGATCGGAATCGTATGATGGTCGTTTCGGAACCAGCACACTGCATTATTGGCGCAATGGTATTCAGGAAAGAAGCTGCTTTTGTCTCTCTATTTCGCATTTCACACATTTCCCTCTCCAGGCTGGAAGCAAAGACCATCTACGGTCATGTGTGTTATCAAGACTACTGTATCGATTTCAAGAATGAAGAACTAGATTGAGCAGCAAGATGGTCTTTTTGTGATTTGGACTGCGTGACGAGCTTACATGGCTAGATATTGCAGTCCTTGCGTCTGCTCTTCATCAGCGTCGTCTCGTATCCTCGCGACGCCAAATTGCGGACATTTAGGAAGCAAATGCTCGGTCAGCGCCATCAAATGTCATCATTAGAAAACTAGTCCACACCGCCTTACGCTTCCTTCAGGGCTCAATTCGCCTTGTGCTCTTCTCCCTTCTCTACCGGTGACCTGTCTTCGTCGACGCCAAGGGCTTTCCACTGATTCCAGTGATTGACATAGCCGGCGCGGCCGCTGTCCGTCTTGATGGAGTTGAGGTTGGCTCGCGGGTCCGCTGCAGGGACCGCTGGCGGAACGTAGGGGCGATAGGACTGTGCGGCCTCGGAGGCCACGGCTTTTGCACGCGATGCGGGTTCGGCGGGCAACTCTACGGGGGCCATGCCCGCCCCGTCCATCTCGAAGGTTCCGCTCGCAGGACGGTACGGGTCCTGGTCAAAGCGGCCTGGGGAACGTGTTAACTTGGCAAACGTCCAGGTCTCTCGGGGCCGTGATTCACCTCCAAACGGAGCAAAGGGGTCCCCGCTGGCCTGCGTGCCCGTGGTGTGAGCCGAGATGGGCTGCTGCAGGTGCTGTTCATGCTCCTTTTCCGCATCATCGCCGCCGCGCAGGCTCTCCTGGAAGTGGGCGGACTCGGACTCGGCCTCGGCCTGGTCACGCCGTCGACGCCGCCAGGCGATGGCGAGGATGACGAGGATGGCACCAAACACGAGACCGCCGGCCACGCTGCCGACGATGCCACCCAGGGATATGCCCGCCCCGGCACCGGCTCCGTTTGCGTCGGCCAGCGAGGACGTGTCTGTCGGCGAGCCGGCGGCAGTCGAGGCTGAAGGGATCCCGCCGCCAAGCCCCGTGGCGGAAGCTGGGCCGGCAGAGCCAGACGCGTCTGACGGTGCCGCGGTCGACGAAGGGGCCTCGGAGAAGACGACCGTGTGCCGCGTGACCGTGACGATGGAACCGGGAAGCGTGTGCGTGACGCCAGAGTCCGTCTTGGGCCTACTCGAGGCCGTGGCGCTGCCGACGGTCGACTGCTCGACAAGACTCTCGAGACCCCTTTCACCGCCAGCGTCGTGATCCCCCAGAAAGACGGGCACGTCGTCGGGGCAGGTGAGCAGGTCGCAAGGGTCCTGGGAGCAGCATCCCTGGTAGTGGTTGCCGACGCACGAGTAGAATGCTTTGCCGCGAGGGCAGGCTGTGCTGTGCGCACGCAGCGTGGCAGACTCGACGGCCATGGCCTCCCTCGATGAAGCCGTCGATGAGGAGTGTAACCCGCGCGGCCCCGTCACCGCTGCGGCTCGGTTCGTGAAAAGTGGTGGAGGGTGAGGTTGCGATGAGAAAGGGGAAGAGGTGCGAGGTCAGGTGATGAGAATCGGGGCCGAGGTGAAGTGAGTGCTGGAGCGAGAACAGAACAGCTGCCGGAAGCCCTGCCGCCGGCACCAGGTTGAACACCTGTTTCCCCTCCCCGATACCTTGAAACGCCAGTGCCGTCTTTCAGTCTGATACTCGCTGTAGTCGTCTTTCGAAGCAGTGAACATCGAGTGGCTTGTGTTCGGAATTTCGAGTGCTGCCCGCAGCGACCAGCTTTCACCCCATCTATCGGGCAACTCGGATACACAGCCACGGCAACGCTGACTTTGCAAAGAACAATGTTGGTTGTCGACTTTGTTGAAGAGAGTTTGAGTCAATATGCTGTGGTTTTCGGCCGGATAGTGGTGTGGTATGCGCTGCTGCTGCTTCGCGTGCCCCGGTGAGCCAGCTGGCGAGCTGGCGAGATGAAACAAGGAGAGAGGGACGAGTTGGAGGAGGAAGAAAGCAGTCTGCCGGCGAGGCGTGTATACGTTCCCAGCCTGCCGCCACCGACTGCACCTTTGTTCAGACTGCTCTGGAGCCAGGAGCCGTCTCCAAGGATCCGAGTTCTCGAGTGAGCAAGGCCTACTCCGCGGCGGCCATCCGAAGCAGCGAGTTCTCTTCCATTGTTGTCCATTCGAGGACCTCTGCAGCCATTCGAGAGCAAAGAGGTCTTGTCAAGTTTGTCAAGAGCCCGAGTGCTGTCCAGCTGATGCTTCATCCTCTCCATAGCTCAGAGCCAATGCAGTCGCCATCACCATCTACACGATCCAATTGTGCCTCCAGTGTCCGCAACTCGAGCATTGCCCCAGCACATCACTCGTCTCCCCTCGTCACTCAAGCAGCCTCGCCCCTTCGTCAAACCATCGCACCGCTCGACGGGAGAGGTTCGCTTGGGGCAAACATTCTTGGCCAGCATAAGCCCGTCCGCCCCCCGGGACGCGTGCGACGCAGTGAGACCAACCCCCTTGTCGGCTTCAAGCAGCCAGAGGCAGCTCTCGCCCCCCGCAAAGCAGCAAACAATGTCGACGGATGAACGCTGTCCAAGGACCCGCGGCCTGGCGTGCCGTACCGCCTCCGCCAACGTGTATGCAGGAACGCCGGCGGCGGGCAAGGTGCCCTGGTCACGGCACTCCATCTCGTGGCTGCCCAGAGCCCCGTTTCGATGCTTTGCACGTATTGTCATGTAACGTATGCCCTGAGAGCGCCCAAGTCAACGAAAAAAACGCTTGGAAGTTGGCGTGTGAAGGATTGGGACAGATCGACTGTCATGATTTCCGGATAACTCATACGTGCCAAAAACGTTGCCAGTCATGAATACATAAAAACGCCACTCGACCACGAAATTGAGGACGCAAAACAACGACTTGAGATGCTTTATGCATTTGCTGTCGCTACAGCTTCTCAAGGAGCAGCTTACTGCCGACGTTTCCAACGGGTGCCTCCGCCTTGCCCTTTCGCTTCTTGTCGCCCTTTTCCGCGGCTTGCTTCTCCTCCCTCGCCTCCTTGGCCGCCTTCTGCTCGGCCGTCATTTCCGTCGCCGCCTTTTCCAACAGCTTCTTGTTTTTCTTTAGCGTCTTCTTCAGCGCGTCCGTCTCCTCAAAGTCGCTGGCCTCCATCAGAGCGACGACGACGAATGAGCTGGGACCCGTCGCCCAGTCCATGACGTAGTCCTTGATGACGGGATAGAGGACGTTGGAGAACTGCAGGGGGGGCTGAACTTGAACCACCTTTCCGGCGGCCTTGTCATACCTGCCGCCCTGGATTAGAGATTTGAGCATGCGTCCGCCAAAAGGCGTCTGTGAAATGTGCGGCGTTGCCGGCGCATCAGACTCTCCTTGCTCTTCTTGGGGATTGCCTGCGGCAGACTGTGCAACGGCCTCGAGCGCCTTGGTCTTGTCGGGGATCTCGGCCAGGAGCACGTCCGCAATGAATTGACAGCCAAAAGCCGTCGACATGAGGTCCCCGGGCGCGGCGGCGACGGTGGAGAGTAGTTGCGGCGCCATGGCGGCAATCAACTCCTTTCGACGCACATCATTGTCCTTTTTACTAGTCGTCTTCCGAATCTCCTGGACTTCCTTGAGCGTCTCCAAATCGAAGGCGTGGCTTGCAGGGAACAGAGAGCTGGACAGTCCTTCAAACAGATATAGTATCGTCGTTCTGGCGTTTGGGTTGTTGACGGCGCCGACAACGTTTTGCACCACTTCCTCTTCCTTGTCGCCCAGCAGCTCAGGGAACACGGCCTTTGCCACGAGCTTAGTGTCGTCAATGACGTCGTAGGCTGTCAGGATGACAACATGCGCATAGACATCCCCAGCCATCAGAACCACGGTGTCCTTGTACATCTTCATCAGTTGTTTGCGATCCTTGGACGAGCCGTGAGCGAGCAAGAGACAGGTGAGTCGGGCGCCAGACTTGGTGAAGGCCATGTTCTTGAGCAGGTCACCGCCCTCATCGCCCTTGACGAGCTCGGCGAACTCAGTAAACTCCTCGGTGCCGGGTTGCGTGTTTGTAAAGTACTGAAGCATCGCGTCGTGCAGCATCGTGAAGCCAGTCATCTTCTTTTGAACCAGGGAGTTGATCATGTCCAGCAAGCTCCTCATGATGGGGCCGCGCTTGCTCGGCTCCTTTTCCAGAATCTGCTGCAGATCCGCCGTGGGCTTGGTGTCTTTGGTCAGCTCTCGCAGGGAGAACTCGGGTCCGTACCATTCTCGCAGCAGAAGGGCCTTTTGCTCCTTGGTAGCGACGGTGCGGTAAATGTCGTCGAGGATCCACGAGGCCTCGGCGTGGTTGATGAGCTTGCGGACCTTGCCGTAGAAGTTGGGGATTATCAGGTCGCGAATCTCGTTGTCGCTGTGCACCAGCAGCTTTCCGATAAGAAACTTGGCATATCTGCTCTCGGCGAGCTGCGCGTAGCTTCCCTCGAGCTCCCTGGCGATCTGTCTCCTCTGGTCGGGCGTCGAGTACTTGATGGCGGTCTGGACGGCGCGGACGGCGTCATGCTTGAGGACAAAGTCCTTGCAGCGACCGGTGATGATTTCAAAGAGCTCCTTGACAAGGAGCTGTCGCTCATCCTTGGGCACGTGCGACTTCTTCCGCAGTCTCTCCCAAATCTTCTTGGTCCGGTGGACCTCGTCTGCCAGAGGTTTCGCGGCCTTTCGCTCCTGGGCCAACTGCTTCTGCTTTGCGTGCGATTCGCGCGACGTCAGGCCAGCTATCAAAACGTCAGCGTTCTGCTCGTCGGTATCAGCGAGTCGCGTAATCAAACATACTGCGATCCAAGCCGCCTGCGCCATCCGTCTTCTTGGACGACTTGCCCTCCGGCTTTGAGTCGAGCTTGACGCCGCCATCGGAATCTGAGTCTGAGTCCGACAGGTCTTCAGAACCATCAGCCGCATCCTTGACGGCCTTCTTGGGAGGCTTTGAGTCTTGGAGCCGAGCCTTTTTGGATTTGCCGTCCGGCTTACCCTTGGCGGCCGAGGTGGCTTTCCTCTTGTCTCCGACCTTGGCTTCCTTGGTGGCCATGACTATCAAGTGATTCGCCGAGGGCCTCCAAGAATGTGAATGGATGAAAGGGCAGTGTTCCAATGGCCAGTGATGTCTCGAAAAAGGCCAATGCGAGGTGGTTCGGGAGCGTTTCCTCGCCCTTATCGCGCCGCGCTACATCTTCAGCCAATTTTTTTTTACTGCCGAGCGGTGAGTCCCACGATATCCCCTCCAATGCGCCAACACTGCAGGCGGTCACTCGCCCCACATTACCCTTGTACCTCGTCCCGTGACCTGCGACTACAAGAGGACACGTCAAATGATTTACTAGCAAAACACCATACATTTCATTCTCGCGATACTCAATGGATCCCTCGTGCGCAGTAGCAGTGACCAACCAATTCGACGATGAGCTCTTCATCCGGGTTGACAATAGCTCACGTGAGCACCCAAGTGACAACACCTGCCGGCCAGAAGAGCCGCCTTTGACCACAAGAGGCACCGAATTTAAGCCTTTTGAAGTACCTTTTCGAGCCCCAGAGGTCCGGCCACTGCCTAATACGCCATTAGCCCTCTTTGAGACCTTTATTCCACTCTCTCTCGTTGAGAAGTGGGTTCAATGGACCAATCAGAAGCCTTTCTCGCGTTATTCAACCCCTTCAAGGTATTCTCGTCGACTCAACTGGACGCCAACTACATCCGGCGAGGTATATCTTTGGCTTGCTGCCCTGATTTACATAGGAATACATAGGGAAAGACGGATCCAAGACCATTGGAAGACCTATAGCCTATGTACCCAGCGTCCTTCACACGCAATTGGCCGGTTCATGACGTACGATCGATTCCAACTTCTCTTCCAGAATATTCGCCTTTGTGATCCAGAAAAGACCCTTTCATCCGAATTCGATAGAATTGACGAATGGTCCAATCATATACAGCAAAGCTCTTTAAGCTTATATCAGCCCGGAAGCTTAATTGCAATTGACGAGTGTATGATTCGCTATACGGGCCGTTCTAAAGAGACAACAAAGGTGCCAAACAAGCCAATCCCTGTTGGATACAAAGTCTGGGTTGTGGCACAAAGAGGCTATTTTCTATCTTGGATTTGGCACCTTCCAAAGAAGGCAATGGGCCCAGTTGCTGGTCTAATGAGGCGCAAGCGGCCCGGAGAGATATATCTCAACCCAACTCAAAGCGTTGTGCCTGCATTGACTAGCCTGCTTCCAGAACAGCTATATCACGTCTTTCTAGATAACCTCTTTTCGTCTCCAAGCCTATTCTTAGCTCTTCGGCAACGTGGCATTGGAGCTACAGGCACGGCACGGACCAATTGCGGCATAGACAAGCTGCTCACACAACACAAGGCAGCTGACGCCAAAGGTCAATTGAATTGGCCCTGGGGAACCTTAAAGTCAATTCCAACGCCTGACAACCTCGTCAACCAATTAGCTTGGAAGGATAATGCCCTCGTGCTAATGCTCTCAACGGTGCATACGGGCCGGCAGCTCGAGCAACGAATAAGAAGGCGGCCAGCCAGCCTTACGAAGCCACAGCAGAAAGCTATCAAAAGAGAGTTTGGAGACGATCCAATCAAGCAGCTGCCAGTGCCAACAGCCACGGCCGAATATAACGACAATATGGGTGGTGTGGATGTGGGTGACCAGCTGCGAAGTTATCTTGGCTTTGACCACGCAATTCGACGTGGCGGCTGGAGGGCAATTGCCTTTGGCTTTCTATTAGATACAGCCCTTATTAACACATATCTCTTGCAGCTGCGTGGGAGTCCCAATTGGGCAGTATTTGACTCACAAGTTAGCTGGCGGCAGCAGCTAATAAACGAGCTCATTGAGAAGCATGCAACAGGCGGCTCAAGCCGGCAGAGATATCGGTCTGGCAACGATGCATTGCCTATTTCGGAACACAATTTGGTCCGCCGAGGCACTAGCAGCCGTTGTGTGGCCTGTCAAGGCTTTCGATTGGGTCAATTGAGGTCAGCTAGTCAGCAATATCGAAGGCAAAGGGCGCCTTTGGAGCGTGTAAGTGACGATAGCCTCAACCGACGGCAACGGGTGCGGCAGTCAAGGTTTGGGTGCGATGTGTGTAATGTAGCGTTGTGTAGAGTGGGGGATTGCTGGTACAAGTATCATAGAGCAAATTAGGTGGCGGGCAATGTACCGTTGATTCTAGATTCCCTGATTGGCTCGAATCCTTGCTCGTGACCCGTGCGCAGTGTTGGCGCATTGGAGGGGATAGGTGCGCATGTACCTAGGTAGACAAAGACCCCGCTGTGGAGCCCCCGTTTCCATGCAACTGATCCGGAAAGGGCCCACTCTGGCAGATACAAAGTCCTTGTACCTTTTCACCTCGCTCGAGTTTACTTGCGAGACTTGGCCTCAACACATTGAGTAACTGGGAAAGCAAACATAGAGGAATGATGCGATATAAGACGGTTTCTTATCAATCATTGAAGTTTATATATTGTTCATGCACTGTTCATGTATTTCACAAGGCAGTTGTGAAAAGAAATGCCATCATTATATGTATGTATACTTCCTCTCCAACTCGATCTGATTCGACACAGAATTGCAAAAGAGGAGACAAAAACAGCGCTTCAACATTTAACTACGAAATAATTCCGTATATAATTACCCTTGGTTCTCTGCATGGTAAGAACCAGCTTGAAATAACGAAAGTCTACTCCGTCATTACCTCTACCCATAGTATCGCATAACCAAAGTGACTTTAAGAAGAAGACTCACCATCTGATATTGTGTCAGCTGTGTTCAAGTCTAATATGAGAAAAGCGGATAATATTCACCATCTGTTGCCCACCTGGGAGGGCGAGCTGCGGAGTCTGGCGGCTGATTTTGACTTTTTGCGTGCAAATAACGGAGATTTATTCCTATCGATATACGCTGGACATTGGCCTTGGGCAGAGTCAAATGCGGAGATCCGCCGCGGCACATTCGGAAGGATCAAGGCCAGTGTCAGTGACGGGCGACTGCACGTGGATTGAGAAAGCAAATGACATCAAGGCCTCTGTGTTGTCATCACTTATATCTCATCAAAATTTAGATACATGGGTTAGATTGTGGATTTGGAAAGAGTGGCCGCGTTGAATCACTTTTCGAAGTAGATGGGCACTTGATCTATAGCTTTCCATCGGGTGCGTCACGGAGGTCTACCAAGATCCCACTGTCTTTGCTCATCAGCATTTTCCCTACTCTTGGAGTGTTATGGTGTTGTCAAGACGAGCGAGAAGGGTACTTTCATCCATCGATATGAATATTCGAGGCACTTCTGCAATTCTGTCGGGCAACTTCGGTAAAGGCGGGTTGCGCCGGACCTCTCAACTTTATTCTACAATTTACAATGCCCCTGCAGACAGCGCGAGTTTAGAAAAAGCGTTATAGGTTATAAACGATGATTGCTCAAGCATCTGCTGGAGCGTTCTACATTCCTCTTATATGTAACATAGTTCGATGGACGATGCGGCATGGATCAAAGAATTTACTGTTTTGTCAATAAGGGGGGGGGATGGCTTCACTCAGACTTGAGCTGCTTGAATCAGTCCATCGATAATCTTTCAAGGCCACTTATTGACAGTATTGTGAGTCTGACGACCAAACTCGTTCTCGGGCATGGCAAGACATGACGGTTATGGGGCATTAAAAACTAGATCATTCATTTCGGCGAAAGGGCGTCAAAGTGCTGCATTACTTTTGGTACTCTGCGGCGACCGCCCGCTCTTGCCCCACCATCTGCAGCCCCTCTGGATTCAATGCCGCAGACGACGATTCTCCTCTAGATTTGCGGGCAAGGATCAGCCAAAACCTTGATAAATGCATCGATTCTAGATATTAAAAGACACTCATCTAGACACATCGGCCAGTCACTGCCAAGCTTTGCAGTAATGGGGCGCGAGGAGCAGATCGAGGAGCGCGAGGTCCTCGAGTCCATTTTCCCCGACGAAATCACCGGTGCGAATCGTCCCCATCATCACATTCCCCAACGCCATCATGTGCCATCATGCTTACTTGGCCCGCAGATATATCCGAGACGGAATTCAGAATATGCGTCACCCTCGACGTGCCCGACAAGGACGAGGACGAGGCCCACGAGCCGCCGCAGTTCCTCCTCTCGGTCCGCTACCCCGAAGACTATCCCGACTCGGCGCCGCATCTCGACATCATCGCGCTGCCCAACGCGCCCTCGCACCCAGACTTTAGCGTCGCCGACGACCGCGACCGGCTGCTGGCGGGCCTCGCCGACACCGTCCAGGAGAGCCTCGGCATGGCCATGGTCTTCACCCTCGTCTCGGCCCTCAAGGAGGCCGCCGAGCAGCTGGTCCAGGACCGCCGCGACGCCGCCGAGGCCGTGCGCGAGGAGGCCCTGCTGTCCGCCGAGCGCGAGGAGAACAAGAAGTTCCACGGCACCCCCGTCACCCCCGAGACCTTTCTGCGCTGGCGCGAGGGCTTCCTGCGCGAGGTCGAGGAGCGCGAGCGCCGCGAGGAGGAGGAGCGCCTCGCCGAGCTCAAGCGCGCCCGCGTCAAGGAGCCCGTCAAGCTCACCGGCAGGCAGCTGTGGGAGCGCGGCCTCGTCGGCAAGGGCGACGAGGACGACGACGACGAGGGCGTGCCCGCGGAGGCGTTGGAGAAGCTACAGGTGGAGGCGCAGTGAATGGGTCTGCGGCAGGATCCGGCATGTGGAAAAAAGACTACAAACGTAAAACCTCCCGAGATTGGAGGAGCGACGTCTTCTCGCGGAAAGGGCGGGCGTCCCAAAAGGAGGGAATGGCATCCAGCCTCGCGGGGGGCCCAATCGCCGTCGCGCAGGGCGCAGCACCCCATCGCTGCAACACGAGTTGACGGCGGCCAGATTCAACAAGACACCCCTCTTGTATGATGGAGGTCCTTGTCATGCCCTACAAGCCAAAAAAGTCGCTGTCATGTTGGTATCAAAGGCTTTAGCGCCCGTCTAGATGTTGTCATGAATCCTCACGCCGGCGAATCCGGCCCTCTCTTCCTGGTCCCCATCTTCAATCCTGCATCTCCTCGTCCTCGTCGGCCGCCCCGCCTTCGTCGCCGCTGTCGTCCCAGTTATCCTCCTCACCCTCGGGCATCTCGCCGAGCTCCTTGTTGATGGCTTGGAAGAGCTCGACGGCGTGCTCGCCGAGGCGCTCGTCCTCGTACTCGAGCCTCGCGTACAGCTTCAGGCACTGCGCCAGCCACTTCCTCGCCGTCGACCACGTCGACTTCCACTCCTGCTCCTCGGCGCCGCCTTGCGCCGCCCCTGCCTTGGCGTCGCGCTGCTTCTCGCCCGCCAGGTATAGGCACCAGCCGCCGAGGTACCATGCCTCGACGCTCTGGTCGTCGTCGGTGACGAGGCGCTCCAGCACCGCCAGCGCCTCCTCCTCCATCTCCGTCTCGAGCAGGAGACGCGCGAGGGCGATGCGCGTCGGGAACTCGGGGATGGCCGGGTGCTCGGGCGGCAGGTCCTTCCACAGCTCCAGACTCCTAGACAGCGCCGTCTTGGCCTCGCCTATCCGCTCCTGCGAGATGCGCACGTTGGCCACCGTCTGCCACGTCTCGGCCGAGTTGGGCGCAATCATCATGGCCTCGGTGACGAGCGTCTCGCACCGCTGCTCGGCGTCGTCCTCCCACGACAGGTCCGTCATGTAGACCTCGGCGACGGCGCACAGGACGCCTCCCAGCTTCTGCTGCTTCTCGTCCAGGTCGGCCTGCTGCTCGGGCGTCCGGCTGGGTATGTCGGCGAGCGCCTGGATCTGCTTGCGCAGCGTCGCGGCCCCGCGCTCGTACCACCGCACGCTGTCCTGCCCGCCCTCCTCGCTCAGCTGCGCGAGGAAGAGGAACTTTTCGGGCCCGCCCCCAACCTTCTCGTCCACCATACCGTCCTCGTCGAGCTTGACGGATCGCTCAAAGAAGGCGCGAGCTTCGTCGATGTCACCGCTCTCGACGTGCAGCACGCCCAGGAAGTTGAGCGCCCGCAGCTCAAAGTCGCCTCCGGTGCCCGTCGTCTCGAGCGCTCTGGTCGCGAGTATGATGGCCTCGTTGAGGTTTCCCGCCGCGAGCTGCGTCTCTGCGTCGGCGAGCAGCGCGCCCGCTCCCGGCTCCTTCGTGCTGCTCGGCCGAACGGGCGCCATTGCAACGACGGCGGCCCAGGGGCTTTATCCGGAGTCGATTCGGTTGCGAATTTGCCGCAGTAGATTTGGGGATCGGTCTATGCGAAGACGTGCGTTGGCCAGAGCAAGGAAACGACGATTCTTGCCGTGTATGTAGACTGGCGGTTTGGTCGATGTTTGCATGAGCATGTGGCTCTGCAGCTTATCGCAATCCGAAAATTTTGGACGACACCGAAAAGCGGGGCGCGGACCCCTACATTGAAGGTGGGGAACCCGAAATCATGAGCTGGCAACAGAACAGGACTCTGCTCGGTGATGCACTTCATACGAGGTGAACTGTACTTGGTGCAAGTGAGAATTGATGATTGAGAACTTACTGCACCAGTCATTGCACATGTCCCTGCCGATTGCAATCCCGGTGGGCTGACACGCAATGTGATTTTCGATCTGCAACCTACCTGAAGCTCACCTATTTCCCAACCCCTTTACTGCCTTTCGGAAACAATACAGGATACAGTCATGGCTTGCACAAATAACTTTTGAGAACTCGTGTGTCTTGGCAGATGTCATGTCATCTCCAGGACGACACTTTGCTTCAGCCCTACGAGCTTTTCATCATCGCCCTAAGCTGATCCTAGAAGCGCCACACAGGCTCCGCCCATCGTCGCCTCAAGAACCAAACTGCTTGACAATCTGGGCAACCTTGTTGGCCAGCTCGTCTGCTTCGGAGCGAGTCGCCGCCTCGGCGTACACGCGACAGGCGTTCTCGGTACCACTGGCGCGGGCAAACGAGCGCGCGCTGGTGTACTTGCGCACGACCTGGTCAATCTCATCCTGCGCGCCGGGAGGGTGGCTCAAGCGCCGCTCAGCGTCTGTTGCTCGGAAGAGATCCTTGTTGCCGACCTCGACGCGGACAAGACGGTTGGGCAGATCCGTGTAAGTCATGGCCCAGTCCTTGAGGCTCCAGCCCTTGTGTGCAAGAATGACCTCGACCATGAGCATATCGGTGATGGCGTCGCCGACGGTCTGGTTGATGAGGTCGCCGACAGCCGCCAAAGTTTCGAGCGCGTCTTTCTGTGCCGGTGACTGAGGCTCCTTCTCGCGAAACATGCGCATGGCGTCCTGCGAAAACACAACGGTGCCGTGGCCATTGGCCTCGAAGTAGACGCCAATGTCGAATTGGCAGGCGGCGTGGTGCAGATGTTTGACGCCAGTGGGGGTGCACACGACTGGAAGCTGCAGATGCTTCTCGATATAGTTTGTGCTGGCGCCATTGGCGTAGGCCGTCTGGACGACACCGATGCGGAGGTCATCAGCAAGCCCCGCAGAGCGCACCAGGTCGCCGATGAAGGCAGCATGGAGGGACGAGATGCGGTCGCCGTCGAGCATGAAGAACCCAGTTTCAGGGTCGATCCAGTAGTAAATGAGGCGATCTGCATCTCCGTCAAAGGAGCAGCAGCGCATGCCAGGAACCGGCTTGGGGTTTTGCGGCGCCCTCTGCTTCGTCTTGACAAAGTCGGCACCACACTGTAGTAGGAAAAAGTTAGCAGCTAGACTCTTACAAGATCTCGGCCTCGTTACGCCACTTACCTCGAGGTTGAGGACCTCTGGCCGAAGCACATCGTCATTGACAACCTTGACATCGAAGCCCGTAACGTCCTTGGGGATGACTTTCAGTAGCTCCGTCAGCTTAGGCCCGCCGACACCGTTGGCGCAGTCGACAGTGAGGGGTCCTTGGATTTTTCTCCCCCGCAGAGCACGGACAAAGGCCTGTGAGAACTTTTGGTAGTAGCCAGCCTCGCTCGTCTCTCCGTACGCCTTGGGGGTGCCTTCGGTGTTGGCACAGCGAGTCAGATAGTGCAGCTGCGGAGTCGTCAGTATCTTGAAGTCGCTATGCTCAATATCCGTGGCATCGAGGGCATCGGCAAGGGCGGCGACGAGGCCGTGTCCGGAAGGCCGGGTATCGCGGCCGTAGACGACACGACCGGGTGAGGCCAGGTCGATCTTGAGCTGAGCGGCCAGGGCCTTGTAGCCCTCGAGCAAGGCCTCGTCCGATGGGCTGTTGACGAGACGAGTGGCATAGGCCTCCCAGTCCTGCTCAAGCATCTCGCCCATGGGGTCAACAATCTTGACGCCATTGTCGCAGGCTGGGTTGTGGCTGGCGGTGACCATGACACCAATGGCCTGGCCGCCGAGCTTGCGGCTGCGAAGGCCGGCGACGAGACCGACGCGAAAAGACACTCCCGGCAACAGGTCGGCCTTCATGCGGAAGCCGGCGGTGCCATAGCTGTAGGCATGGCCGGCAACAATAGGGTGCTTGGCTGAGGCCGCGAGAATTCTCTCGTCCATGGCGGCTGGATGGGCAAGCGACGACGAGCTGGTTCCACGGAAGCTTGCGAGGTGTGGCACAAGGTCAAGACTCCCCGCAGACAGGATCGGCCGAAGAGGACGGGCTCGGAGTGGACGGTCTGGAGACCAAGTCGATGAGGTCTTTATTGGCCGCCGTCTCGGAAACCAGCTCAGCTCAGCTCAGCTCAGCTCCGTCGTGCTTTCTGGGAAGGCCTCGGCTCCAATCGGCTCAACTGCACGGTCGATGATGGAATGGTGTAGAGTCCTCGCCTCGCACTTCAAGAATGCGTTCCAAGATGCAATGACTTCGGTAAGCAAAAAAATGGGAAAAAGACTTCCTAACCAGGGAATCGCAGCTGTTTATGTACAGTATGTATTACTCCGTACAAGGCACGGACACGACGTTACAGAGGAGGGGGAGCGCATCCAGGGTCCTATCGATAAGCGTGACAGGCGGTACCAAGGCGGTACGTTACGGCCGAACAGGGATTAATACGGAATGACAGCCAGGTACGAGAGACTAACACGAGGCTAAATATGTACGACAGATGAGCAAACCATTCATAGAGACAACTAGAAATTAAGAAAGGCGTTGGGAAATGATTCAAAATATTGACTTGCGAGATTAAACTCACCAAATCGTGCACATCTACCATCACAAATAAGCGGCGGCACGTCTTACAGAAGCCTCCTGTAATGATTGAGCTCTCGACAAGTTCTCGTCCCACAAGGCAAGATGACGAAGCAGGTACGAATACCTGGGTACTCGCTAATGGTGGGGGCGGGGCACGGCATCGCCCCAAGTCTGGAGGGGTCAGCTCAGTCAATCATCCATCAGGACTTGGAATCTAGACGCAAATCCACTCGTCGCCCGGCGCATTCGGGTTCTGGTCCATGGCCTTGTAAAGCAAGCAATCAATAGCATCATCTTGACGCATCTGACTTCAGAACTCGTCTTATTTTTTTACTTCTCTCTGAAAGCGTACCTGTGTCTTGACTGGGATTTCTGTGCTTCGCTCACTCATCAGCTACATCCTCCAACAGCCATGTTCACCGGCATCGTCGAGGAGGTGGGAGGTGAGTAACCCTGTGACAATCACGGCATCAACGACGCAAAGCTCATTCGCGCGACAGTCGTCTCCCATCTCGACACCAAGGACTCGACAGGTGGCACCACGGCCACCATCGCCATCCCCGCGGGCTCGGCGCTGCTCAAGGACTGCCACGACGGCGACTCGATCGCCATCAACGGCTGCTGCCTCACCGTCACCTCCTTCACCGCGAGCAGCTTCCAGGTCGGCATCGCCCCGGAGACGCTGCGCATCACCAACCTCGGCGCCCTCACCGAGGCCAGCAGGGTCAACCTGGAGCGCGCCGTCCGCGCCGACACGCGCATGGGCGGCCACTTTGTCCAGGGCCACGTCGACACGACGGCCGACATCCTGTCCGTGACGCCCGACGGCAACGCCCTCGTCTTTCGCTTCCGGCCCAGGGACAGTGAGATGTTGCGGTACATTGTCTTCAAGGGCTTCATCGCCATCGACGGCACCAGCCTGACCGTCACAAAGGTCGACGACATCGAGGGCTGGTGGGAGATTATGCTCATCTCCTACTCGCAGGAGCGCGTCGTCCTGGCCGACAAGAAGCAGGGGGACTCGGTCAACATCGAGGTCGACATGATGGCCAAGTATGCCGAAAAGTCCCTGGCCGGATTGCTCGGCGCGGCCAGCGGCACCGCCTCCATTCCCCTGCTGGAGAAGATGGTGCAGCGGATCGTCGCTCAGGGCCTGGGCGGCAGACCCGAGTGAATCTGCTTTTTGGACGCTGGCTGGATGGGTATCATTGTTGGCTAACTAGAATCATGGCATATATCCGTTGCATCTCGACATCTCAGGCGTCGCCCCAAACTTCTGCGAGTCGCTGGCTAATGGCCTTGCTAAACTTTTTCCTCCCGACAAGGTGACTGAGTCCGTTGGAGACCAGGTCGCTCTTGCGCTTGGTGCCCTGTTCTCCCGTGCCGCAAGCTTCGAATGCCTTGACAAAGTCGTAGGGCGTCTTCCACTTCTTTTGTATCTCGAGCGCGCGCTCGCCCGTCACGCCTCTGGTCGTCATGAGCATCTTCAGGAAGACGTCTCGCAGCGTCATCATCTCCGACTTGGACGCCAGCGACGCAAACGCGGAATAGCTTATGTGGTGGCTTGCCAGAGGTTGCGTCGCCCGTAAATGGTCGAGGAGCGGCAAGTAGTTTTGGGCGGTCAGGACCTTGTCGGGGACGACGCTGAGCGTCCTGCTCTCATAGTCTTGCTTGAGCATGCGCGTCAGCCTCGCCAAGTACTTGATGGTCTCGTCCATCTTGGTTGTCCGCTTGACGAAATAGCCATTGACGACCTGCGTGGACGCGACGGCAGATTGCACTGCATCCTCGTATCGCTGGAAAGTGGCCAGGTCCATGGAGATCTCCTCAATGATGTAGACGACTTTTTGCGCACCAGATCGCTTCAGTCGAAACTTTTGCTCGTGGAATCGCCCGTCCTTGATGCTGCCAACCAAGTCGTCGAGCCGCTTCCTCTCCACGATCCAATCCAGTGCCACCTCGTCTCCCTCGGCTCCATGCGCCGACAGGAGCGATCGATCGCTGCACTTGGCGATCCACTGCGCATCGCCGACCTCCAAGCTCCTCATGATTGGCGTCACCCCTTGTTTTGCCAACTCTTCCTGCATATAGTCCCGATCCGTCTTGGCCCTGACCTCGCGAACGTCTAGGACGAGATGAACCGAGAAGGATCCAGGTGGTAACTTGATTGGAGTGAAGGTCGGTAAAGAACCGTCGCCGGCGAGTTCCTGATCCTCCTCCGCCTCCTCCTCCGCTATCTCAACATCAAGCGACTCTCGCGACAAAGAGCGTCTCGTCCGACTTGTCTGCGTCTCAGCGTCGTCCAGAGACCTGGATGCCTCTCGTCCCATCGCGTTCTCGATACCCTCTGGCTGGAATTCCCTAGCCTGCTTGATGCGCTTGGCCACGTCCCATCCCTCATCAGTCAAGGCATACCTCCGGAGCGGCCTGCCGCTTTCGTAGACGAGCTCCTTCTGGATCAACGTCTTCATCGAGTTCCACGCCGTGTAGAACTTTGTGGGATCGCTCGGCGCAGTCAAGGACGAGTCGCAATGGGGCTGCGCGACTTCAATCAGCTCCGTCTTGGTCATGCCTCTCGAAGCGTCTTCCGCGAGCGACGAAAGTCCGACGACGAGGGCATAAGCTCCCGAGCGAAAGGCCGGGACGTAGGGCTTGGCCGTCTTCTTGCGCTTCTTAGGCGCGGGACCGTCTTGCCCATCGCGAGACTCGGTTGCCGCCTTGGCCAGCTGCGGATGCTCAGGCATGGGCAAGCCATTCTGCTGACAGTGTTTCTTCAAGAGTTCCGTCAGGCGGTCACACAGCTTGGGCCCAAAGCCTTTGAGCTGCTGGAGTTCTGCCGGATGCTGAAAGACTAGTGGACATGCCTTGAGAGACTCGTAGGCATTCTTGTACGTGGTGACGCCCTTGGAGTTGCGTTCTCGGGCTAAATCAAGCCATTCCTTGACCCAGGCCAGGAATTGTGGGTTTGCGCATTCGGTTTCCGGGCCCATGATGCTTGGTCTGGTGTTTTGAGCGGCAAATGGCTTGCGCTATGCTCGAGGCCACATCCGGACGCGTCAGTGTCGCTACAATATCTCTTTGTATTTCCGAGCCGGGAATCGAAGTTCGTGAGAGGCCACAGGGTGAGCTACCGCAGGGCAGCTTTCGCTTTCCGTCGAAGTAAATGAATGACGATGTCCCTCGCGCACGCGGTGCTTCGCGTCTTCTTGATTCGGCGGCAAAGTGGGGGACCACGTCGGGCACACGAGATCACGTGCTCCAGCTTAAGTCGTTGCTCAGCAGCGGTCGGACTCGACTCCCGAACCGTCGACTGATGAGAGACGGCCTCAGACGTGATTCGACGATCTGGACATGAGTGTAACTCATACATACTGGAGAGTTGTCGCAAGCGTGTTACACCTGAGGCCGCGGCAAGCCAAGTCCCGACCATTCCTATGTAAATGAGTCTATGTAGTTTTCGAACCCGTGGGCAGCGTTGGGAGTCTATATCACGCTGCGAGATTCTACATTTACGCCGAAGGTGGCCGGCAGGTAAACACATTGCTGGCGCCATGCCAGCGCCATGGTTCCTGACCACGCCCTGCCTGTCTCTCGCCTGAATCCATCTCCACAGTCCCACTGTGGTCTCCTCCCTTTGCGGTTCACGACTGAGCCGAAGAAAACGTGAGCAGCTTCGTTTACAACCGTCCATTCGTATCGTGCAGTTTTCTTAAGGCTCCCGGGTCGGCTTTGATGCCTTGCCAAAAAGTGTTCTACCGCTCCTCACCATTCCTCTAGGGCACTGGTCAACTCTGGACCCGACAATTCTAGAACGACAGGAAATCAAACGCTTCGCTCAGCACATGCGGTACTCGCACTTGCCAGAGCTCGTGCGGGTCGGGTCGCTCGTCTCGAGCGCGTACTCAATCTCAACGTCGAGATCACGACGGTTCTTCGAGTTGGGCTTGACCTGGATAGTGCATTGGACCTCCTCGTCTTGTTGCACCGTGAGAACATCCTTGAAGTAAAAGACGGTCTGCTTCCAGTGCGTGTACTTGGTGTGAGGGCCAGTCGAGAAGCGAATGGGCTTGTGGCAGGCGGTGAAGTCAATGTCGAACCAGGAAACCAGGGCATGGATGAAGTCGTCGCGCTTCGCCGTGAGCTTGAACGGTACCTCAAAGGCCAGGTCGGCGGTGGTGCAAGTGTAAAGATCGAGTGTCAGTACGGAGGTGGGGTCAGTGACGACAGTCTTGAGCTCGACCGTGTCGACAAGCGGCTCCGAGAGGGCCGTCTCCTTGAGGGGGGTATAGTCGAAGCCGTAGACATTATCCCAGACTGCGCAAAGATTAGCCTCTGCATCACAAGAAGTAAACCGTATGCCGGGCAAGAAGAGAAGTATGGCGAGGCACAGGGACACGCTTACATCCAATCTTCTCCTCCTTGTAGTCACCGTCCTCGATACCGGCAAAGAAGATGGTGGCCTTGTCGGGGAAGATCAGGCCGTCCTTCTCAAGGTACTTGTCGCGGGCGTACAGAACGGTGTCGAGCATGGATTCGTAGAGCAGGAAGTAGCCCATCCACTCCGAGATGATGATGTCGACCTTGGGGAAGGGCAGCTGGACCTCCTCCATCTTGCCCTGAACCAGGGTGATTTTGTCGGCCATGCCATTGGCCTTGACGATCTCGCGAGCCTTGAAGATGATGGACGACATGTCGACGCCAATGACATGCTTGGCGCCAGCCTTGACGGCGAACCTGCATCGTCGAGATTAGCAAGCGGCGCATCGACGGCAAAGCACAATGAATCGAAGGGAACGGCGCAACGTCGAGGCCCGTTTTGGGTGTAAAAGGCAGCTGGATAACATACATGGACAGGATGGCGGTTCCGCAGCCGACGTCGAGGACAACCTTGTCCTTGAACAGATGCTTGTTCTGGACAATGGCATTCATGTACGACCTTGTCCGGACCTCGTCTTTCTGCGCAATCCGCCACATTAGCAATCATTCTTTTCGGGGCACGTTCAGCTGCTGTCACGAATATAGCACGCGCAGCCTGCCTCTTTGGAGTCCGTCGCGGGGTGTCTCAGGCGCGCGAATAAGCAGCAAAGGTGGGGGAGGGGCAGCGGCATCGCCAGCTTACCAGCATTTCCTCGTGGATTCCTTTATCGCGAAACATGTCTTGTCAGCGGCGTCCTTGGAGCCGGCTCGCGCTCTGATTCAGGTTTGATCACGTACCATGGTGATCGTAGCTATGGGGGAGGTCGGTCAGCGCGCGTTCCTGATAAGCTGGCAGAGGCCAGAGAGCAAGCTCACCTCTTGAAGTAGTGCTGCTCGCTGTGGGCAAGAGACTTCATCTTCTCCTCGGCGACCTCGACGTCCATCTTGTCGCCGCTCATGGTTGCGCCGGAGACGAGAATGGGGTTGATGTGTCGGGGTGGTTTGCAGACGACCGTTGGGAGGCGGGCACTCTGATGCTGCTCGACAAGACTGATTAAAACCAGAGGGTATCGATAGTCAAGGGAAGCGGCAAAGGACACCACCAGGCAGAGACCGAGGGCGAGATGATCCAGTAAGGAACTGGGAAAGGCGAGGAGGATGGGGTTGCGCAAAGACGAAGAAAAACAACCACCGGCTTTGCAACGACTCGAGTCTGTCCAACGGCGACGAGGCGGCGGGCGGGACCAGAGGCAGCAAGTTTTTTGTCGGGCAGAAAATATGTGCAGGCCCGTGAATCGGCCGTCACCGCCCTGCAGCGGCAACTGGGGTCGGGCGTGGAGGGGTCCAGCGGCTTGTTTGTTGATATGCCGGGCTGCTGCTCAGGGCCTGGGGTCCTGTAGGCTGTAGAGTTGGTGGTTGTTTGGCAGGTTTGGTACCCAGGACCCTGCGCGCCAAGTCTGCCCCGCCCCGCAGCGCTAGTCCCTGTCTGCCTGTACAGTACGTACCTGCCTGGGAGCAACAAGCGATGCAGTGGAGGCGACTGGCATGATCAAGCAGGGCCCCTTGGTTGTCGGCTCAGACTGCGACGCAATATTCGCAATATTCCATGGAGGTGGTTCAAGGGTAGAGCATCTCAGTGCACTATGTATGTGAATGTCTACGCGTATTGACATCCAGCAAGTTCGGAACGCCGAGACAACAACTCGGGGCATAAAAGAGGTAAATGAGCACCGGCAGCCAAAACTTGTCAATGCTCAAAGAGAGGCCAAACATACTAGTCGACCGTTCTGTAAATGCGAGCCGTCTACATGGCGGACTGCCGAATCCACCACTGATGGAGCTCGCCAGAGTCATGTCCTGTGGAAGCAGCAGCCTCTCCCAGGCGTTGCCATCCAGCCCGACAGCCCTCGCTCAACATTGCCCATTCTTTTCTTAATATGATTGCCCCTGATCCACAATTTCAAGCCCAAGGAGATCCGGAAAATAGGCTTGCAGAGACAGCGCGACTCCTCCTCATCTGTCTCCCTCTCATATCCTGCAACGCCTCCAACGCCGATACATGCAAGAGGACGATTCGTCTCTCCACGACAGAACCAAGAAGCAATCCCATATAAAAGCCTGCCCAGACAAGGAACAACATCTATACCAGCAGCACGCTGTTGATGCAGCCCTCGTTCTCCGGGTTGTTGGTGACCTGTGCGTAGCGGCCCCAGACGACCTTGCCGCCGGCCGTGACGAGACCGAGCTCGCTGACATTGACCTCGATGACGGTGCCCTTTGTCAGGACGCCGAGCTGGGTGTAGAGCGGGTTCTGCGGGTTCTTCTTGACGCTGATGATGGGAAGCTGCACCGTGACGCCGAGCTCCGGGTGCGTCACGTTGGCCTTCTTGTAGCGCAGGCCCATGGGCCGGATGAAGCGCTCGTACTTTGGGTTGCGCCGGGTGAAGTCCTGCCCGACAAACGTCGGCTTCGTCACCATGCGCTTCCACGCCTTCTTCTGCACCTTCTTGCCCGTCTTGACCACCTTGAACATCTCCTCCTCGCTGATGCCGCGCACCTTGGGCAGCGGTACGCTGAACCGCGCCGCCTTCTCTGCCCGCTTGTTCTTGATGGCGCTGCTCAGCGCCTTGGCCGTCGACGGGTTCGTCCGGTCCAGCAGGTACGACGGCATCGGCGTCGACGGCTCCTTCTCGTCGGCCGTCTTGACATTGCGCTCCTCGTGCGCCTTGATGGCCTTCTTCATCTGGATCTTTTCATTGTGTCGCTTCTTCTGGTACAGCTTGGCTCGCAGGCCGCGCAGGTTCTGGGCATCCTTAGATGCCTTGTGGCCCTCTCGTGCCGTGCGCTTGCGCAGTCGCTCTTCATGATCGAGGCGGCGGCCGTGCAGCTTACGCCACCTCTCCATATACTCGTTTTGAGGCTGTCCAGTGTGTCAGCGCAAACACCTCTCATGAGTTTCTGTGATTTCCGACTCACCATGTTGGCGGTGTTGGCGGTGTTGGCGGTGCCAGGCTCGCAATCGTCAGTGATCGGAGTTTCTTGGTGGTTGAAATTTCGCCGCCGTCCGCTTTGGCTGGGGAGTCGATTGAGTGGGGTGGGTTGGAAAAAAAGTAGCTCCTCACCGCACGACAGGCGCGCGCTACGGGTATCGACTAGGCCGGGACCCGGCGCCACACTAATCCGGAGCTCCAACGCCCTGCTGGCTCGCGCCGACTTTTTGTTGCATCAGACGCCGATTGAAGCCCGTCGCCTCGCCATCGCAACCGGCAATCGCGTCCACGGTCCAAGGGCGCTGCGGTTCACGATGAGCAGCCTGCTTCTTCGCCCCATGCTGCGGCTGGGAGCGACCGCGCCGCGACTCACGCCCTCATTGACGCTGCCTCTCCTGCAGCGGGCATCTCTCAACACCACCAACACCAACACCACCGCTTCGACTCCCATTGTCCAAAGCCTGCCCGAGCGACACATCAAGAATGCCGCCAACCCCACAGACGGCCACGTCCGGCCCCTCGCCTTCAAGAAGAGCCACCCGAATCCGCCGCCAACGCCGATTGCCAACTCGGTCAAGGAGCTCCTCCCCATCCTCGCCGCCCAGCCCGGCCACTACATCACCGTCCACATTCACGGCTTCCCCTACCTCGTCCAGGAGGGTGACGAGGTCCGCCTCCCCTTTCGCATGCCCGACGTCGTTCCCGGCGATGTCCTCCGCCTGGACTGCGCCAGTGTCATCGGCAGCCGCGATTACACCATGAAGGGCGCGCCGCACATTGACCGAGGACTGTTTGTGTGCAGGGCGACTGTGCTGGGCACCGAGTCGGAGCCCCTGCGCATCAAGATCAAGACCAAGAGAAGGCAGCGGAGGAAGAAGCAGGTCAAGAGCAAACATCGCTACACGATCCTGCGGATATCGGAACTTACAATCAACTCCCCGTCTGACGCCATAGGGCCCATCGCCTGAGCCTGCGTTACGGACAAACCACCCTCATATTGAAGCTGCTCAGGGGATCACAAGGCTCGTCAGAATGCGGTCCTCGATCCGAATCTGGATGTCAATCTATCACTCTCCAGCGATGCGCTGGCTGTACAAATAAAAACAAGAATATTCAAGGGCCGTGGCGAATCGTAGAATCAAGACTCGCTAAGTGATGGTTGCATTGCGTGGCAACAGAGACAACGATGGGTTAGACTTTTCTTCCTTCGATACTCTGGTAGGCCAGAGTTCTCGCCCGTACAAAAAATAAGCTGGTATATGCAAGTAAAGGTTCAGCAAGCCAACTCCTCAAGCGCCAAGCCAAAAAAGAAATGCGTAGTCCGCCCGTTCCTATTCCGAACTCATAAAGTAGATTCAAGCAATGGGGTGACCCCCGGCTCGACATGCGCCATTCTCTTAACAATGCGCCTCATTATTCCGTGCAAACATCGTCGTTGGCACGCCGCCGGGCTCATATCCTCCCTGCCATGGCCTTCTTGATGCTGGTCCAGTAAGCCTGAGGCCAGACGCTCATCGTTTCGGCCTCTGTCGGCATTCGCTCGCGACACCGAGTCACGACGCTCTGGATGATTCTAGCAAGGAGCTCCTCGTCAATGGGCAGTGCCTTGTCGCCGAGCTCAATGGGATAAAGGAAAGGGTCGGTGTCGTGGAGGAGCTCCTCGCACGTCGGGCGCATGTGCTGATCGCGGTTCAGACAGCGACGCATGGTACGCAACAGCGAGGGCGGCACAGGCACGCCGCCCATGGCGCGCGAAGGAAACTCGACGACGTGGTCCCAGTTGATGATGGCCTGGCAGCGCGCCATCTGGTTGGCAATGTGGCCAAAGGGCGGCAAGCCGTAGACCATTTGGTAAAGGATGCAGCCGAGCGACCAGACGTCGCTGGGCTTGCCGAGCTTCATAAGCTTGGGGCGACCCGGCATTCGTCCTCCGCGAGGGTTGTTGGCATCCATCAGCGATTCGGGCGACATGTAGTTGGGCGTGCCAATTTGCGTCTCGCGATGCACATTGACAGTCTCATCGGTCTGGATGGCGTTGGCGATGCCAAAGTCGATGAGCTTTAATCGGCCTCTGACCAGCACAAAGTTGGCAGGCTTGAGGTCAGAATGCACAATGTCGTACTGATGGACGGATTGCAGGCACTCGAGCATCTCCTTCCAGTAAAAACGCACAAAGACGGGGTCGAATTTGGCATGCTCAGGATTTTGTCGCGACGTCAGGAGCTTATTCAGATCCAGCTCACCCATCTCCATAAGCTGGTTCACGAGTTAGCATCGGAGCCAGCACGACTCTGCGTTGACAATGACGATTCCACTCACCAAGGTAAGCACCTGTTTCTCCGGGTTCATTTCGTGGTCAAAGAGCTTGATGACACGGTCGACGCTGGAAAGCCTTCCGAGCAGGTCAATTTCGCCCTTGTAGCCGCGGACAGTCATTTCGTCCGCGTTCTCAAGCGATACTCGCTTGAGCGCAAACATGTTGCCATTCTCCGCCGTAACGCGATATACTTTTGCACTACCGCCGCGGCCGAGGCAGTCGAGCCTGGTGTAGCATTTCCCGTTGACCTTGAGCACGTTGCGTCGTTGCTTGGCTTGCGTCGTCGTCGCGGCAGCACCAGCCGTTGAAGTCGCCGCCTCGAGCACAGACATCTTGGGAGGCGGCGGCGGTGGCGCCGGCCTGCGCGGCGTGTTGCCTGCGATGGAGGAGAGTGGCTTTCTCTCTGGAGATGTAGCTTTCGCGGCTGCCAAGTCCGTGACTACTTGCGGACGCGCAGGCTTTTCGTAGACGGGCTCAACTAAAGGTTTCGATCGTCGATAGCTAGCGGGGACTTCATTTTCTTGATCGTAGACAGCCGACGTCTCGACTCGTGGTGGCGGTCGCTCCGCGCGGAGCTGCTCGCCCTCCCTCGATTCCAGTCGGGAGATGCGAGGAGATGGTCTCACAGACGGCGGATCTTGCAGGTCAGGTTCAGAAGCAAAACGACGCTGAATGGCCCTTGCCGCAGCGGTGCTGCTTATGGGGCTGCCCGAGTTGAAGTTGCGGATGCCGTCGGCATAATAGGGCGATTCGGCTGCGTGGTCCGCAAGCTGCAGCTCAGACTCTTGATGTGGCATCATGTGGTCGCCTTCACCATGCTCGTCGACATCCTCCTCGCTTTGTCGCCTCCTCCCCCTCCGCGCGGGCCCGCTCAGGAAGCTGCCGGGGATCTTGCTCACTCGCTTTATGCGCATGGAGCTTTGCAGGCTGGCGTTGTCTTCGTTGCGGCTCCTCGTGGACGGATACCGGGAGACGCTGCCGTGGCTGACACTAACGGGGTTGCGCGACACCGTCTCGGGGGCTTCAGGCTGCTCCGAGTCCGTGCCGAGACCGGACCTGTCGGCGGCAGACCGTTCCCAGTTTGACCGTCCTGACGAGGGTCCCGATGATCCCATCCGCCCGCGACTGCCTGATGACCCAGATACGATCCGCACGATGCGCTCTCCTCGGGCGGGGGTGTTGATGTCAGAATGCCGATCCTGGCGCGACTCGGGCCCATCGTCGGCTGACCGATCGTGACCGCTCGTGCGGCTGGGCGGCCGTGTCGGACGCTGCGTCGCGGGTGCCCTGGATATGGACACCGACCGCCGCTTGGAAGGCTGGAGCTGGTTGAGACTCTGCGGCGTGTTGCTCAGGCGAACGACGCGCTTCCTCACGGGGCTCGTGTCCCGGCTCGTGGACCGCGAGGCTCTCTCAGGGTTCTCGACCGGCTGGGCGCTGCCAGCCCTTGAGTGTCTTTGCTCGTGCGAGGGCGGTGCTGCAGACGCGCTCAATTGGCTAGCCCTCCGTCGCGCGCGTGCGGGCGAAGACGGTCTATCGGCGGCTTCTGGGGCGCCATCGTTGAGAAGGGCCTTGGTGAGAGCGCTGAGCTTCATAGGCACAGGAATCTCATCCTCGGAGCTTTCGTCGTGGTATTGCTGCTGCTGCTGCTGCTGCTGCTGCTGCTGCTGAACGGCATGGCTTGCGCCCCCAGACGGCTCGGGGGCTGGCGCGTGGAACATTTGGTTTTCGCTGCGACTCATGTTGGACCGCGAAGGTAACCGCCGCAGACCCGGTCGCAGTGCGGCTCGTCGGACAGACCCGGCGGCCATCGGGGTGGGCGAGGCGGTTGCCATCGCAAAAGAGGACGAGGGACGCGTCGTGTAGGCGCGCCAGCTGGGCCGATGCGGTGTTGGAGCAAGGCTGCTGTTAGTCGAGGGGAAAGCACAAAACGAAGGAAGATTCACGCGTCAATCGTGCCCATCTTGAATAAGAAGCACCCGTTATCAAAAAATTAGCTGTGCTGGACCGTGAATGAAGTGAAGCATCGTCGAGGTCCAGGGGGGGGCTCCGACGGGTGGAGGAGCCCGATTGGATATTTTGGCTGTAGACATGGCTCCAGCCAATCAGAGCGTGGCAGGTTGTCCATGGCAACGGCTGCAAAGCCAGAGGTATTCAAGGGACGGGGCTCACGAGGGCTGGACCCTTGCAATGGAACTTGGGGTTGAAGAGCGAGGAAAATTCATCAAAGGAAAAACTCCAGGCAGCTTCGTTTGCGATTATGATCTGCTAGAGACTCAATCTGCCTCCTGGTCCTGGACAGAGACTCAAAATGTGGTCTTGTTGACATGGAGTTGGAGCTGATGATCTGCATCCTTCAACGGGGGAACTTGGCAGGTACATGCCACCGCTACCTCAAGGTGCACCTTTTGTCCCTGAGTCTGCTTTACAACCGTAATACCTGACTACCCTGCACCAGAGAGTTGGAGCAGGATTTTTCCAGCTCGTTTTCTTCAATCCGAGCATCTTTGCTACGGACATTCATCTCCTTTTCTTGATTCCCGTCCTCAATTCATGGACCAAGTGCTAAATGACAACTGCACTTCATCACGTCCACGATTTGCAGCCCAATGATGCGCTCCCCCATTACCTCGTCTGGCGATACTTGAGCGCGTTCCACAAGTCCCCGCACACCGCCGCGTCGCCGACTACCTAGGTAGGTACCTCGGCAGTACCTGCCAATCCCGGGCCCTTTCCCAGTTATAGCCTCCCTTTCCGGGAGCAGCCGACGCCCTCCGAAATCCGGGGTTGTCCACACCAGCCCTGGACCTATCAAGCTGACACTCCTCTGTCCACTTTCCGGCCTCAATCGGACGAACTTGCGACGTCCTTTTACGGCTTCACTTCCTCGCCGTCCTTCCCCCACCAGCCATCATCTCTACACGGGTTTGAAGATTGCGCTTAACCGAGCGGCTCAACTGCGTTGGCAGCTAGGCCTCTTCTCACACACTCGGTCTTCAATCTCCATCCCTCGATCGCGACCTCCTCCTTGCCGCGCCGGTCCATGCCGAAGCAATGCCCTCGTCATATCTGGGGAGCCACCGGGCTCGCGCCCTCCGCTCAGCGCTCCTTTTCCTGGCGCTCTGCGGCGTGGCGAATGCTTCAGTTGGCGACCGCTTGCCCGAGTTTGGGCAATGTCTAGAGGCGCGTCTTCCAGCCCGCCCCGACACTCTCGCCATACGTCGCCTAGAGGCGATCCCAGCTGACGAGCTCGTCTCGCGTAGATCTGCAAGACCGAGAATTGTGGCCCAAGCAAAGACCACACGCCTATATGTATGTCTCAAAGTCCAAATGCCCGGAGTACCTTGGACATCCTGATCCCATTCTTCGACCCCATGCGACTCGTCCGAAGCGTTGGCTGACGATTGCTTGTTGGATGAAACAGCCCTCTTGCGCCGAATGCTTTTCTGGAACTGTGCCTCCGAATGCGACTATACTTGCCAGCACATCGTCACGGTCTCTCGCGTCGCAGCATCCCAGCCCATTGTCCAGTTCCACGGGAAGTGGCCATTCTATCGCTTCCTCGGCATGCAGGAGCCGTTTTCGGTCCTCTTCTCCCTCGGCAACCTCTGGGCACACTTGGATGGCCTGCGAAAGGTCCGCACACACATCCCCGTTGCTTATTCCCTTCGCCCCTGGTACGAGTGGCTCGCCCGCATCGGCATCGCCAGTTGGGTCTTTAGCGCCATATTCCACACGCGCGACTTCACGCTCACGGAGCAGCTCGACTACTTTGCTGCCGGCGCCAGCGTGCTCTATGGCATGTACTATTCCCCCATTCGCATCTTTCGTCTCGATCGCCCCACACCCCGCAGACGCTCTCTGCTGCGGCTCTGGTCCATTCTGTGTGCTCTCCTCTACACATGTCACGTCGCCTATCTCAAGGGAGTCCGATGGGACTACACCTACAACATGGCCGCCAACGTTGCCGCCGGCATCGTCCAGAATATCCTGTGGAGCTGGTTCAGTTACGACCGCTATCGCAAGTCGAGGCGAGCCTGGACCATATGGCCTGGCCTTGTAGTTGCTTGGGTCACCTTTGCAATGAGCATGGAGCTCTTCGATTTTCCACCTTGGCTGGGTTGCATCGACGCCCACAGCCTTTGGCACTTTTTGACCATCGGTCCCACCATCTTGTGGTATAAGTCAGTTCTGTTCCTGCCGTCCTGATTTGGGCGCATATCCACAGATGATGCAGGATTGCACAATGAGGAGTGCTAACGGTTTGCAGCTTCCTCGTCAAAGACTCTCGAGACGACATTGCAGGCACAGAGCGTCTCAAGTCCTGACGAACAAAATGGCATCACGCCTGCTCTGTGACTGATATGTACACCAAATTTATCCGCGCCATGCCCTGGGGTATTCCTGGCCGGGATTGCCCTTTGAGGTTTTGCAATCAGCGGTGGTTCCCCCTTCAGCCTTTGCGACCTCGCCAATGGGCGCTTCAGAGTCCCGCGGCACCAGCGAGACTAGCCGTGTCTTCGATGTAGAGTCGCCGCCCGTATCATTATGCCTTCTTGGGATTCGTTGTCAAATATCGATATACGGGCATCTCCTCAATCTCCTTGGCAGGGGGTTGGTTCCTGCACCAGGCTCTGGTAGGGCGGGGTTGGAGCTAGGTTACACGGAGCAGCGAGGAGGGCCAATGTGAGCCGGCCCGGTTTGCCAAGTCGAGACCACGGCAATGTCTTGCACGCTGCTCCTGTTTTTCAGCTCAGCGCGCAAGCCGTCGCATCCTTCTGCAGGCTCCTTTGGGCGAAGAGGGGCGCGTAGTAGATCTTACGCCAAACAGCGCACTGATTACGACTCTTTGCCTTGCCCGTGGCTCAAGTTCCAAAATGCCGGAATCACCCGATCGCCGTGTCAGGAGGCTTGATGGGATCGTTGTGTTCATATGAGGCTTTGTGCCATTTCGCAAATAATTGTCCGAAGCGTCTTGACGGATTTCATTCAGGTGCTGAGCAGGTCCCGCACTGATAGGCCCCGCCCGCGGGTATTGATGTCTCGCCTATCTTTGTTGAGCATCAATAACGCGGCCGATGCTTCCTGGTCAGAGTCGCGTTGCGGATTCAGCATTGGGCTCGTCAAGGTTGAAGCTGATAAGTCTGATGAGCTTAGCATGTTCCTGCCGCTCTGTTGCGGACCGATCACCGGCGAGGTGCCTGCCGAGAGGCTGTAGCTATGCAGGGCGGACTCCGACGACGAAAATATATGAGTCTGCTGGTGATGTGTAGTGGCCTGTGCACGCAAGCTGGGCGAGATGGAGGTTCGGCGTCGGTAATCGTGACTCTCGGCTGCCGGGGATGGCGTCTCAGAATCTGTAATCTCGGCTTCGACAATTGATGGCTCCTCATGGACCTCTGGATGGAATTTACGTATAGATGGCAAAGGATCATGGACAGAGTCTCCGTAAACCCGGCTCTCCTTGTGCTGTGCCTTCAGCTTGGCCACGCAGTCTTCCAAATAGCGCACATAATCGATGGAGGCCTATCGAGAAACTTGGTCAGTCCACCTCAAACTAGTTGAAGTTCATGGGCTTCAAACCTGCAGTATAGCCAGCTTGTGCATCTCTCCCGTACATGCCGGTATCATGCTTTTAAGCACGGCGAATTCTTCATTCATCTTGCTCCGCCGTCTTCTCTCAATTAAGCTGTGCGCCGTCTTCCTAGCAATCTTGCGGCCTGCGACGCTTGCTGTAGTCGATTGCTTCTTTCTTCCACTGTCGGTTCCAGTGTTGCTACTAGGTTGCTTGTTCGTCGAGGCCGACCCTTCTTGACAGGACAACATGGGAGCGTTCTGCACCGTTGAAGCTTCCTGATTTCCCACATGTTGACGGGGTTTCATCTGAATTATCTTTCTCGATCTTGTAGGAGGGGGCGGAAGAGAAAAGGTAGCCTCTGGAGGCTCGTGAGCGACTGCGGCTCTCCACGGCGACTTGAGCGCTTCCGTAGCATGTGTGCTGTGAACGACTTCCGGCGAGATTGAGGGCAGCGAGGAACAGGAAACGTGGTGTGTAGGAGATGAGGTCATTGACTCGAAGTGAGAAACGACGCCGTTGTCTCGCATGGCGGGTGGCGGCAGCTCAAAAGGGGCCTGGAGTGCCGGGACTTGACGAAGGCCATCTTTGCCTGTGATGTCTGTGGACGAGCTGGGCGTCGGAAGAAACACCGCACGAGCCATGATGGAATTATCTCTGAGTCTGAAGAGAAGACGTATCCTATGTTGAATGGCCAAGGTCGCGGCTATGATCGCGGCTATTCTCTGAGTCCGGAGGTTCTTGACCAGTGCTGGGCGGGCATTTATACTCGATGAAGTACTTGCTAGGGACAGGCGATGGGAAAGCAAGTATGTAGATTTTGTGAGGCTAAACAAGAATTGTGAAAATTGTTGCAAATGGCGATCCAAAGCCGGTCGCGGCAGCTTGTCAGAGGCGCAGAGCGGATGCCGAAATGAAGATCGGGTGGCACATAGGACGGCCGTTGGTGGAGATGGAAATGCTTATTCTGGTCTTGCTGTTGTCCACCCAGCAATGATTGGGTCACAATCTATCGTTGATCAGGGGTGTAATGCTTCGAGACTGGTCGATGAATTCGAAGTCACGTCAGAGGCAATATGGGCGATGTTGTAGGAATAGCGAGAATGGGCGTTATCGTAGTGTTGCCTACCGGCATTCGTCTGCGCAAGGTGGCAGGCTTGTGGGGTGAGGGAGCAGCCGAGAGGGCCGGGGGAAGAGCCCGGCTAGGAGGTTGAGGCCGAAGGATGAGGAAGCGAATGGGCCGACTCCAGCCTCTTGTTGGGTCTGGAGAAGAAACAAGGTGTATGAAGTAGAGGTGAAAGAGGCGAGGTCGAGAAGGGGCGAGGTCCTCTTCAACAGGCAAGAGATGCCGGCTGTACCTGCTACCTTATACCGTACACACGGCAGCCACGTTTGAGGCAGGCAGGAACACAGTAACTTCCTGTGCCGTTAGGGGAGGAAGGCACGAGGTGGCAGCAAGACCTGCATCAAATGGCAAACTCCTCTGCAGTCTTTGCTTTTTCTACCCTCGTCGCCTCTCTTGTCCCTCGCGGATGCTCTTCGTTGACAATGACAGGGCACCCGGTTGACTCGACCCGCTACTCGGATGAATCCTCACAGTCCGGTCACGCGACAACGAGCCCAGCAGGTCGATAAGCCTCGCGACCTGGGCAGGCTGGGTTGCATCGAGACCGCACGCGACATGTGCAAAGCTGGACGAGTCCAGACGCACCGTGGCTTCTTGGACACGTAAGATTCCTCCTGTTACGCCCCTGCCTTTGCCCACGTCTCCCGCTGTTATCGGTCCACAGACGGAAAGCTTCTCCTTCAGTTGACGACTCGGACGATTGTCCAAGCACCATGGAGAAGTCGGTCGCGTGCTCGCCACGGCACCGGCAGCGGCCTGGCGAATCACGGCACAGCATGGGCCCATGTGGTCTCCCCGGTGGGGGATCAAGGACGCACAGCTTGTGGAGTGGTCCCGCAACGAGCGAGCCATTTTGCACCTGCGGCAACGCGGCAGCTGGCCATGAGGAAATTGCATCAAAAGAGGAAGAAAAAAGGGAAGCTCCTTTTCGTACGTCCGGCAGATTCTTGAATGTGGATACGAAATGGATGCCGCGGCTACCAACGGAGGATTCATTCGCACCCTGAGGCCAGCATCTCTGCCTGCATTTGGCGACGCAGATGCCATGACTGCCTGTCTCTGCGCTGCTGAATTACACGCGCGACGACGTTGATCCTGTCTGTACTCCGACATCATTCTGGAGCCTCCGAATCGCTGTGAGGTGCCGCGCCGGGCAGAATGCTCTCAGCGGTCACTTCACGTGTTCAAGCTACAATGACATCGGCACAGTTGGACCTTTCCTCAAAACCCTGCCAGGCTGTCACGCCTTGAGCCGTTCACAAGCAGGCATGCTTTGCCGACCAGGATCCCCCCCCCCTGCGGCGCGGATTTTGAAGACATGTGCCGGTTGAATCACAACTCACGTAGGGCCAAAGACAAGCGATGTCGACGAGTCGGCTCATCACACCCACCTGCCAGCCTCGCGGATCCTCGTTGGCCGGCGGTGTCGGGGAGCTGAAGAACGCGTTTGCAATAGTCTGCAGGCTATGGCCATCAAGGTCACCTAGCCGAGAACCATACGTACGTAGGCCTCCATATTGGCCTTACTCGGCGACCCGGAGCGGAGAGTTTCGAGCGTGTCTGATCGCGACAGGCCGGCTTTTAGGTAAAGGTTCATCTGATAACACTCGACTTCGTTCCAGGAGTTTGATGATAGCCCCTTTTGCTAGTAGCTCAAGGCGGTCTTCCTCGGCCGCACACTTAGCCAAGCTTGCCTTTGCAGTTTTGTCTTGAACGACGACGTAACCGCCTCGTTCGCACGTGTGCAGCAATGACAAATTTCCGACTTGAGCCTGGCGCACACAGCCTCGCTCGTGGCATGGTCTTTGCCGTCAACTGTATACGCCCCTCATGGTTGTTGTATGACATGTGAGGACCTCATGGCGTGTGTTCGTGCAGCCAAGCCGCGACTGTTGTAACGGCTGGCATCCGCGCCGGTCGGGCTCTTGTCGCCGACGACCTGCCTGCTGGACCCCGGCACTGCTCTTGTGTTGTGGATACGCGCGTATATATGTATGCAGATACAGACCGCAGGGGTCGCTGAGGGTATTACATGCATCGGATGCTACCTCGCGAGAAGCATCGCGCAGGTAGCTGCCCGGGGTCTTGGGCAAAATCTCCGCCTTCGGAAACGGGGCGTAGGCCGGTGTTGGAGCCGGCCTGTGCGCGATTCTTGGTCATGGCATCCAAGGTGACACCAAGGCCCTCGATATCACGGGCGCAAGCTTACACGAGCCGAGGGGGGCGAGGAAGCCTCGGACGCAACGGCCAATGGACTCTTGATTCTCGTCATACTACTTGCGTCTAGGTACTCGTCGCATCTCTCTCGTAGATAGAGGCATGGCGACCCAACAGATCTAGGATGCTACAAGAGCGATATAGCAGCGCCACACCACCACGCGAGTCCTGGTCGCACACGCTGCAACGGCGCAGCCTGCAATGCTACAGTACCGGCGTCATCCTCGCCAACTGTCAGAGCCTGCACCCATGTTTCCACCTGACTGGCGGTCATGCAGTTCGGCATTGTACAGTACCAAGAATGAGAATGTGATGTGTAGTTCACAGGATCCGTCGATGCTCCGTACGCACTCGCTTGCTACGCCGCCCGACGGGTCTACACCTCGTTGCTCGGGTACGCGACCTGCGTCGTCACGTTGAACTCCTCCTTGATGGCCCGAATGTTGACGAAACGCGTCAGGAGGTTGGCGCTGCCGGCCTTGTCATCGGTGCCGCTGGCCCTGGAGCCGCCAAAGGCCTGTTGTCCTACCACGGCACCCGTGCTCTTGCAGTTAATGTAAAAGTTGCCCGCCGCGTTGCGCAGCTTCTCCTCGGCGAACCGGATCGCCTGCCGGTCCGTTGCGAAGACGGCTCCCGTCAGGCCATACTCGGACGTCGTATCGACGAGCTCGCATGCCTTTGCGAAGCCGTCTGGTGTCGCGTCGTCGTACACGTAGACGGTCAGGATGGGACCAAAGAACTCGGTCGACAGGAACTTGTGGCTCGGGTTGGTCGTCTGATAAATGGTGGGCTGCACAAAGTAGCCCTTTGACGAATCGTACGTTCCGCCGGTCAGTAACTCCATTTCCTTGTCATTCTTCGCCTCGTCAATCGCGCCAGACAGCTTCTTGAACGAGGTCTCGTGGATGACGGGTCCCATGAAGTGCGAGTGATCCCAAGGCTGGCCAACGGACAGCTTCTTGGTCTCGGCCACGAGCTTCTCCTTGAGCTCCGCCCAGGCTGACTTGGGAGCATAGACTCGCGAAGTGGCACTGCACTTTTGGCCCTGAAACTCAAAGGCGCCGCGAACAGTGTGCATGACAGCATTGTCCACGTCGGCCGACGGGTGGATGATGTGGAAGTTCTTGCCACCCGTCTCGCCGACGATGCGAGGATACGACTTGTAGCGCCCCTCGGCGACACCTTGGCCGATGGCGCCGTAGAGCTTGCGGAAGACGGCGGTGCTGCCGGTGTAGTGGAGAGCGGCGAACTCGCGATGACCAAGGGCCACCTTGGTGATCTCCTCTGGATTGCCGGGGACGAACTGGATCACGTCCTTGGGCAGGCCGGCCTCGCGAAGAATCTTGTAGACGAGCCAGTTGGATGCGATGGAGAAGTCGCTAGGCTTCCAGACCACGACGTTGCCCATGAGAGCCGGGGCGCCGGGCAGGTTGCCGGCAATGGCGGTGAAGTTGAAGGGGCTGACGGCGTAGACGAAGCCCTCGAGGGGCCGGTACTCGAGGCGGTTCCAGATGCCGGGGGAGTTGTGCTCCGGCTGCTGGTTCATGAGCTGCTCGGCATAGTGGACGTTGAAGCGGAAGAAGTCGGCGAGCTCGGCCGCGGCGTCAATCTCAGCCTGCCAAGCGTTCTTGCCCTGGCCGAGGACCGTGGCGGCCATGATGTCGTAGCGGTACTTGCCGGAGATGAGGTCGGCGGCCTTGAGGAAGACGGCGGCGCGGTCGGCAAACGGCAGCGACTCCCAGGCCGGCTTGGCGGCGAGGGCGGCCTCAATGGCCTTGCTGACATCGCTCGGCGTCGCCGTGTGGTATGCGGCGACCTTGGAGGCATGATCCGAGGGGTTGAGCTGGTGGGAGAGGGATGAAGTCTTGACCTGGGTTCGTTTCGCCGAGGGCCACTGTCAGATTCACAAACTCAAGTGTCGTCCCCAAACGGCTCGAGCGTCAAGGGCGCATCCATCGTTCACCACACGTACCTCGTTTCCCCCGATGACGACGGGCACCTCGATTGGCAGCTTCTTCTGGAGCTTCTCTATGGCGGCCGTCAGGCCCTGGCGCTGAGCGCTTCCCTTGACATAGTGGTGCTGCTCGCGCACACGTCCCGTCAGTCGTGCCAGCTCTCGGGACCTTGCGGGGAACAGCTCGTCACCCGGGTTTCCAGCTACTCACGTTGGGTTCATTGGCCACCTTGGGCGTCTTAAACGTGGCGAGAGTCCCCATGCCCATTCGTTGCGAGGTCTGGCTGGCGCACCGGAGACCTGCTCTGTTGAAGACGGCGGCCTGCATGGCTGATCCGAGCTTCCCCTCCTCTCTCTTTATGGCCCGCTCGTTCGCCCTCGCTCCTTGTTCACGCAAGTACACCTATGCGCGTCCGCAAACTCCCACACACACACTCGCTTTTGCTTTCGGGACCGGCCTCGGGATGTCGTTCCGCGCTACGCCTGCCCGCTTTCTCGGTGCGGGAGTTGACAAGGAGCTGCCAAACTGGGAAGTGTATGACACGTGGCCTGGTCAATCTGCGTGCGCGGCGTGCGTCTTCGAATCAGAAATGATCTGGTCTGTCGGAAAATCGAACCAGCGCCCGAGAAAATTCAATCCAAGTGAGGGGTCGTTGTCGGGGTAAGAGGAGGTGTGACCATTGTTCGATCTGCAGCGGTTCTTGCGGGAGAGAGTCTCGGCTTGCGCCGCTCAGCTTTGACGATAAATCCGGGGAATGCAGTTGCAGCTCTGGGGCCCACTTCCCAGTCGGGTTTAGCTTTGGCGGATAATGACCCAACAGCGCGACAAAGGGCGGGGACTGGTGGGGCGCATCTCGGCTTATGGCGGTTTAAGCCTCTAAGGCTGGGGAAGGGGTGGGGGAGGAGCTGTTTGGGGGTTCTTGAACGGGTAGGGATGTCTGGCTCGGGACAGGGTACATTGTTGAGGCATCCTCTCCGATCTCGCTCCCGCCTGAACGGCCCCCGGCGCTGTGTGTTGAGTTCGGCTCAGTGCAGCTGCCAAAACTGGGCGTATCTCGGTGGCACGAAAGACCTTCATCCGATCGGCAGTCTGTAGTGACATTTCTTTTCGAAGACTGGCATCATGGCAGAATCAGGTTCGACAACAACACCCTGCTAGGCTCAACTATCGCTTGGTATCTTATTCAGAACGCAAAGCACCATTACGCAAAGCCTCAAAAACTCGCTCGCCGCGCCAGAAATGACAATATGCTCCCGTACATTGATGCCTTTGGTATATCCAAAATAGCCATGCATGCATGCAACAATCGATATCTCGTGATAACAGATGCACTTATATCCAACGGCAACGCAAAATCCAATCAAAACTACAATGACGGATAAGATGAAACGGTCGCTTACGCAGCGCGCGGCTCGTGCTGCAACATCGGAACGCTGAGCCCATAGCCCTGCGTCTTGCCCTCGGGGTCGTGCTGGTCAATCTCGACATTAATGGCAATGTCAAGGCTGCCGTCGTTGCCGCGGCCGTGCGTCTCAGTCGAGGCCGCCCGGTGCTTGGTTCCGGCACTGAGCTCTCCTTTGTGCAGCTCAGAGTGGCCATCGCGCCCGGCAAACGAGGGCGATGATGAGCCGTTTTGGCCCGCCGACTGCTCGTCGCTGTCGGCATGCCACGAAGGCGTATTCGGGGAGTTTTCCGTTAGCGTGGCATAGTTGCGGCTCGGCATCGTGCAGTGATTATGCCCGGCTGTCTTGTTAGACTCGCCCGGGTCCTTGTCGAATAAATCGAGGAGCGTCTCGTCCGTGTCTCTGTTGAGATGGTGAATCTTGTTCCTCGTGGCAAGAAAATTGGCGACGGGCTGAGGCGGAGGCTTATTGACAATGGCCGAGGAGATGACATTGGCCATGTATCTGCTGTCCTGCTCGACCGGAATCTCGAGCTTCGGGTTGGAGTAAAAGCGACCTAGTGCCGCCAGATGCACATCACCGCCCAGGATCGTGACACGAACGGAAAATTCTGCGGCAATGTCTTGCAATTCCGTAATGAGCTCAGCACGCTCCACCTTGTGCGTTCGTGCCGTGTAGTGATCGTCAAGGTCGTCCAACAGATCCACAGACCCATCGAAGTGATTGAAGAACCCGCCTCCTAGGCCGAATCTACGGTTCAAAAACTTGATGGGCCCCATGATGGGGCTTCGAAAGACATTTTCGAGCCAAGTCAGGCGCTACATAGCCCGTTAGATCGGGTGCTCTGCAAATTCTCAGGGTGAGGACTTACGGGGTAGGCAATGGGAATGCCGAGGAGAAGAATCAGATGCTTGATAGGACGCGATGTAACGACAGCCTCCCTCAGTTCCGTGCGGAGCCTCTCGAAGATGAGTTCGTACGTCTCGGGGTAATTGACTTGATGCCGGGTGCGCTGCTCGTGATTAGCTATGTTGTTTGCGCCAGGCCGTGCTAGGACTCACCTCTGTCCGCGCATCTATGCCGACGAGGGCGATTCGCGCTCCGAGGCGGGAGTAAATATTGTACGAGTGCTCGGCAACGTATGGGCCCGGCTCTTTTCCGACAATGTACTGCTGGTCCGGTCTGGGGTCTGCCACAAAAGTGTCTACGAGCTGATTGGGATCTGGATCCGATGCTTCGCTGCCATCCGGGTCGAGATGATCTATCCGGGTTAGTCACGTCCGAGTTTTAAAAGAGCTCTCTTCTTACCAGACGTATAGGTCGACTTGGGAGGCGCCATATGCTGCTGAAAGAGCATGTAATACTTATGCGCCGTTCCTCCGATCCCGCGAAAGACGTCGCAGCGCATGAACTGGTCGACGTAGGAGCCGAAGCCGTCAATGATCTGCCACGGGTCAGTAAAACACGAACCGTGAAACACGCCGCGAAACGAGGCGGCCAACTCACGTCATGATCATCCCAAATATTGATTTGCGGAATCTGGCCATTGGCCATGGCGAAGGGCTTCGAGTCGTACCATCGGATATAGTTTTGCAGGTAGTAATCGTCGCACTCAGCGCGCAGCTTCTCGGCAAAAGGAAACTCGCGCCGCTTTTTGGGATTGCCAATGTCGGTCCAGGCGCGCAGCGGGCCATTAACCCTAATGCCGTCGTTGTAGATTTGGTCGCCGCCGCCGACCATGACGTGGAAGGGCGCATGCTCGTGCTTCCTCAGGACGTCGTTCCAGAGGGGGGCGCCGCTGAAGGCATCTTCGTCGGTCCCAACGCTGAAGCCGTTGCACGAGTGGAACATGATGCGCATCGACTCCTCGGCCGCGGGGACAAAAAAGGCGTTGATGCGCGGCTTGTGCGAGCTCGAGAAGCGGAGATCCGGCAGTTGATACTCGTACTTGATTTCTTCGGGCTCGAGGGGCACGACGATGTCAAAGGCCCAAAAGGTAACGCGGCGATCCGAGTACAGGCGGCGCCCTTGAACCTCGAGGCCCTGATGCGCGTGAGAGGCGCCGTTGCCGTTGATCTGTTCGACGCCATTGACGGCAGCGACCTCCCCGGCGTGGCCCGCGCGGCGCAAGTATAGCGATGGCTGATGGAGGACTTGCTGGCCGCCGCCCTTGGTGACTACCAGGACACTGCCATGCCACTGACTCTCGTCCATGCGGCGATAGTTGAGGAGCGGGCCGCAGATGATTTGCCTGCCGTCGAGGCTCGCAACCTCTCCGCGGCCGTCGTCGAGCTGTTCGCCCTCCAGCCCGTGCGCCGCGGCGATGGTGATGGGCTGGTGGTTAGCGCCGGGCTGGACGTGGCCATCAGGTTCGGTGCGGCCCGCGTTGAGGAAGTCCGTGAGCGGGCCGGTGTTACCGGTAGTGACGGGCTCACGGGCGTGACCGAGCTCGTGAGTGGCGTGGCGGTGGTAGGCCGACGATTCCTGATGGCGCCATCTGCTGGCCGACGAGTACGGATTTTGCTCGTGAGGCGATGGCAGGTCGCCGTTGTCGGCGTCGTGAGGCGTCGCCATGCTTTGGACGATTGTTGCTGAGTTGGATGCGCCTCAATCGTCACTGATGGCACGCGTCCAGGTCAACGGCGCAACGAGCCGTTACGAGACCCGACCCGAGGCAGGCGCACTGATGGATGGTGGGTATGAGACCCGGCCGGCCGCACCGTGGAGGCGCGAACTTGGTGATTGATGGGCAGATCTTTGAGACGATCAGCTGGTGAATATCTGTATGGATTTCTGCAGGTCCACGAAGGAGAAGGAGAGGAAGCGCAGAGGCTGGGCAAGAGCAAAGGTGCTGCGCAGCGGCAGGTGTTGTCCCCCGTAGGAGGCAGGTATTACCAGGGTGGAGGAGACGGGCACTCAGTGACTGCGTGCGGCCAGTTATTGTCGGCCTGCATGTACGATGTACCCTTGTGCCGTCGGCCGCTGCAGATACCTACCTACCTAGTGGGGTCGAGACTTGGAGTCAATCTCGGCGTGTGGGGGGCGTGACGACAATTGTCAAGCCAACTAAACACTACCAGACTCCTAGCCAGGGATCGCCGCAGTCCGACAGCCAATGGATGACTCGAAGACGACGACGACGACGACCTCTGGCGCATCACGCGACGTGACTCGACGATGACACTCACGAGTGGTGGACGACTGTCTGGGCCAACGAGTCGCGTGAAGGGCACTCGAGCGAGGCGGCGGGTTTGGCGTCAAGCCAGAGAATGATTTCCCTCCAATCCGTCCATGATGCTCGGCCCTCCAGTTGGTAATATCGAGCATGCTGCGTCCGACACGGGAACAAAACAGGTGCTCTCCTCGACACTCGAGGCTTCTCCGGATCACATTCACCAAAGCACCCAGCCCACTCTGTTTCTCGACCTGACAGAAAGATCGACGAGAAACCCGGTGGAAACACATCGTCTATCGTGACAGGAGAACCAGTTTCTCGGAGCTGCTCAAGCATGCTTGCGCAAAGGGCCATACTGTGAGCTGCAGACTCCATCAACAAGCAGATATGCAGAATCTCACACTGCTGAAGAGCTTGGAACCACTACTCTATCTAGTCACCTTCGGACATCACATTCCTCTGGCTACCTCACTCTGGCTATTCATGCCAGACCCGTCACAGGCCGCCAAGTTCCAGACATGAATAGTCTCGAGACGTCGTACTGTACCTAGCACCCACACTTGCCTTGGCAAGAGACTTTACTGCAGCTCATCAGTTGATTTCTCGATTTAAGATACTGAGTCGACAGGTCTTGCGCAATCGCGGTCTACATCAATCCTTATAAGACTCTAAGCATCCTCTATGAGATTAATACTGCTAAGAAGGCCCGCAATAGCGGTAGTAGCGAGAAATCTATTAGATCATTACACAAGAAATCGTCAAGAACAAAGGTTCAGCGACTATACGAGCACTCTATTGAGTCATATACCGTGCCTTTAAACGTAGATGTAGTCCTATGTAGAGAACCTGCAAGGAGGCAGGGCTTTTGGGTTGAAGCCGGACGGGCCCGAGAACCTGAAAGAAGACGGCGAAAACAATAGAGAGGACAGAGGCGAAGACGACGCAGACAGCCCGTATTGGTTAATTCCGATGGTGATGGCTGCACAAACCTCAACTCAGTCAACATAGTAACAGACAAGGACTGTATGCTCCTTGTAGCTACGTAGGATGAAATGTCCGACTCTACCTGGCAGCTGTGACTTATACAAATGGGCGACGTTCAGGCTGCTATGCAATCCTCTGCCTCAAGACGTGTCTGAGTGCAACCGAAGAGCTCTTGACATCCATGCCCGTCTACCGAGGGTCGTTTGGCTAGCATTTACGGTTGGCCACGGGGGGTTGGGCAGTATGAGCAGCCATGCGATGGCCCATCCATCCTTTACCTTGGCTGTAGCCCACGCCGCGATGTATGCAGAATATGCAAGATCTCTCTGACTAGACGGCCAAGGGACCAAACAACAGTTGAGATAAGTCTCCCGTGTCGCTCCCCATCGGCGGAAGCATCGCAGCATCCGCAGAAACACTACTGCAATAATATCGAGAGTATCGCTCGAATGAAGACATATTCGGGGCTCATATTCGACCAAGACCATAGGGAAGACGAGCCTGTGCCGTGGGTAGGAAATGCTGCTCTGAAGGCCTTCAGAGCATTCTTGCGTCGCTCAAATAGTCTATTCATCTTCGGGAGACTGCACCATGACACGTCGCTGAAGCTACGTACGCACTGGTCATGAATTGAGGAACCGTGACTCGACAGGCCGAGGGCTGGCCGCTCGTCGTTGCTCCAGTATCGGTGTCTGCATACATGGATCCAGACGGGTCGAGAGACGAGGGCGCAGTCAAGTTTCAAGGCCCTGCCTGCCCTGTAAACCTCACCTCCTACCCCCAGACGCCTGTACAAAAGACGGTGCAGCTGCAAGGGCATGTCAGAAAGCTGAAACCTGGTCTTCGGATTCCCATGGTAGGCGCCGGCGGTAGCGAACCAGTCGCGCGTGCAACAACAAACGAAGGCAACTCCCCAGCTCCCCTTGCCTCTCAGCCTCTCTAGGCCGCGCGCTCGCCTTCTGACAAGTCGGATCTGGAGGCTGATGGCGCGACACGGGCTCGGCAACGCACGTGGCAGGGAAAGCTTGGCCAGAGAAGAAAGATGACTGACCAGAGAGAATCTTGGTTCCGAACTGCTTTGTCTTCAGGCCCTCCAGTGGGCGTTTCTTTCTTCTCGTCAATTGCTTGGCGCGTCCACGATGCCATCCGCGCAGCCGCGGGCGATTTGTCCGCTAGACCGACCCCCATCTCGTAAGCGGCTTACTGTACTGTTGGTTAGTGCGTCGTGCGGAAAGATTCGCAATCAACGACGCCCATTTCCTGGATTGTGATCGACGCCCTCTCCATCCGTAGCCGTAGCCGTAGGCATAAGTCTCAGTCCAATACGTCACCCGTCATGACGGGCTGCTTCCGGGGCCGATCTCCGAACTGGTTCGTAAATCGTAACCCAGGAGCACCAGAAATGGAAAAAAAGCACTCAAGTTGCCGCGCGAGCCAAAAGTCGATCTTGTTTGGCAAAGCTCGACTCGGCGCGGGCGCCACATGCAGCCTAACCTGAGAAACTATCGGTCCCATTGTCGTTGGTAGCTTAGCGGAGGGGCAGTCGCAGTATGTGACGGTCCCTGCCGTCGAAAGGGCGACGCATCAAAATGTGCTTCTGCCCTGGGATGACGCCTAAGTCTCTCGACACGTCGCCCTAGCGGGATCGTCTCTGTCGCAGATCCAGGCACCGAATTGCGTCTGTCCCCCGGACCCATCTCCTACCTGACAGCCGATTTTGGTGGTTGGCAAACACGCCAAAACAGGCGTCCTGCACGTAACATGGCATGGCTCGAGCCATCAGGCACCCCGAGCCCGCAATGACGCAGGGAGACCGGACTCATGGGAATGGTGCCTGTGTCAAGGGGATTTCTGTCAGTCGTGGCGACGCGCTTGCGGGCTCCAAGCTCAGCTAATATTCCACACTTTTTCTGCTGAGCTCCGCGACCCCCGAGTCCAAGGAGATTGGGATACGTGCACGTGCGTCCGCAATTTGCGCCGACTCTCAGACAGAACCGTCGTCAAGATCTCTATTCGACCCCTTGATAGTCGGCCCGACGAGGCACCGTGCCTTTGCAGTCCGCGATCCGCATTGTGTGTCCAGCGGGAACCCCGCGCCTTGATCGAGGGAGGTCCGCTGCGGCTGTGATGCCAATGGCATGCACATATGTGGCCGCCGTTGCTCGTCGTCAAAGTCAGAAGCGCAAAATGTAAGGAGTAGTTTAAATGGACCACCGTTGTACCAGCGAAGCAGACAAGCAGGCAACGTGCATGACCCCTTTGATTATGTAACGCAGGCGAGGCTTTTCACGCAGCCAACCAGCATCTGGGCACCTTATTTTGTGGATCCGCAATTGAAAAAAAGCTTAGACACGTCCGAAAAATTTGCCAACCTTCTGATTCAGTTCTTTCATCCTTCACCACTCTTCTCACAATTGTCCCAATATCGGCCACGAACCAGCGTCCCTCCGCACATTGCTTGCGCGCAGGACCGGGTTCAACTTCGCTTACCCACCTGCCCTCACCTTGGCCGCATCATAGAGTGCAATGTCTGGAGCCCTGCAATCACCCCGATCGGCAGTCGAGTGGTTGCTCGAGGATGTGACGAGGGCGACGACAGCGACCGTCGATACGAAACATTCTGCAGCGGCGACGAAAGTAGCGGTCAAAAAGTGCGTCGCTTCTGGCGTCAGCGATGTTGACCGGTCTGCGGCATGATTCTGCAAGTGCGAAATGTCGTCGGGCCGTCCCCTGTGATACCCGTAGGAAAAGACACTGATTCAGATGTCTTGCGACGGCACATGTGTGTACAGCGGTGGGCTTCTTTCTGTGCTCCAACTGCTGAAGGATGTTTTCAACGTGCCAAGACAGAACGTCCTCATCATTACCAAACACCTGTGCTCTGACACCCCTATAGACGCTGGTGCATGAAGATGAGGACACATACGCTTTGATTGATGAGTGATGCGCCGTCTCGGCCAGCAGCAGGCCTTGACTCGTCTTCACACCGCCAATATGTCCGAGGGACTTCGGAATCTCGAGCGGCGTCGTGGACGACTTGTGCGAGAAGAAGCCCACGTCTTGGGGAAGAAAGCAACTGCCTTGTTTCGGTCAGCCGCGGGGGCTGTTTCCGGAGGACATGAGGCATCATGAGCAAAGTTTGGCTTGAAATGATGCCAAGCCTTACGCATTTGCAATTGCCCAACATGTTGCTTTTTCCCTACACTTTCTGGTTTCTCTGCTTGAGAGATGACTCGTCTCAAAAGCACCCCCGTACAGCAGGAGACATTGACGAGACAGGGCTGCGAGAAACAATTCCCTGAAAGGCCACGACACGAGATATTGGCCTCGATCTTGTTGCCTGTGATTGCCGGCGGACGGCCTAGCGTACTGGGCCAGGCAAAGCCTGCCCTTGGATTTGAGCTGTCACCGATCAAACAATGCAAGCGCAACGTCAAAGCGGGCACCAGGAACGGGCTACTCGACGGGCCTTGGCAGGAGACAAGAGTGCTCACAAGCGTCCGAAGGACTCGCTCGTACTCGAGCCTAATTCCCAAGTACAGTCGTTTTTCAGGTGTCCGCTTCCTCCTTGCCAAGGAGCGTTTAAGAGAAAAGCACATTGGGCACGAGGCGCAGATGGCCAATTGATATGGTGCAGAGTGAAGGGCGGGAAAAGACATGGCGCTGGCGATCCGCACCGGCGCGTCATTTGCTGAGAGGGCTAATGCAAGCTCAAGGTGAAAATGCATCGCAGACGCAAGGCTGATGAGGCGGCTCCGTGCCTGACCGCGATTCACCTGCAGTACGAGACCGTGTTTCTGAGCCCTCGACCGGTGCACGAGGCGTGCATTGACCGTGAGCGGATTTCCGGATTGGTCGACCTGGGATGACGCCGCGTAGGTGAAGTGAGGCTTCGACGGGGGAAAAGCATGGCCACACGTTCCTTACAGGCGCACATACTTCGTACTTGAAGTTGCAGGGCAGCAGTCGGTTCAACGCAATCCGTACTCCGTACATGCTCCTACCCGACGCGTACGCGGTGCCGAGGCCAAGCCGTTGCGTCTCTCCGAGCGTGAATCCTGATCTTGGTGGACGCGGTGGGACGCACGAAATGCTGAGGATCGGAAGCTGATATCTGCGGACCACGCACATCATGAGGGATGGCTCTTCTTATCGCGAGATGCCCGACGATGCATACCGGTCTCCAAGAGCCTGCGATGCCTCTCATCTGCCAGCGAGGCGGCGAAGGAGCGCCTGGCGAATGATGAGGCGGCGTCCAATCCAGAAGTAAGAAGCGGCCTCGCTCACGCCGGCGGGATCCATGCCGTGGCACTGCGATTGTGGCCCGTCGATACACTCATGCAGTCTGCCGTACGAAGTACGTTGTAATGTACGTTAAAACGCCGCAGGCAGGCTAAGCTTTTCGGTCCTTAGCCCCCTCCCTTGGCGACCTTCAGACCGCCCCATAGATCGGCCAGGCGAAGGCGACGCGAAATTGCCCGACAAATGGTGCGCGAGACAGGGGCGCCGGAGGCTCCTGCGCCGAGCAAGGGCGATGAGGATATTGTCTGTTACTCTGTGCATCTGAACCCGACGTTTTACAGACCAGCGGGCCCAGTCTGTGCCTGGGCATGTGTCATTCGCAGCGTCATGAGAGATGAGCAATGCTTTTCGAGCTGCAAGGAAGATGGACGGATGACGGGCTTCTGCACATGCCCAGCCGAATCGATGCAGTGGCATAGCGGACGGGCAAGCCGCTCAACCGACCGCGGCTCAAGGCACCAGCCTTGTCGAGATGCTTTCTCGTAGAGTTCCCGCGACTGCTGGCAGGCTCGAGAGGACGTTGCCCAGCGTTCGGGTAGCAAGGAGCGCTGGTCGTCGACTCGGCGATTGGCCGCCGAGCATGTCACTGAGGCCCGTTATGGCGCCGACGGCGGTGCTGTCTACTCGGACCACATCGCAACGGAAGATTCACTTCATCTCGTTCGCCTTGTCGAGATGGGCGTGCGCAGCAAGTATTAGCGCACGACAGCGGGAGCCCGAGGCGTCTCAGCACAAGGGAAAGCGCCACGACCTGCGCGACATTCCCGCGCGGCTTTGAGGGTCTCGCAACGTGCAGCAAATGAGACCTCCTACTGGCTTTTGTCCAATCTCCCATTGGCCTCCGGTAGGGTGCCGAAGCACACAAGCTATACGAAGGGACCCGATGAGCGTGAGACAGCATGGCCGCCATACCTACTGCCGAGTCAGTCTCGAGCGCAACGTCGAATGTCCCGGGACCGCTGCGGGCGGTCTGATTCTGTCGCCTCAGACGCAAGAATCGACAGGAGCCGAGGGGTGTGTCCAAAGGAGGGGGTTTTGGGGGCCCATTGGATTTGCTCGGCAATCTGATTGCTGTTCGACTCGTCAGCCCTGGCTCAGCTCGGCCCTCGAAATGAACAGGGCAATCCCATGTTGGCGGGCGCGGCGTTTTGGACGTGGGGGCAGCTCCAGATGGCGGCTCGGCGAGCGCAATCTCGACAAGAAAACCTCTTCCCCTGACGCCAAGCTGCCCTACGTTTCGTACGTTTCGTGGCCAGAGGAGGGTCCATGGTCTTTGTTCTCTCGCATCTTAGGCGCCGGCCCCTCTTGGCTAGACCGACTGTCGGCAATCGGGATTCCGTCCTGGCCAGTTGGTTAATGTAATAATGTATGGGCGTGCCACCACTAACTTACATCGATAGTGGCTGGAGGGGAGCCCCCAGACACGACGGCACGGCCGGGCACCAGGAACCAGGGCCCTGTAGCAACTCAACTCGAGTGCTGCCGTGGGTGCGGGTGTGGGTAGATGTGGTGTGGTGGTGTGGGAGAGCCGCCGAGATGGAGGGGCGGGCACAAGGTTGGGTTGCGCCAGTAAGTTGGGTACGTACCTTGGGGAACTGGGAAGGACCCGCTGTCCATGTACCGCACCAATGAACACGTTTACTTAGTCGACCAACAGCTACGACGATGAAGCAACGTCGGGCTACGAGAGCGTCGGCTCGGCGGCTCCTTGCATTTCCTGTGGTTGGTCCCCGACGCAACAGCAGACGGATCCGTTGTCGTGTGGACGCCGGGCTAGGAACTGAGCCTGCTGCTCAGGCGAGCGACGACGGAGGGAGTCGCGCTGCGAACGGCATAGCGGCCTCGCAACTTCAACTAAGACGACGCGCCGCAGGTATGTGGATGGCAGCCAGGGCGGCCGTGGTGGATTCCGCATCGACCAGACTCCAAAGACACGACATGACAAGAGAGGGCGGCATGCCGGCCTGCCGCATTTCGAGACAAGGCACGACACCTGCATGCTGTTCGCTAGAAAAAAGAAGCAGCGACGGCGTCGGTCATCAACCTTGCGAGCGACACGGCACCATTGAGCCGCGCGTGATTGGCCCATGAGTTCCAACTTTCCACGCATGGTTCTCGCGGTCCGCCCTAGACGCCCTTTGCTTTTGCCGCCCTCGGCGGCCTTTGTGTCTGGCATCTAGGCCCAATGCGTAGCCCGGCGCTGTCGAACGCGGCTGTTGCGGACGGCGCGGCAGGCAGGGTCGGGCCAGAGAGGCTCAGCCGAGGGGGGAGGGGAGCCGGCTGGTGTCGAGCCGGCTTTGCTGCGCAGCGCATATCCAAGACGGCGCTCCCCGTTGTACGGTGTGCAAAGTATGTACAGTACCGTACCTACCTACTAGTAGGTAATAACTTCGACGCGGACGCGGACGCGGACAGGCGGGCACGGCGCCGTCTGTGCAGGCTGCATTACAGCAGTACGTACAGTACTTGGTATGTACTACTGTACAGCAGCAGAGGGCGGTGCACCGGGCGGCTTCGTTGACAATGCACATGCCATGTATGCGCGGCACTCCAGATTCTGGTGCGGGTGGCGGGCAGAGCTGGCATGACGTGAGCCCCTGCTCGGGTCTCTGTCCCTACAACGCACGAACGGGCGTGGACAGCACAGTGCAGTGGTAGAGTGGACAAGGCGCTAGTTGAGGGAAGAAGGGTCCTAGATCACAGCTCCGAAACCAGCCCACTCCCCGCCCTCCCCTCCTCTGTCGCCCTCCTGCTCCCAAAACACTCCCTGCCGATTTGCAATGTACGCATTTCAGCTCATCCAGTCGAGCCGGGACGAGGCAAATATACAGCGTGTCCATGTACCTTGCCATGCTGCCCGGAACATTGACACATGATACCTGAATCAACATCATCGTCATCGTCATCATCACCCTCATCATTACCACCCACCCGTTCCCCCGAGGCATAGATTGCCATTGCGTCTTCAGATGAAACCACCCAGATATTTTCCGGAGTAAAACGAAAAACGGGTAGACAGAGAGGGGCAGGCGCATCGTCACCTGCACATACTCGCGCGTTACATGGCAGCGGGCCTTGCGCGTGCACCGACCCCAAGTACCCCCCATGTATGTCGTAGTCGGGCCAGGGAGGCAGGTTGGCAGGTAGGCAGGTACCTTTGGGCAGGTACTGCGGAGCATCGCCGCCACCCACCGGTCGCGGTTCTGCATCTTTACCCAGCAAGCACGCAAACTGCCCGATTACGGTGTGGACCGTTCCTGCCTTGCCTGGGTTACTTTTTTTTCGCCTGCTTGCCATTTGGGACGGGCGTTTCTCTGCGTGCTCCCGCTCTTGCCTTTCAGATATGATATCCCGGGTCCCCTCATCAAAACCAGTAGACGTCTTTGAGTCCCAATTGCGCTGCCACCACCCCTGCCGGCAATCCCTCCCCCCAAAAGGCCGAAACTCCCTCCCCCCCAAAACGGACCCGCCCTCTTTTCCTCCTCTCCGCGGATTCGACCCTTGGACGTTCTTTTGTACTGTACAGTACTTGCTGTGCTCTTCTTTATTCACTGCCGTCATTGTCGGTACCGGTCACGTCCGTTGCACGACTTCAGCTCCATAACTTTGCCTATCCCAACTCGACCGTGCCGGCCATTGACGTGACTGCTCCGCCTCACTCACTCTCACTGCTGCGTCGAGCGGCTCGCGCAGTCGCCGTCGCCGAACCTCTGCGGTGACCGGGCCGCTTTGTTTAAACTCGACGCCGACGCTTCAAAACATCCGTCCACCACCCTCGGCGCTCACCACTAGCCTCTTGGGAGTCTCTTGTCAAACGGGCCCTCACCACCCTCTTCTCCTTTCTTTTCCTTCTCCCTCGACGTCTCTCCCTTGTTTGCCGTCCCTACGGCGCTTGCTAGCTCCATTCCATCCGTCGTATTGTGGTCTAGGCCATTGGCTTGTCCCTCCATCGATCGCGTCCACCTCAAGAGTAATGTCGGGTTAATTGACCACGCTCTCGTCGTTCGCCAACGACATTGTCTCCGGGGGCATCTCCGTCAACCACTCACCAACGGCAGCCTGCATTTTGCGGGTGGCTTCGAGTGGCTGTCCCCTCGCCATGGCATCGGCTGTGGAACAGGCTGCGCCGCCGTTTCTTCGATCGCAGTCCAGCCCGGATCTCTTCGCACTGTCGTCATCGCTCGAGAAGCCTTCCGGCAGCCCTGCGGCCTCTCTTCAACACGAGATTCTCGACTGGAAGAGCTGGACTGACGCGCCCGACTTCGAGGTGCCTTCTTTCAACACCGAGTTCCAGCTCGACACGTCCGTCTTCACGAATGGCAGAGATGCCAGTCCACCCCCGAGGCCCGAACCTGCGACCCAAGAGCCCGGAACTACCGAGAGACTGGCACGCAGGGCTTCGCTCGCACGCTCCAAAACGGCTTCCATCATTAACCGTCCGCGTTCTTGGCTTTCATCCAGCGCCAAGGTGACAAAGGATGCGAACCGCGACGAGCACCGAAGCAGGGTCCCTTCCTTGGTCGTCGACACCGACCTGGTCTCCCCGCAGACCGAAGCTGCTGATGCGAAATCCTCGGATCGAAGTACAGCGACGTCGGCCAGCATCTCCAACCTTGCTCGGTGGTCTTGGACGGGTACTTCCCGCTCTCCGTCCCCCAAGCCCGCGACGGAATCAACGCCGACCAAGTCGACAAATAAAGTCCTGCCATCCAAGCACGTCAAAGCACCACCCGAACGTTTGCAGCTCATTACAGAGACGGCCTGCCCACCGACGAAGCAGGAGAGTCCCTCCAACTCGAATAAGGCCGCGTCAAAACCTGCCAATCGCTCGAGCACGTATTTCTCCAAAATGAAGTCAAAGCCACCCTCTCTAACGGCAAGGGTCCACGAACTCCCCGAACACGATGATAGCTGTGCCTCTTCCTTGACGAGCATTGGGAATGGGGCATCGTGCAGCGATAAGACGAGCGGGTCACAGTCAATCTGCAGTGACGGTTATACAAATACGCCGATTACCGACGAGTCATCCACCGAGACGACGCCGTTTCAGCGTGACCCCCTCTGGTCATACTTCAAGTCGATTGAGCTTGAGTTCAAGGGGTTTGGCACGAAGCCCACGGCTCAGCGCGTTGTACAGATAAAGAGTGTTCTTGTAACCTTTTTGCGATCTACGGCAACCTATAAGCAAGTAAAGAATCTGAACCTGGAAGATATTGATCGAAGAGCCACCATATTGAATAGATGGTGGGTGGCAATTCTCGATATGCTAAACGATCGGACACAGCAGCCCGTTCCGGGCGTGGATCGTCCCATTTTGCTGGAGGCCTTGACCTTACTCATGATGCGTCCCGAGTGGCGGCAGGCCACAAGTCACTTTCAACCACTTGCAGAGCGCTCACCAAGCGAGCGAGTTAGGTCAAGATCGTGGACAAATGCTTCTGGGTCGACTGCTAGTTCCCGCCAATCTGGACTGCTGGCAGAATCCGCGGAACACAATGTGCGAGCAATGTTTGTGTCGAATCTAGTCAAGCAGATGGGTTATGTCGTGGAGAAGATGTCGGTGCGTCATGCTCCGCTGAGCCTGGTCAACTTTGCCGGCAAAACATGTGCATACGCCTTTTTCTTTGCGCCAGGGGTCGCCGACATTCTCGTTCGGCTGTGGGGTTTGACTCCGGACCTGATCCGCCGAACTGCCGACATTTTCAAGCTTCCGCGACGGGACACTGGCGAGAGTGACGACATTGTCGCCCTTTTCCCTCCCAAGCTGGGTCCCCTGGGCTGGACATCGGCGAGGATGGTATGGGATATGCTCAAGCAGATACCAAAAATGTCGCTTCTCGTTGCTCGAATTCCGTGGACCGGGCCCTGGGTATCCAGGTGGAAGGGCCGAGACACTGATCTCTTCTTCATCTTCAGCAAGTACTTTCACATTCTCGTTGAGCAATTCATGCCTGGCGGCTTGCCCTTGACAGAAAAGGCCAGGTCCCCAGCGTTCGTATTGGTCCAGGCTCAGCTGCTGTCGATATTCGATACAACCATTCATCGTCAGATGGCCATGGAGAACGCCTACGGCCCTCCCCTGGTTGACTCAATACACGGACCAGACGCGGCAGCCCTGGCCATGCCACTGCCCCCGACCAACCTGATGAGGAGCATGTCTGAAAACGGCTTGGTGGTCCTGCTGCGTGATTTCCTTGCGGATGACGCACCAGAGGTTGTGAGGGCGCGTCACAGTTTCGCGGAAACGTTTGCTGCCTTGATGAAGGGTGCAGCCAGCAAGACATCACAATACAACAGCCCTGCCTGCTTCACGCTCTGCGACTTTCTAGAAGAGGTCGCCACAGTTTACAACGCTTACGGTCTACGAAGTGGAAACTCCTCCTATCTCGATTGGGAATTTTGGATCGAGGTATGCAAGCGTACCATGAGCTCCCTGAATACCATGTCAGAGGTTCGCACACTGGCGCTTTTGTATTCCATCTGGGACGCCGTCGCCAAGGACTCCCGACGAAAAGTAGCGATCTGCTTGGATTGGCTTCTTACAGAAGAGGTCTTCAGTTCCTTCTTCAACAACTGGTGTCCTATGGTTCGCGCCTACTACCATCGTCTTCTATGCTGGCGAATCTGCCGCGACGACGGTAATGCGACAGAAATGGACGTGTAAGTTATTACCTTTGGCCACAGGGTCATGATCGGCCGGTCGCGAAATGGACAGAAAAGCTTACAGTGCGGACAGACAAATCATGAATGTCGTATCGACGAGACTAAGGGCAGTGTGGTCCCATCACTTATACTTGAAGAAGGCAGCAGAAGCTTCGAGTCGAGCGTTGCCTTCGACGGTCCCCATGAGCCCAGCGCTCGGTAAGAGGTTCATGATTATCCGGCATGAGGCGCCGGTGTCCCACCCCGGTCTTCACTTCGGGTTCGACACGTTTGCCCGAATCATCGGCCCAATCGACCCGTCTCCGGGTTACGGTTTTTCAGACGCGCAGCTTCCAAAGGGCGGCGACTCCAAGAAGCGGTGGTCCCTGCTGGGCAGGGTCCTTTCCATGACTACGGGCAACGGTCTTGCACCGCCAGCGGCGCCCGAGACCCCCGCAAAAGGCCCGAGTCAAGACGATGACGTCCGCCATGGCCCCGCGGACCTGTCGACGCGTGTTGCACCACCAGCGGCGCAGCCCAATCTCGTCAAGCCCAGCACCAAACCGGCGTCTGTCGATCAAGAACACGTCGGCTCGTCTCGAGTATGTGACAGCCGCAGGTTCACCTTCAGATTTATCCTCGGTTGGCAACAGCAGACTGCGCCAACTATAGGTCGCGATCTTACGTGCCCTAGACTTCCAGGCCCTGCGCAGTCTCGTCTGGCCGCGCGAGCTCGAGATAGCGCTGCAGCAACCACTACGACATTGCTTGGACCGTTGGTGGAAGAGTCACAGTCAATTGGGTTACGCAACAGCGAGCGCAGAAGCTCGGTAAATGCCTCGGTGGAGGAATGGCTACGCAGCACCTCGATGATGGCGTCCAGGACGAGTGGAGATCGCTGCAGTACAAGCGACACGACCACGAGCGGAAGACGCTACGCTTCTACCGAAGAGAGCCGTTGTACCTCTCCCCATTCGTTCCTTCGGGAGAACCAGGAAACTTCCGGGGAGACCTCGTCCACAGGCATCAAGCCGGCAGGCTCGTACGCTCGTAACGCTGTATATTCGGGCAGGGCCTTGGCTGAATGGGCACATGTCGTGTCTGAGTTCAACAACTTTGTGGAACGCCGACGAGAAGAAGGCGTCCGAAACCTCGGTGAGGTGGAGATACCCCAGCTAGGTGTGGAAGGATTTCGCAAGATTGGTGGTTAGCGGCAGCATCACGCGACACCTCATCACCCTGATGAGGCTTGGTCGCGCCGCGATCTGCCCATCCTTACCGCCATGCTACATTCATTGCAACTTCTTTCTTCTGATTTTTGTTTTCAGGGGCGCCGAGCACCATGGCATATCACGGCATCCGGGTCTGAGCAGCTCATCTTCGTTTTAGCCAAGTACGGCGTGGAAAGGCGGTTGAGCATTGGTTATGACTGGCACTTTTGACCAAAGTCATCTAGGCTTGAACGGCGTTTTTTTTTCTATTTGGCTGGATAATTCTAATCTAATGCCAGGGACAAATTTGGAGGGACTTGCGGCATGGCGAAAGAAGCCGAGGAGAGGCTGACGGTTGACCTTGTCGGGAACGCCAGGACACGATGGCGGAGGGTAGCTGCCTGGTACAAGGGACCTGTGTGGCTGGCTAGTTGAATTTTGTGAACATGGAGGAGAGACAGAGACGCGCATGAGCGCCAGTTTCATGAAGTTGACGGCATATCCCGTGGCCTCTAGATGAGGTCCGAGACGCCGTGTTACATACAAAGCCGGGGGTACAAACGCGAGACTGTACAGTACAGTGACCGTCGGCGACGAGCGGGCGGCCACGGGAAAAGTGGAGTCCTCGGATCGGGGAGCCGGCCACTGAGAGGCGAGGGCAGCGCCGAATGAGGAAAGCGGTTTGGAGGTTGGTGTGCAAGGCCGTGTGCGTGTGGCTCGAATGGGGGGTCACTGGGAAGCTTGCCTTTGCGCGCACTTGGCTCTTATGTACATGAGCCGCACCACCTATCCTTTTTGTTTCCTTGGTTGTTTCACAGGCATCCCAGATCCGCGGTCTCGCATCACGTCCCGTTTGTGGTGTGACATGGTAGATGGAGTGAGCCGCTTGGGGACTGCGTGCCAACGTGCAGAACTTACGTGGGCTCTGCGGCGAAACGCGGATTCGAGAGCTCGGACTCGAAGGGTTTGATATGTAGGGCACGATGCAGATGATGAAAGAGCTGCTGCCGTGCTTGGTACAGTACGAAGTATTCCGTGCGCAAAGGAGGCGTCCGGGACGAATACTGTACGGTACTCCGCTATCGTACATGCACCACTACGTGCAGGTACCGAGAACCATGTTGCATCCGAGGCGGATCGGCATGAACAGGGGTGGGCGAGGAAGATGGAGGTGAAAAGCGTCAAGGGGCGGGAAACACGGTCCTGATTGGGTGTTATGCTGCGTTATCGGCTTGTGCGATGATGCCGGGGCCAATGAATACGGTCGCCGATGTTTCGTGGCACGGGAATTTTGACGACACACCTCTCGAAGAATCTGGGATGAGCTGCATTGCTTGGGCGAATGAACGAGGCCTCGATGGCGCCTTAAAGCTGCAAGCCTCTGTCGGAAACACGAATCAGTAAACGGGCAAGTTCCCGGAAGAATGAGTCGAAAGTTTCCCAGCTTTCTGTTTGCAGCACTGAAGCGAGACACTGCAGTAGTAGGTAAAGAGACAGCGGCGTCGGACACTCCCGAGACATGGCGGCTTCGAAGCTACGGGCAATTGACTGAAGGGAGAGAGCTTCTTACCTTGCAAGAGCAGACTCGAACCGTCTCTCTCGTGAGCCCTTAATTCATCAAGCCATAAAGTCATCCGAGACGCTCATTTTGAGGCGGGCAGCGTCGGGTGTGTCCATGCGGTTATGTTCCAGTCCGCATTTTGGACTGATCCGTGGCCGGTCTGAACCAAGATCCCTCCGTGCAGTTTTTTTTTCTCTTGGAGACAGAGGTCCGTGCCGTGGGATCTGCTGTCGACAGATCCTGGTTTGGTGTGCATAGGGAGGCGCTCGCCAAGGAAAGGCGGTTTCGAGCTCTGATTCGACCACGATGGGCCGGCTTCTGCTGCACGACAAAAGTCGGTAGGTGTGCAAGTGGGTGAAAAAAAACATGCACCCCCCCCTCCCCCCAGGGGGGGGGGGGGGGGCGTGTTTTTTGTCACACGCGTGGTGTGGAGGCGACGGGTTAGGGTGGCCGCCGGGTTGTGCGGGGCAGGCACCGGAAAGGGGAAACGTGACAGGCACAGGGAAGCACGCTGCACGGGTGATGCGGACAACAGCTCGTAGAAAGAGAGAGAGAGAGAAGTGGCAGAACGGGAGGCGGGTGACGAAAGAGACGGAATGATCGTCCCATGGCCATTGACGAAAGCCGGACCCCAAGACGAGCCGGTGAGCTTAGCGGCGCGGCTAGACGGACGAGCGGGAATCGATGCTTGTTGAGAAGCTCGCAGGGTTTCCGGTTGGAAGACGAGGCCACAATCGCGATAACGGACGACGGGCTTTGGCGACGAATTGGCTTGATAGAGAAGGGCACCAGGGGCATGCGGATGGGGAACGCTGCCAAGCCCTTCGTTTCTTCAATCCCAAGCGCCAAGGCTAGCGGCCCTTTGCTCACACAGTAAATCTACATCATAAACTGGGGCTTTGTACAGTGTGAAATAGTGTCGCGCTAACGCAGCTGCAAAGCAAGGGACGCTAAGACGGACTAGGCTGACGTCACGAAGGCGCCGAGGGGAGGAGCCACTGAGCCAGTCACGGACTCACGGCAGCCCGGCAAGGGCCAGACGCAAGAACGGCAAGAGCAATCGGCGGGGCCGGAGCTTCGGAAGCTTGCGGCGGCGCCTCGAGGAGTCGAGGGTGCTTTTTCTCGTCGGACCCCATTCACAGCCGCCGCGACAGAAGGAGTCTTCGCGTCGGGCACTGCACTTGGTCCGTTGATACAAAGTCTAAGCGGTCCATTCATTCCTGCCGCGCACAACTCGCCCCAATGTGCTTGCCCTCGCAACGAGGCGAGAGAAAGGCGGTGTCGTGAGCTCTGGAACGCCTCGCTTCCGTCAGCCCCTCTTGGACAGCGAGGACTTTTCCGCATCGCGCGGATTGGCGGGTCCCAGCATACGGGCTGTCTGGAATCCCGGGGTATCCCATCGGCAATCCTACGGCAGGGTAACACGGAACAAGCGCTGCACTTGTTAGGGCGTCGCTGAAGACCGTTACAATAGGGCTTGCTTCACCATTCATCATGAGCCCACGGCGGCCAAGGTCAATTGGGCTGTTCGCGCCGACCTGGTCATGGTGAGAAAGGGCTGTCCCAATGCAATGCACGCAACGAGCCCCGATGAAAGAATAGGCAATGGTACTGTGGCTCACGTCAGGGGACGTGAGGCTCATGCCGGGCCCGTTTTAGTCTGTCTCAGTCGGCGCGCGCGCAAAGTCGACGTCCTCGATCAGCGACATGGGATCCATCCGTGGACGGAATAGAATAAGACGACTTGGCGGCGCACCGGATCGCCCTCTTCCGGGCACAAGCAACTACACGAAGGCAATTGTCAACGTCGACGCCGGTGCATCCAGGCCAGCGGTCGATGCATATGCGGCTCCACCCGCGGCGCCGCCACTCGGTGCTCGCCACGGCCAGAGCAGACTGGCTCGTGGTGCTCCAAGGGAAACCACGAGTACGTACGTGCAAAAGCGCGGCGGGCGATGGAACGTGGTGTTTCGCCGAAGCTCGTATCCGACATGGCCAAGTAGGAACGTGGGGAACGTTTGCCGTGTCCAGAGAGCCCGTCGTGTTGGATTTGGTCGCAAATCGCCTTTGCATGGTCGGAAAAGCCGCCAGCGCCAAGGGTCACGGCTTGTGGGGACGGACAGCAGCGTGTGGGGAGAGCCAAGGAGCGAGAGGACAGACTCTGCCCGTTCACATCCTCCGTCGACAGCCATGGTCCAATTCTTTCCCTTTACGGTGGCTGCCCATCAGACAGGTGAGGTGACTTGGACTCTTGGATGTCGGCCCTGCGCTCGCAACTGTTTCCAAGAATACACGATTGCATTTCCCGAGCCCGGCAAGAGAGGTCGGGCTTTGAAATGGGCCATGCTCGTGCTCAAGAAAAAAGCCTTGTCAAGGCCATCTCGATTGGGTCAACACATGGATGGGTTGCAGTTGCGAAGTTGCCAGGCGGCTCCTCCATGCTGTAGATCCCCCTTCAGCTTGGCCGTCTCCCCCACTAAGCTACAAGCCCTCCCATCTCGAGTCTTTCTCGTATCGCACGCACGTCAAAGGATCAGACCTTTTCTTTCTCTTCTCTCTCTTTTCGTGCCATGGATCGAAGCCCCGTCTGAAAATAGATTGCTCTTTTCGGGTGTTCACAGACAGACCCAAAAAAAAAGACAGTCTTTATTCACACGCACCCAAATCTCAATTCGCACGCACCCCCCCACATTCAGCCACAGCGCCTCCGAGATCGGAGCCCAATAAACCATTGGTGCGTATGTCTGACATTTCCAACTCCTTGGCGAGCAGGAGTCTAATTCGTTGCAACAGTAATGCTGTCGCCAAACCGTATCTTTA